>JAITYX010000129.1:600000-983273 GCA_021018815.1 Talinum fruticosum
CCGACTCATTCTCGCTTGGCTCATTTCACTTGTATTAATCATTCCGAGCACAGCTTCCACTACTTCATCATCATCTCTGTTGAGCTTGAGATCTAAGAAAGTGGACTTACTTATCCTGCCATTATCAACTTCATCAAAGATAATGTGGATGCTTTTTCCACGTTGTTGGTTCTTTTGTTAAAAATGCAATAAGCTTTGTTATGTGAAGAAAAACCAAAAAGTATACCTTCATATGACCTTATATCAAACTTAGTCAAATTATCCTTACCACTCGTTATGCACAAAGCATTTACACCCCAAAGGCTTGAAGTAAGAGATGTTAGGTTTTTTTCCCTTGTAAAGCTCGTAGGATGATTTGATTAAGATAGATCAAACGAGGAATCTGTTGAGTGTGTAATTTGTTATGTTCATCGCCTCAGCCTGTAAATAGTAAGGAAGATCGTTTTTAATCATCATATTCCTTCCTATTTCTTCAAGAGTTATGTTCTTTTTCTCTACTACTCAATTTTGCTAAGGACTTCTTGGTGCTGAGAAGTTATGGGAGAAGTCATTCTTGTCACGTAAGTCTACAAATTTTGAATAATCAAACTCCCTTCAATGGTTAGTTCATATTCTTCCGATATGAGTTTGAGACTCTACTTGAATTTTCCTGCAGAGTTTGCTTGAACTCATTAAAGGCTTTATTCTTGTTCTTTAGAAAACATATCAGGTAAATTGCGAGAACTCATTAGCAATGACTAGTGCGTATGATTTACATCCTAAGCTTTCAACAGGGATTTCACCACGTAAATCCACATGAATCAATTCAAGCACTTTTGAGGTAGAATTAGTTTTGAGTGGCTTAAACAATGATCTAACTTGTTTCCCTTTTGTGTAAGCATCACTTATTTTATATACTTAAAGTTGCAATTAGGTAGTCCTCTAACTAACCCTTGAGATGCAAGTTTCTTAATAGTATGCATGCTGATATGTAATCTATGATCCTATGTCTATGAATCATCATTTATTGAAACTTTCAACAAGATAGATTTTGATTAGAATCGAAAGAGGAATAGTATAGGTGTTACCCGACCTCGGACTAGAGAGCTCTGTCTCATTTTGGTAGTGTCAAAAATAAAACAGTTGGTTTGAGTAAATCTTACCTCTTGACCTTTGTCACACAATTTTGGTAGTGGCGGAAGCAAAGAAAATGGACAGAAAACCGCAAGGTACACAACCGGGCAGAATGCAGCCTGATTGCGCAGTCTTGGGAGATCGGGTGAAAGGTGGGGCAAAAGTGCTTGGTCTTGGCTGAAATTTGGTGGGGAAGTAGGTAACTGGTGAATGGAGGTTGTGACCAAGTTTCGTTGAATTTGGATAAGGGGAACTCCTAGAACAGATAGCCTGAAGTTGATGCAACCGGCTGGTCAGTACAGGCAGACACCCTTTGTTTGGTTTCGGTGTGGAGGATGGAGATGTTCTTGGATGGAGTTGTAAATTGGAGGAATGGTAGTAGATGGACTGGAAGGATTGTGGTTAAAATTTGGAGTGAAATGGCTGGGTAGATTGTGAGATATGAGACGGCAAAGTGGGGGATAAAACCAAGGTCCTAGCTCGGATACGTAAAACACCACCGAGTAAGAACCGAGGGGCACCTTCAATCTGTCCGGATACAGCAACACCACCGGGAGATTGGAAGGACTCACAGGACACCACCTAGCTGCCACACTAGGATACAGCAACGAGAATTCCAATGGGTGAGCAAATCCAGCTCGAGTATAAACTCATATATTTCAGCCAAAGGTCATTTACAATGAAGCACATGAGCTGATTATATAAGGCCTAGCTATGGCTTTTTCACAACCGAATGTAGGCTAAAAATAAAGCAAAAACAAAATGTTAACTAACAATATTCCTTTCCCTTTCTCCAAGCCAAGCTAGGGTGAATTCTAGCCAAGCATTTGATGGCTAAGGAACATGTGGCCATGGTTGCTTCCTCCTTTGCCAAGATTCTAACAACCTTCCTCCACCTTGATGTATGCTTCTAGAATGCTCCCTCACTTGCTTGATTTATTTGCAGAAAGAAATATGGACCGACCAGCTTGCATTATTTTTGTACAAACGCTCATTCATCCGTAGGTTATCATGCTAGGGCTTCGTTTTGTACCATGGTAACGATGACACAAGGTTTTGGAGTCCATGTAGCAAGCAACTCTCCATCACTTACTATTTGAACTTTAGTAAGCTTGTTAGCCTGAGTTTCTTTGACTGCATATTTGGAGTGGTACTTCTACTAAAATCTTGTTGGATTTCTCTTTATAAAGGGGAACTATTTGGAGCAAGTGGGGCTATTCGAAAATTTACCCTTTGGAGAACATTATAAACAAGTGTTGGTTTTGGGTCTTTCTTTATTGGGGTTTAAAAACTTATGTGACCGGAAGAAGCGTGACCCTACCTAGGCCACTAGTGAACGATTTTGGGATACCACCAACACCTTTCATCTTCCTTTCGGAGAGATGACCATCACTCCTCTTGATTTTATCGTTCTTTCAAGTTTGGGCTTCTCAGAGAAACTTTAGTCTATGACCGAGACTTGTATAAAAACCGTGACTATTTGCATCACCTTTTTGGTCCCGTTGCTCGCTGGTTTCCTAGAGCTAATTTCTTCAAATACACTCTTCTTTTGATGCCTTTGAAAATGTTGAGTTTTGGGCTCAACAAACTCCACAACAAGTCTACGTAGTGCTAGCCCTCATGCTAAGCATATCCATATTCTCGGACCAAGTTACCAAGATATACGTTCACTTTTTGGTGAACTTAGCAAACTTAGACAAGGTTAAGGGCCTTAATTAGGGCGTGCTCGCTTATACTTGTCTTATAAGGGGTTTATGCTTCTTGGTGAACTTAGCGAACTTAGACAAGGTTAAGGACCTTAATTAGGGTGTGCCCGCTTATACTTGTCTTATAAGGGGTTTATGCTTCAGGGTGAGGCATACCAAGGCTGAGAAATATTTGATGAACTACATGCCTTTATGTGGTTTATGGAAGATTTTGCTTGAGGGTCCAATTTTGTTAAGGACCATTGGTCATTTGCTACCCAATTTTGTTGGTTTTTGCTTTTATCCTCATAAGTCATATGTGTGCATACTAACTTCCATCCTTGGACCCAAATTTAGCTCCCTCCAAGCATAAGCGTAGCACGAGAATTGAGCGAAAGGAGGATTTTGCTTTATGGTCCATTTGGATTCTGTTGGTATTTGTGTGAGCGGGTCACATCGTAAATCCGTTACAACACGTGGCATCCTTTTGTTCCCTAAGATCCACCACAAATGATATTTTACTTCCGCTCTATTACCCAAGAGGAGTAGGAGGAAATAACCACCAGGAATCTCTATGCCTAGTTTTTGAACATGAATTCGTCCTATGCTCAATGTTTGGGGCGAATTATGACCCAATTGGTGAGTCTTTATCTATCCTCTTTTGTGTAATTGAATATCTTGTGTTGAAAATAACTTGAATCCTAAAAATTCGACGCCTTGATGTCAACATGTCACAACCCGGGAGTCCACATGCTATGTTAGAATCCTAAATATTCCCGAAGATGAGTGTGTGGGCTATCCTCTTTCGAGGAATTGTAAAGGGGTAAGAGTATTATGCTTTTTTTACTTTTAGTTGCATTCTAAAAGTATCTTGCTAACATAATTAATTTGTAGTATAACTAGGCGCAATCTCGAATTATGTCCATCTGTCTCCAATCTACCCTCAAAGCTTTTAAGGATTCATTTACAGCAAAGACTTTCCAAACATTTCGGGTGAATCTTTGTTAGTGAAAGTGCTAACTCATTGAGCTTTTGGTAAATATGCTAACCGCTCCATTATTTTTGTAGGGTTGCCGATCTAGTTCCTCTCCATCAAGAGGTTTCCTTGGCAGTCCCGGTACTCAAGCACGCTCCTCTAGCCAACAAATTCCATCTAGTAGCATAGCTGGAATGGGTACTTCCCGTCATTCTTCACGGCATTCGCATCATCATAATGCCTCCGAGGCGGGGTCTAGTACATCTATACCCGGGCCTAGTTCTTCTGCTGCTGGGCCTAGCTTCCCCAAGGCCTATATGGATATTATGCCTCTTCAAGCACTTGACCCTCATGGTATCCCGTTTGATTTTCACCGGATGTCATACAGTAGGCCTTCTCATGAAGCTTCTAAATCCACTTGGAAGTACGGGGCTAGCTCCTCATAGGCTGGTGGGGATAGACGGGTTTCCACTTCAATCTTGGAGGATTTTGGTAACTATATCTTCAATTACGCCTCGATGATGAAGATTGATCATCTTCTTGTAGGGTTCTTTTATTAATGTTTAATGTTATGTATCATTTTGAATCTATGCAATGAGATGAGTGCAAACATTCAATTCTAAAATGCTTTCTTTTATTTATATGATGCAAAAATTCTAAGAAAAATTGCAAAGACAAATTGAAAAAAATTATACTAGCCCTCATTCCCCCAAAAGAAAATAATAAAATGAAAAATAGGGAATGGTAAGTGCATGGTCCAAAAATATTAGGGTTTGATTAAAATGGGCCGAAGTAGAAAACTAAAAATATGGCCCTAGGAGTGCTCGGGCTGAAAAATAAAGCAAATTGTCCGGTCCGGCTGGTGCCAGCCAACCCATGGCCTCGATGGCTCAGGCGGACTGCGAGTGGCGTGATGTGGAAGGATTCTAGTCCTTGAATCCACTATAAAAGGGACCCGACAATCGGTTATCGAAAATTACACCTTCCAATTCTCATCTCTAAGTCTTCTAGAAAAAATAGTTGTTAAAAAATTCCCCTATGCCTTTGATGTCCTTCTTGCCTTCAAAGATGAATTTCATTACCAAACTATTCTCGCTCGATGCACAAGATGACTAAGGTTGATAAAGGAGGGTTGTCCCTCTATGGACTGAATACCCTATTTAGCATTCGGCAGTGAAAGTCTACAAGACTCTATTAAGGGCTACAGTGACCTTTTGGGATCAAGAATTATGTCCCCTTCCTAAAGAATTTGATGCCATCCTAGGCATTCATCGTCGGACCAAACCCGTGATTCGGACATCCTCTACCAATATGTATGAAATGTATAAGCGTCTTCCGAAGCTAAATAACAGGAATCTAAGTTGGATTCTTATTAGGGACAAGGTGCATCTAATGAATCTGATATCGTACTACCACCCGATGCATTCTTCGGGACACACACATATTCAAAGATCTCGGGCCATAATCACTTGTCCGATAAGTGGTTTCCTATTAGTGGGAGGCCACACGGACATGGTACCTATTGTATTGCTTAACTTCACTCGAGTAGTTAGAGGATCACAGCTCCCTAACTCCATTGATTGTAGTAAAAACTATTATAGGGTTGGACCAGGTTGAAGCAAATCCAAATAACCACTTTGTAGACAGCCCTGTGTTGTTGGAGGTAAGCAAAAAGAATATCCCCGGATCAATTGGTGAGACTAAGTAGCCTACGCCGATCAAGAGCCAGTAGTCCGGCGCCGGTGAGGCTAAAACAGTCTTCGGCTTCACCCAAAGTCTCGCCTTTTGCCCTTATATCTTTTTTTATTTTAATTTTCGTCCTGTTAGGCCATAAATAATGATGATTTTGACCGTGTCGGACTCTAATGTGACTATCTCGTCGTGTGCGAGATGAGGTTGGTGGAGCACCTTATTTGGTATAGGCACGGGCAAGAGTGGACCAAGTACCTAGGTACGCAGCTTTGTCGATAGCAGCGGCTAAGTACTTTGACCGACCGTGTAGCATCTTAGTGGGAAGCCTGGTTGAGAGTTGGGCATCCTATCAAGTGGTATATCGAACATTGGAGAGTGTCCTAATTTAGGACCCATACTAACATCTTTTTGTACGTTTGTTGGGTCTACAAACCAATTTGTACTATTTTCCCGACCATGCAATGCAAGTAAATGGGATGGGTCCAGGAGATCCCTTACTTGGATCGCATCTCGCCTGCTTCTTTTGAATCATTTGCGGGTTTCGGCAGCTCGAAGTGAGATCCGACATGGCTTGATTACTAGACGAACATGTCGAGATTGCTTAAACCTGCGGATAAGCGAAGTCGGGTAGTTTCTGAATTTTATCTCGGAATGGATAAAAGAGGTTAACCCCAAACAACGCAAGGCACTAAGGGTTCGAGAACGGGACCCAAGAGGACTTGTCCCTACTGCAGACACCACTTCAAATTTGTGAAGTGAGCCCACAAATAGATGAAAGAGCCTCGCAAAAGGGAGGCGAAGCTAAGGAAGCTAAGGAGAGGAGGCCTCACAGGATCAAAAAGCTAAAGAAACGAACCCAGGAGGATGCAGATGAGTTTAGTGATGCAAAAAGGAAGTAAAGATTGACTAGGGCTAAAATTAGGAAGAATTTAGGAAGAAATAAAAATTAGGGAAATGTTTAGTTTTGCCTCTTTAGAACAATTTATTTTCAAGTAGTATACTTGTTTCATTTCCCTTTTATATAGCTATGTATTTAGGTAAGTAGTTGGCTTACCTTTTATTAATAATAAAGTAAAAAGTAAGTTTTATGCTCACTTTTATTCTTCATTTATTTTATCGCTCACTTAGAGAAAGAAATAAAAATCGGATCATCTAATTTGACCATCCCTAAAAATAACAATTAAGGATAAAATACTTCCGTTGAAGGAATTAATTAATTAAATAGATCGTCCGATTGAACCGTAAAAAATAATAATTAAATATCAAACATAGCCGGAGGGATTTCTCGGTCCGGCCAACCCACCGTTGTTGGGATGGTGGCTGGCACGAGCTAAGGTGTGGCCTAGTTGGGCTAGACGTAGCTAGTTACGGAAATTGTTTAGTGTCATGCTAAACATCGTATTTCTTTAACCGATCTAAATTTATATATTCGGAGATTTCATCACCGTCCAAATCGGTCAATTTAACCGCCCCTCCTTGCAATATTTTGAATAAGTATGAATGGGCCTTTCCAGTTGGGCCTAAATTTTCCTCGAGGATCTTGAATTTGGGCTTTAATCTCCTTAAAGACCAAATCTCCAATCTGCAAATTACGAGGCTTTACCTTCTTGTTAAATTCCCTTCATATATGTGCTGGGTATATTTGGACTTTATGTAAAGCGTCTAAGCGTCTTTCGTCTGGTAACATTAACTCCTCATAGTGTGCCTTAGACCATTCGGCTGAGCTAACATGGCTCCCATTGCAGCTTCGTTGTAGCGAGGTATAGCAAGCAAAGGCTTCCCCGGTTAGAGCGTAACTAACACTAGTGGATTGGCCAAATACTCCTTAATCTTCTTGAATGCTTTTTGGCATCCTTCATCCCAAATTAGCTCGGATCCTTTTTAAGCTTCTTGAAGATGGCTTTACCTTCTTGAATGTTTTGATATGAAATGACTAATGTATTGTAAACGTCCCCGAAACCCCTATAGACACCTAAAACGTGTCGTCCCTTATCACTTTTAGTTATGTATTTTATATTGTTGGCCCGATGATGAAATCACGAGTTCCGTTTAAGGATTTGGATAACGGACGATATTTGACTAGTGTGACGAAAACCAGTAAACCACAAAGAACCCCTTAGCACCAAATAAATAACCTTTTTCCTGGGTTGGCCAAAAAATCCCTTTTCTTTCGGACGTTCCAAGCCCCGGTCAAAACTCCAAAGTCAACGGAAGTCCGATGCCGCATACGGGAGATTCCAGGCTTAAAACATAGTGTTTTACTTTTGTCCAATCCGGACACGGAGCCGAAGACATCAAGACGACGTTAGGTGCTGCGTTTCATGATCACAAGCATCAAAACGCGACGTTTAGCTCCAAGACAATCTGCCCGACACACGGAGCTTTTTCCCTTTGAACAACGTCTTGGCTGGCGCCCCAATCTTGTTTATTTCGCCTTGAAATGTTGCGTTTTTCCTAAGAATCCCGTTGCAGCACGGAAAGAGTGCAAAACCCCGTAACGATGTTGTATGGCTAGCGCCCCAACCCCGGGATCCGGTTCTATCCGGTTTTGTCCCTGCATTTTCTAGATTGATTTTTAGCCGATTCTAGCTCAATTTGGACGGCTGATTGAGTTGGAACCCTAGGTCATTTGGTGACCTAGTCTATCCCTATAAATAGAGAGCTTAGGCTCTCATTTTGCATATGGTTTTCTCCTATGCGTTATGTTGTCGAATCAACCGCAAACAGTTCAACCCTAAAACACTAAACCGCTTAATCATGACTAAGAGCGATTGAATATTTAATTATTTTGATCTCTTGGTCTCCTTTCAGCTAATCTTCTCAATCTCTTACACATCTTTCTATTCATCCGCACAAAAACTCACAAAAAGCCTTCTCGAATCACCACCGTCGTATCAACAAATCCGGATCCAAGATCCAGATTAGCAGGTGGGACAACCTAAGGGCACCAATTTAGCCTTCACAATGGTTATTTATTTATTTCATGTTTTTACTACTTTCCATATTGCGGAGAAATAATTGCATTGCATTAAATTCCTTCCCGCTCGATGTAATCTTTTAATTTCTCGCTTTCTTTTCTTTCCGCTTTTCTTTTCTTTTCGTTACTACTTTCTTTATCGCTTTCCTTATTTGCCTTTACTGCTTTCATTCTTATTAAATTGCTTCCTGCTCGATGTAATCTTTTAATTTCTCGCTTTCTTTTCTTTCCGCTTTTCTTTTCTTTTCGTTATTACTTTCTTTATTACTTTCCTTTATTTGCCTTTACTGCTTCCATTATTATTATGTTTGGTTGCTTTTAATTCCATATTGTAGGTTGTTTGCTTACATTTAATATGTTATTTAGATTCACTACTTAAACTTGTAATGGTCATCGTTTGACAATCGGAATGGAAGGGCTTATCCCTATGTTTCGTACCCACGCCCGAATCCCATTCTCGGTTCTAGACTGATGGAGTCACTTTTTAGTCTCTTTCAACTTAGTTTTTCCCATACTAAGATTCAAAGAGCATTTATTTATTTTATTTATTCTTTGTTTTGTTAGTTTTTCATTCATAACAAAAATTGACTGGCGACTCCGTCCTTTTTATTTATTTATTTATGTTCAATAGCTTCCGTGCTTTTCTAACCGAATGAGAAAAAAAGGGGGAATTTTGGATCTGTTAGCCGGGCCATACGTCTAGGCTGATCTCCTCGGCCATGGCCCTCGGCCGGCACCGTCGACCACCGGGTGTAGGCTACTCCCTACATCGAGTGGTCAGCATGTGAGACTCGGGTCCAAGCCGGTGTTTTCACACCGGCTTGGCCCTAAATCCTCACGGCAGAAACGGAAGACCTTCATGTTCTCTATTTTTGGTTAATAAATAACATCCCGAGATTTCGAAAATAATTTCTAAAATGAAATAAATCATAAAATTTTCCACTCAATCTAATTTAATTCATTTTAACTTGATTTAGTAAAATTCGGAAATCTAACTAAGAGATTCATCCCCACATTTTAAATCTCATCCGAAAAATCCTAAAATAATTTTCATCTTCAAAAATCAAAAAGATATTTAAAACCTGCCAATTTGTGAGGGGAAACTTGCCAATTCATGGGGAAGCTCAAGCCTCTCCTCGTGGGGGCGAGCGAAACTTGAAACTTATTAAGAGGGTAAAACTTGAAAATTCAAGTAGTGAGTTTTAATAATGTATTTGCATTAGGCATCGCGCATTTAAGCAACCTTAACCATAGTTTATTTTTGTTGGTGGACCATTAGGCTTTCCCTCGAAAAACATTTTATGAAAGAGGCTACCACTGCGTCCCGGGCGAGCCCAATGTGATTGTCAACGGAGGCGATACCTCTTCCCCCATAGCACGCACTCTTGGCTTACCGAGAGGCAACAAGGATTCAATGCATTTTTTCCTGCCATGCATCCCACGGAAGACTAAATCCTCGGGCTATGTGACACAATGTATCCTACCTAGTTTTAACCCTCTTTTGACCATAGACCCTTAGTCTTTAGGTAGTACCTTGCCTCTTCATTTGGATGAGTGTGATTGTTTTTAGATTTAATCCTGTACTTGTGAGCCTTTAACGATAGGTGAGGAGTGCTGATTAGCCCTTGCATGGGTGCAAATAAAATACCATAATAAAAATTGAAGACTCAGGTATGACCAACTAACCCCTTGGATGTGTTTTGATTTTATGCATTCATCTAAATTTAGGATAAAGCAAGCATCCTAAAAGAAATTCATTTAACTAAGTCATATGCTTTACAATTCATCATTCCAATATGACTTATTCGTGACTGAACTCGGACTTAAGTATATTAAGATTATCCGACTAAGTCCGAGACTCGGAAAGTAGAATCCGAGTTAGTGAGTAAGACTAACCCACTCGGATCTCGGATTCCGACCCACTAAGTTAGACTCGGACATTTAGTTTTGCCTATGCTATTATTTGTTTAATCATGCGTAATTGTAAAATGTCTAAATAACTCGTGTCCTATTAAGATTGAATGATTTATTTATGAGTTTTGGAATATCTCGGAATCTGAGCATATTGAATATTAGACTTGAAATATTCCAGATTAATAGATTAAGGTAATTAGTCATTAAATGCTTTATTTAGACTAATTCTTATCTAATTATGGACCAAAGTATATTTATAGTTTGAGAACCATTGTGCTTAATGTTTTTGCAGGTTTTTCTAATGTCAATTATATGAAGAAAAAGAAAAAACAAAAGGCTTCCGACCGTTCAAGCACCGCCGGACAAAAAGCTGGAATTTCTAGAAAAGCTCATAACTTACCGACGCACTGGTCCATTACTCGTTTTGGGTAATATTTTATTTTTGAGTCCAACGGTCTTTTCGTTCTACTTTTTCATTTTACAAAAGCTGGAAAAAGAGTTGTTGGAAGCTAGGACCAAGGCACAATGGCTATTTCAAGGTGGTCCAGAAATTTAAGTGACTCGAGACTATCTCGTTACAACGGCTAGTTGACTTAGACAATTTCAACGGAAAGATGTTGGAGGCTCAACGGCTATCTCTTCAAGGCGGACTATTTATAGAAGCCTTAGCATAAGATTTCAATTGACGAATTGAAGAAATAGAGAGACCATATTGAACATCTTCTCTAGCATACAACTCCCAAACTGTAATTCTAATATTTTGAGTTATATTCTTCCGAGTCAGCTTTATTGCAATTCTTACTACTCTTCTACTCTTTCTCTCTGACCGATTTACAAAGGTTACCTTAACTCAGCTTGTCCCAAACTGTAAAGGTTACCTTAGTTTGGAAGTACCAGGTTAGATAAGGGAACTTCTAACCCTGGGAAAAATTGGAGGATCCCAAGTTGATAAGTTAACTTCAACTTCGAAGTACTAGGTCGATCGGATAAGGTAAATTCTGAGCCTAGGAAAATTGTAATAGATTTGTTTGGGAACAAATATGGGAAGTCATATTCATTGTATTTTGAGGATTCAAAATAGTGGATTTGACTTGGTGCTTGGATTAACACCGGCCGTGGTTTTCCGCCCCGGAGGGTTTCCACGTAATTCGAGTTTACACTTTTCTAAGTCAATTCTAGACTCAAATTATCTTGTTTGTTCTTTTCAAGCAAAAAGATTCTAAGTTTGTTCAAATTTCCTCATCACCCTATTCAACCCCTCGAAGGTGACTTAGACTCTCCAGGAGCAAACCTTCAATTGGTATTAGAGCCTAGCCTTTCAAGAAGGATCTAACAATCCAAAGGTTTAAAGATCATGGCTCATCGTACTCGGAGAACTCGATGAAGGGAGATCTCTTTTGAGGCGACCCAAGTTCAAAGGCTCAAACTTTGTACTTTGGAAGAAGCCGATGCAATGCTTCATCCAAGATCTTGATGAACAAGTGTGGAAGGTCCTCACCGAGGGAAACTATATTCCTACAAAGCAAGAAGGTGACCAAACAAGTAGCAAAACTAAAGTCGGAATACACCACCGAAGAGAAGGAAAGGTGTGGGAAGAACTTCGAGCTATGAACATCCTTCTCTCGTACCATAGATGCTTCGGAGTACAATAGAGTCTTGGCTTGTGACACAGCTAAGTAGGTGTGGGACACCTTGGTGGCAACATATGAAGGAACAAGCCAGGTGAGACAAACTAAGATCAGCCAATACTTACATAAGTACGAGTTATTCAAAATGGAAGAAGCAAAGAGCATCACCAAGATGTATATCCGATTCACGAGAGATTGTTAATAATCTCAAATCTCTCAGTAAGAAGATGCCAAATGAAGAAGTTGTTAGAAAACTTCTGAGGAGCCTACCAAAGAAGAAATGGGGTCCAAAGGTGACTGCAATAGAAGAAGCACCCGACCTCAGAGAACCGAAGTTAGATGAGCTCATAGGAAAACTTCGACCCATGAGCTAAATCTCCAAGAGGAGGATTCTGAGGACAGCCCAAGAAGGAACATTGCATTAAAAGCCTCGGAAGAAGCTGAACTAAGTTCAAGTAGTTTCGACTTAAAAGAGGACCCAATAGAGCAAATTGCAAAAGGCTTCAAGAAGATGATGAAGCATCGGATACTCGAAAAGAAGCCTAAATCCGAGGTCCTCGGATGAGAAAGAAAAGGTAAACTCTCTCATCCTCTCAATTCTTTTTCTACTAATTGTTCTGGGTGTTTTGAGTGTGGTAGCAAGGAACACACCATCAAATATTGCCCAGAAAGAAAGAGAGATTACAAAAAGAATAAGACCATCACTTATAGTAAGGATGAGTCAGAAGAAGAAGAAGACTCATTTGACTCAAACATAGAGGGTGAGTCTAAGTGTCTAATAGCAATGAATGACTCGGACACGTAAACTAAATCGAACAAGACTCATCCGATCTTGAGGAAAATGATCCTCAAGAAGTAATCAATTACTATCTTACATTTTCTAAGATAGATCTTGCAAAGTACATTTTTTCTTTAGAAGAAAAGTCCAACTCGATTCTTCCCTCTTTCAAGAAAAACTTGAGTCTCTTAAAACCGAGAACAATTTTCGAAAAATGATCTAGAAAAACCGAGACTGGGTTTAAAGGTACTTGGGACTAGCTCACATGATAATAAGACCAAGTCCGAGTGCCTTAGATCCGAGAATGAGCTTTTAAAGAAAAAGCCGGATAAGTCTTAGAAGTTGACTTTAAAACTCACTCAAGGTCGAAAAACCTTGATCTCCTTCTTGGTTCTCAATGTGTTTCTTTTTGAAAAGAAGGTTTGGGTTTTAATTCTAAAAAGGAAGATAACTCCTATAAAGGTCCTTTCGAAAAGATTCTCAAAAATCTTTTTCAAAAATTCCGAGTACAATTCGACTCAGCCGTGAGTGAAGACTAAGACTTTATACTTACACTTTTCCGAGTTCCATCGAGGAATCAGGTATAAGACTTCTTCTCCTACAGAGTTTTGATTCCAAGCCATTCCATGTGCCTTAGAAACTTTTCTCGAGTGATACAACATTTTCTCTCGGTGTTATAGAATCTACTATATATGTTTCCGATAGTTTCGACTGACCGACCGACTCGTAAAGCTTACATCTACATGCTTCTTCACACTCGCTCCGAGTCACTCAACACTCGGGTATATCGCATGTTCAAACACTTCGTTCACGCACATAAACTCGAGTCCGACTTCATGTTACAGGAATTACACTTGTTAATTCTCTATTCCAAGTCAGCTTATTTAGTTTAAACCTTGGTTAGTTTAGATCAAGTTTGTTTACTATGATCTTCTACTTGACTTGATTACCTTCTAGATCGACTCGGATGGAATTTTGAGTATCATGGATATTAGACTCGAATTTTCCATTCCTTTTCCGACTCGGATAATTAGTCATTTAATTATCTTAATTATGTTATTATCTCGTGTCTAATCTTGGACCAAAGTATTTTATACTTTGAGAACTAAATTGATTTACTTTTGCAGGTTATTCAAACGAGGCTATCCTAATTTTAAATAGTAAAAGTAACCGACTTCAAAACGCCAAATCACCAAGCAGACAAGGCTTTTTCCACCTCCGACCTAGCCCCGCACACCGTGTCGGATTGTCTGTTTCCAAAATTAGAAATCTCCAACACCAAGCTCGAAGGTGGTTTCCAACTTATTTTTAAAGACACTACCAAGTGGTTTTGGGACTTCCAAAGGAGTCAAGAACCGTTGTTCAATGTTCATATCTCAACGGATATTTTCTGAGTGACTCGGAAAATCCTCTACAACGCTCACAAAGGACTTCCAGTCAAAAGATGGACACAACGGCTAAGCTGCTTAGTCACCTATAAATAGAAGCCAACTTTCAAGACTTGAAGATTGCCGAATCTATTATTAATGCACATACTTGAGTAAAAGTCATTGTATTCATTCTTAATCTTCTACTTATAGCTCCAATTCCGTATTTAATAACTTTCCGAGTTGTAAGGTCTTGTACTCGGCTACAAACACTCTCTTTCTTACTCTCTAAGTAAGGTCCCTTGACTGAGCTGTAAGGGTTAACTCAGCTCGATTGTCCCTAACTCGTAAGGGTTATCTCATTTCGGAAGTATAGATCAAATAAGGAAATTTCTAAGTCTAGGAAAAACTTGTAAGGAGTTTTTAAGGGAGCAACTTGGATCAAGCAAGTCTACTGTATTTTGTGGACTCAAAATAGTGGATTTGACTTCGTGCTTGGATTAGCACGGTCCGTGGTTTTCCGCCCCGGAGGGTTTCCACGTACTTTCTGAGTTATTGCTTTTCCGAGTGCATTCTAGACTTAGACAGCTTTAAAGTTCTGCTTAATCTGTTCCATCACTCTTCACTAAATTCCGAGTTAGTACTTTTCCGAGCTCATCCTTGACTCTCGCTCACCTCGCATTCATATCTATTTTAAAGTCAATTAAATTTCATCATCACCCTATTTACCCCCTCTAAGGTGACTTAGCCTCTCCCAGAGCAAACTTTTAATTGGTATCGAGCCTAGCCTTTCGTAAAGGATCTAACCATCCAAAGGTTTAAAGATCAAATGGCTCGTAACAATGGAGAGTTCGATGAAGGAAGATCTTCCAGCAGACACCACCAAAGTTCAAAGGATCTAACTTTGTTCATCTGGAAGAAACTCATGGAATGTTTTCTACTAGATCATGATGAGGATGTTTGGAACATCATACAAGTAGGCAACTACATTCCCATGAAGACGGAAGAAACGAGACTCATACCCAAGACAAAGGTCGAGTTCACTGCCGATGAAGCGGAGAAGTTCGAAAGAACTTCAAGGCAATGAATATTCCGATGTGCGCCATCAGCTCGTAAGAATACAACCGAGTGTCTACCCGTGATACAGCCAAAGAAGTATGGGATACACTGGTCAACACCTATGAAGGCACAAGCCAGGTCGACAAGCGAAGATAAGCCAATATCTTCATAAGTATGAGCTGTTCTAGATGGAGCCGAAGAAAACATCACTCAAATGTTCATTCGCTTTACTCGAGATTACCAACAATCTCAAATCTCTGGGTAAAAAGATCTCCCACGAGGAAATGTGCGTAAAGATACTCGAAGCCTACCCAAGAAAAGATGGGGTCCCAAAGTGACAACTATAGAAGAGGCTTAGAACTTGTCTCTACTAAAGCCAAATGAACTCATTACGAAGCTTCTCACCCATGAGATCCACCTGGAAGAGGAGGATGCAGAGGTCAGCACCAAAAAGAACATTGCACTGAAAGCCTCGTAAACTAGAGAAGCAGATCCGAGTTCTTCCGACTTAGAAGAGGATCCCATGGCACTTATTACTAGAGGCTTCAAGAGAATGATGAAGCACAAGAGATGGGATAAGAAGTCAAAAGAAGAGTTCTACAAGAAAGACAAGAAAGATAGAAAAGATAAATACTCTTCCCCTTCAAAGTTATCTTTGCCTAAGAACTCGGTCTGTTTTGAATGTGGCAAGAAAAACACATAGTCAAAGACTATCCAAAGAGAAAAAGGGACAGAAAGAAGAAAAAGGCTATGATGGCCACATGGAGTGACGAGGACTCATCGAAGATGACGAGGACTCGGATGACTCAAAGTGTCCGATGGCACTTTCCGACTCGTAAGTGGAAATAGAGTCGACTACGATCAATCGGACAATGAGGAAGCAAATCCTCAAGAGGTAATTGAATACTTTCTCAAATTCTCCAAAGTTGATTTAGCTAAGTATATTTTCATTTTGGAAGAGAAGTCCAATTCCGATTCTTCTCATTTTAGAGAACAATTTGAGTCAATTTCTTCGAGAGCATTTCTTTAAAAATGAGTTGGAAAACCGAGACTTACACTCGGAGAACTCAAGACTTGTGCTCAATCCAATGAGGCTGAGTATGAGTTACTCGTAAAAGAAAATGAGCAACTAAACCAAAAGCTCAACGAGTCTCAAGATCTTATTTTAAAGTTTACTCAAGGTCGAAGAATCTTGATATGCTCTTGGGATCTCAATGTGTCTCCTTCAGAAAAGAAGGTCTTGGTTTTAACAAAGAGGAGGAATCCAATTCCTACTCGTAACTTTTCAAAAGGGATTCTAGAACCGTAAAGCTCGAGAAGGCCGAGCACGGTTCCGTTTATAAAAATGAAAGGAGGACTCGAGCCTGCACCAACTTATAGGAGAAAACCATCTCCACCGATTTATAAAAGAAAAGCTTTTCAAAAGAAAGAGACACAGACTTAGTTCTTTAAACGGAAGACTCGGAATCGCACTGCATCCAAAGTCATTCAAATCTGGGTTCCGAAAACCTTCTTCCTCAAAAAGGACCACAGTAAAGGGTGTTACTAGGTTCGTTAGAGGAAGTGAGAAGGGTTAGTTTGTTTCTATTTTGCAGGCCACACGTAAAAGATCAAAAGGGCATTGGTACCTAGACAGTGGATGCTCACGCCATATGTCAGGAGACTCGTGACTCTTTTCCGAGTTAGAGGAGTACAAAGGAGGAAAAGTCACATTTGGAGATGACAAGAAAGGCAAGATAATTGGGATAGGCAAGATTGGAAAGGGAGGCAATCTGGTCAACCCAAGATACTTTGTCAAAGGATTAAAGTACAACCCGCTTAGCATCTCTCAATTGTGTGATAAAGGTCAAGAGGTAAGATTCACTTAAACCAACTGTTACATTTCTGATGACACTACCAAGGAGATTAAGCTCTCGGTAAGAGATCGGTAACACTTACATTATTCCTCTTTCGACCCGAGTCAAAATTTATCTTGTTTAAAAGCATCACTTCTTGATGACTCATGGACATGGCATCGTAAATTAGATCATGTTAGCATGCATACTATTAAGAAATTGGCATCTCATGGTTTAGTCGGAGGATTGCCTAATTGTGCTTTTAAGAAAGATAAGTTTTGTGAAGCTTGCAAAAAGGGAAACAAGTCGATCATCTTTCAAATCTCTCAAGACAGCTTCCACATCCAAGGTGCTTGAAATGCTACATATGGACTTATGTGGTGAAATCCCTCTTAAGAGTCTTGGAGGTAAATCATATGTACTTGTTATTGTTGATGATTACTCGCGATTTACATGGGTGTGTTTTCTTAAGCACAAAAATTAAGCATTCAAAGAGTTCAAGCAAGCTCTGCAAGAAAATCCAAGTTGAGTCTCGGACTCGGATAAGAAGAATTCGAACTAACCATGGAAGGGAGTTCGACTACTCAGAATTTACAGAGTTTTATGACAAGAATAACATCTCCCACAACTTCTCAAGCACCAAGAACTCCTCAACAGAATGGAGTAGTGGAGAGAAAGAACAGAACTCTTGAAGAAATAGCTAGGACAATGATGATTGAACACAATCTACCCTACTATTTTTGGGCCGAGGCAGTCAACACCGCCAACTACACCTCGAACAGCATGCCTCATTAGATCCATTCTCGAAGAAAACATCGTACGAGCTCGAAAAGGGAAGAAACCCAATATTTCATACTTCAAATCCTTTGAATGTAAGTGTTTTGTTCACAACAATGGTAAGGATCACCTGACCAAGTTTGATGCTCGGTCAGATGAAGGTATTTTTCCGGGTTATTCATCTCATAATAAGCCTTATCGCATTTTCAATAAGAGAATTAACAAAGTGAAAGAAAGCATCCACGTTGTGTTTGATGAACTTGAACAGGAAAAACAATGTAGGCCAACATTCTCGGACCTAAAGCTCAGCGAGAAATGAGGATCACGAGCCTATCGAGAATCAAACCCAACTAACTTCGGAATGAAGTCACTCGTAACGAAGTGACTCGTAATGAGATAACTCAAGAATCCGCTCGAATGATGAAGGACAATCTGATGAACAGGATCACTCATAACAAGCTTCGAAGATCAAGCAATTCAGCCTACGGATCCGGTGAATCGGAGAACAGGTAAAACATTCAAGTATGCTTCTAGTCATCCACTAGAAAACATATTATCCGATATCAACAAGTGGGGTAAGAACTCATTCCTCTCTTCATAATTTATGCGCATTCACCGCATTCATTTCATTAACCGAACCTAAAAATGCACTAGAGGCCCTAAATGAACCCGAATGGGTATAGGCCATACAAGAGGAACTCAATCAATTCGAAAGAAACCAAGTCTCGGACTCGACCAAACGACCTTCCGACCACCCAGCCATAGGAACCAAATGGGTTTTCAAGAACAAACCAGATGAAGGTGGATTGGTAGTCGAAACAAGGCTAGACTTGTGGCTCAAGGTTACAATCAGGAAGAAGGGATTGATTGTGGGGAAACCTTTGCACTCGTAGCCGAATTGATGCCATTAGAATTCTGTTGGCATTTATATCTAGCATGAATATCAAGTTATATCAAATAGATGTTAAATGTGCTTTTCTCAATGGCTTTATTGAAGAGGAAGTCTATGTTGAGCAGTCCCCTACATTTGAAAACTCAGAATTTCCAAATCATGTTTTCAAACTTCCAAAAGCTCTTTATGGTCTTAAACAAGCTCCTAGAGCTTGGTATGAAAGACTCGATTAATTTCTTGGTTCCAAATGATTTAAGAAGAGGTCAGATCGACCAGACTCTCTTTATAAAAACCAAGGGGAAAGATTTCCTTATCGCTCGGATATATGTTGATGACATAATTTTTGGAGCCACTAATGAAATTCTCGTGTCGAGATTTTTCTAAGTTAATGAGACAGAATTTCAAATGAGTACGATGGGAGAACTCAATTTCTTCCTTGATCTACAAATCAAGCAAGACAAAAATGGAATCTATGTCCATCAAGCAAAGTACACCAAGGAGCTATTGAAAAAGTATAAACTTCAAGATGTGAAGCATGCAAGCAACACCTATGAGCAGTAGCTTGAAACTGGACTCGCATCTAAAAAGATAAAGCAATAGATCGAAACTCTATCGAGGTATGATTGGATCTTTACTATATCTTACTTCCAGTAGACCGGATATAATGTTTAGCGTCTGTCTATGTGCATGATTCTAAGCTAATCCAAAAGAATCACATCTCACTCGCGGTGAAGAGAATATTCGGATATCTTGCAGGGACTCGAATTTAGGTCTATGGTACTTTAGAGACTCGAACCGACTCTCACCGGATACTCGGATGCTGATTACGCTGGATACAAAGTTGATAGAAAGAGCACCTCCGGAGCTTGCCAATTTCGGGTCAATCCTTAATATCTTGGCACTCAAAGAAGCAAAACTCGCGAGCTCTATCAACTACCGAGGCTGAGTATATTGCAGCTGGAGCATGTTGTGCTCGGATTTTATGGATAAAGCAACACTTGAAAGATCTTGGACTTCCTTTCAAATCAGTTCCAATCAAGTATGATACTCGGAGTGCAATCAGCATCACCAAAAATCTAGTTCAAGCACTCAAAGACGAAACACATTGAGTTGAGGTATCATTTCCTCAGAGACCATTATGAGAAAGGAGATATTGAACTTGAATTCATTTCTACCAATCTTCAATTAGCTGATATCTTTACTAAACCACTTAGTGCGGATTAGTTTTGCTTTATTAGAAATGAGCTTGGCATGTTAAATACATAATTATTTGCTTTCTATGTGAAAATTTTTATTACATGATTGTGTTATGTGATTTCATTTCTTAAATAACCATTAGTTCAGTTGATTTAGTGATACCGAGCCGATAGTTATTATTTATTTCCAGCTTCGAGTCACTCGAAACCTAGTTGAGTCGACTCGGACTTTGAGAAAATGGACATCAAACTTCGAAATCATCTCTAGACAAGTGGAGAATTTCAGAATTTATTTTCAAAATCTTTCTCTCTCTCTCTCTCTCTCGCGCGCCGTGATCGGACAACTAGCTGTTGGGAGACAAACCGCTAGAATTCTAACCGTTGTGGTAGAGAACAGTCACACCGGTCCGAGGTGACCGCTGAAAGAGTTGAGTCGAATGGATACTCGAAGGACGTTTATTTTTCTTATAAATAGCACCTATTCTCCTTCATTTCTTTACTTTACTCTTCGCTTACTCTCTCTCTCTCTAAATCAAATCCTCGTGACCACGTTCTCAATTACTAAAAGCGACATACAAGCACTCTCAAGCTTCGTGAAGGACATCTCAAGTAAGCTCTGTTGCTCTCAAACTTTTTCTTCTTCTACTCTTGATGGGGTGGACACCACAAACCCGCACCCAACTAAGACCGAGAGCCGCCTGAACCGAGTGATAATTCCGAGTCCTCCGACTTCATTACGGAACCCTCGAAACCATTGCTGGGTCTTCGTTGATAACGCAGCATCAAGGAAGTTTTGGCCACGCTCGAAATACTTGTCTGTCTCCTCGGACAGGAGTAAGACAGGAGTAAGGGAGTCGGACAAGTCGGAGATATTCGGAGGAAAAATAAGCCAAGAGATCTTTTTCGAGTCCTCGCTTCGAGCTCGGACGTTAAATAATCTTTTTCGAGTCCTCGGCTTCGAGCTTAGACTACTTGATCATCATCTAGGCATCTTCAGCAGAGCGTAAAAGGAAAGTTAAGGATCGAAAGCAAAAGAATTTGGTGACAACGATCGTAGCTGTCACTGCACTCGAACCGTACTACTTTGTACTATTGATTCCGTGGTCCCCCTCCTTTTCTCGCCGTCCTTTTCTCGCTGTAATTATTTACCTGTTGTCCTTGTTTTTATCCTTTTATTTTGCTGAATACATCACAACCATTGAATGTAAAAGGGATTTATAATCTTTAGATTAGAGTGATGTACCCTAGCTAAGAGGCCTATAAATATACATGGGCTCTCTCTTTGTAAAGGATGATGATTTTGGTATTGGCTATATGCTAAGTAAAGTTGAGCAGTGCTCCTTTCAACCCCAAAATTCTCTTTTGCTTGTCTAATTAGTGGCATAATTAGGTCGTGTTCTGAAGAGTCCGATTATACTTAGTGTGGTGATAGCTGTATCACTAAGTGTGATTAGTGCCGTAGTTTTATCCTCGGTGGTGATATCTCGTATCCTTGGATAGTTCTAGTTTATCTTGTTATTGTCTTATCGGTGCTGGTTACTTTGCTAATCATCTCCTCACGAGTGATTAGCTTAATCCTCGTTGTTTACTATTTCATTGGTCACTTCTAAGCCCATTCCGAGTCTCTCGTAATAACATTTAGCGCACTCTGTTTCAGGATCGGTGTAGCCTTGCGTTTTGGCACATCGCTTTGGTATCGAGCTTTGGAGCCTTTCCTAGACCGAGCTTCCTTAACCCCAAACACAACCCATTTAGCCCCAAACACATCAGTCCACAAAGAACCCATAAACCGGAATGAGTGGAAGCATGACATTGGAGGAACGTTTTGAAATGCTCATGAACAACTATGATGAGATGCGTGCCTGAATATATATCCGAAAAAGCAACTTGGAGATATGATGAAGAAGAAGAGGCATGAGTTAAAAGAGTCACCACCCAGCTCACCACCACATACCCACTCACACGGGGATGAAGATGGGGAGAGCAACCCCTTTGCTTCTTCCAGTGAACGTGAGCAAAGAAGAGGAAGAAGAGGGAGAAGGGATAAATCACCCCGATCCAACTCGGACTTCAAAGTTGAGATCCCGGAGTTTGAAGGTCGCCTTAACCCGCACGAGTTTCGGAATGGTTGCAAACAGTTGAAAGAATCTTTGACTACAAAGAGGTGAAAGATGAAAAGAAGGTAAAGCTTGTTGCTATCAAGCTCGGAGGGTTTGCCTCAACCTCGGTGGGAAAATCTGGAGAAGAAGCGTGCTGTTCAAGGGAAGCCTAAGATCGAAGTTGGGAGAAAATGAGATCCAAACCGAAAACCTGGTTCCTACCCCCAACATACATCCAGGACGGTTATTCTAAGTTGCACAACCTACAACAAGGTCCGATGAGTGTAGAGGAGTATACCCGAGAGTTCGAAAGGCTAATGATTAAATGCGATCTTCGGGAGTCGGAGGATCAAACAATAGTCGAGTATCTTGGAGGACTTGACCCGAGGTATGCTAATGTTGTTGAGTTACAGCAGTACTCAACCTTTGATGAGGTGTGTCTTCCGGCACATAAGGTGGAGCAACGAAAAGAAGGTCGGAACCTTCAGGAAAGAAGTCTCTAAGACTCAACCACCAAAACCAACTCAGCTTTGGCAAGGGTTATTCTAACCCTCTGTTTCAGCCTAAGTCTCGCTGCCCCAACCGAGTCTAAACACCCTATTATTCAAACTCGGACTTAGAACAAACCTCATGTTGGCCAGAGCCGCAAGTGTTTTAAGTGTCAAGGATTTGGACACTTTGCTTCGAATGCCCAAATCGAAGGGTTATCACTATTACCGAGGCTGATGAACCCATATGGGATGAGTATGAACCAGAAGGAGAGGTATGTCTTGCTGAGGGCATAGAAGAGATTGTTGAAGAGGCTGATGAAGGAGAACTACTTGTGATCGTGAGAGCCTTGAATGGATATAAGGATCCAAGTGAGGCTCGGAGGGAGAATATATTCCACACGAGGGGAAGCATCAAAGGGAAAGTTTGTTCGATCATTATTGATGGAGGCGAGTTGCACCAACGTTGCTTCGTGAACATGGTAGAGAAGCTTCAGCTACAAACCGAGTTGCACCCTCACCCCTACAACATACAATGGCTGAGTCAAGGTAAGGGCCTCGGAGTTAATTCTCGTTGCCTAATATCTTTCAAGTATTGGGAAGTCTTATGTTGATGATATATGGTGTGATGTTATACCTATGGATGCATGTCACTTACTATTGGGTAGACCTTGGTTATTTGATCGTAGAGTTATGCATGATGGGTTCAAAAACACATACACCCTCACCCGAATGGCAAGAAAATAACGTTAGCCCCACTTGACCCTTCACAACTACCTAAAGCCAAGCCCCTTAGACACCCAACCCACCCGAGTTACTTCGACCCTAGGGAAGCATATTTGGAGTCCATGCATCATGAACTCGGACCCATGAGAGAGTTGATTCTTTTGAGTCGAGACAATTCCGAGTCCTCGTAACTCGGACACCCATTAGCCAAGACACTTATTACCCAAGTACATCCATATTTTTCCTGAGGAGATACCTCTTAGCCTACCCCCGAAAAGAGATATCCAACACCACATTGACCTTATCCCAGGATCGATATTGCCAAACAAACCAGCCTACAAAATGAACCCTAAAGATACCTCGAAGTGCGGAGGCAAGTTGAGGAGTTGGTGTCTAAAGGCCTGGTGAGAGTGAGTAAGAGTCCTTGTGCTGTACTCAGCCTTGTTGGTACCCAAAAAGGATGGTTCTATGAGGATGTGTATAGATAGTCGTGCCATTAACAAGATCACTATCAAGTATAGGCATCCTATACCACGACTTGAAGATATGTTGGATGAACTACATGGTTCTAAGGTTTTGACCTCGAAGTGGATATTATCAAATCGGAATCGGAGAAGGAGATGAATCGAAAACGACTTTTAAGACCAAGGGAGGTTTGTATGAGTGGCTCGTTATGCCTTTTGGTCCGACTCAATGCTCCAAGCACATTCATGCGACTCATGAATCGGATTTTCAGACCCTTCATCGGGAAGTTCGTAGTGGTCTATTTTGATGACATTCTGATCTACGATCGAATGAGAGGGAACATTCTCGACCATCTCGCATGCATTGTTCAACTGCTAGAGAGAGAGAAATCAGTACGGAAATCGAAGAAGTGTTCATTCTTCAGCTCGGAAATTGCATTTCGGGTTATGTTGTTTCCGCTGAGGGAGTAAAAGTAGATGACAAGCAAAATTGAGGCTATCCTGTCTTGGCCTACTCCCAAAAGCATACACGACGTTCGGAGCTTTCATGGACTTGCATCTTTCTATAGGAGGTTCATCAAAGACTTCAAGCACTATCATCGCTCCTATGACCGAGGTGCTCGAAACAATTCTTTTGTTTGGACACCTCGAGCTCGAAATCTTTTGAAGCTATCAAGGCTAAACCGACCTGTGCTCCCGTCCTAGCCCCGCCTGGCTTTGAGAAGATTTTCGAAGTTGAGTGTGATGCCTCCGGTGTAGGTATTGGTGGAATTCTCACTCAAGAGGGTCGTCCCATCGCTTATTTTAGTGAGAAGATGTGTGATACCAAGCGAAGATACTCTACCTATGACAAGGAATTCTATGCCATCATTCGGTCATTAGAGTATTGGAATCATTACTTGGTGGCCCAAGAATTCATTCTCGCACTCGGATCATGAAGCCCTTAAGTACATTCGGGGCCAACACAAGTTGAACCCGCGACATGCGAAATGGGTTGAGTACCTTCGGACCTTTCATTTTTCAATCAAACACAAATCGGGACAGACTTAACAAGGGCGCCGATGCTCGTCCGTAAGATATCTCGCTGTTGTTTCAATTAGAAACTTGTGTCTTCGGGTTTGAACATTTGAAGAGCCTATATGCAGATGACAAAGATTTTGGAACCCTCTACCAAGAAAGCCAAACTCGGTCCAAGGGTGAGTTCCAAATACAAGGAGGGTACCTATTCAAGGGTATCGGATTGTGTGTGCCTAGCCGTGGCACAAGAGAGTTGATTATAAGGGAAGTCCATTCCGGAGGACTTGCTGGCCATTTCGGAGAGAAAAAGACAACTCGGATGCTCAAGGAGCATTATTTCCGGCCAAGCATGGACAAAGATATTCAAGACATCATTAGGCGATGTGTGGTATGCCAATATGCCAAGAGCCATTCCCTCGCCTCAAGGACTTTACACTCCATTACCGGTTCCAACTCAGCCCGGGTGGATGTAAGTCTAGACTTCGTTCGGGTCTACCAAGGACTCGTAAAGAGAAAGATTCTATTGTTGTTGATCGATTTTCTAAGATGGCTCACTTCATTGCTTGTAACAAAACCAATAATGCTACACCGGTTGCTGACCTATACTTCGGAGAAGTTGTAAAGCTGCATGGGATCCCAAGGACAATGGTCTCGGATAGAGATGCGAAGTTTCGAGTCATTTCGGGTTACCCTTTGGAAGAAATTGGGAACGAAGTTGAAGTACAGCACCACTTGCCATCCTCGGACGGATGGTCGACCGAGGTTACAAACAGGACTTTGGGAGTCTTGCTCGTAACGCTAATCAAATCGAATATTAAGATGTGGGATCAACTTCTTCCACATGCTGAGTTTGCTTACAATCACACGCCAAACAAGACTACCAATGTTTCGCCCTTTAAGATTGTTTATGGCATGGAACCTCTGTCACCTATTGATCCGACCCCAAGAGCTTTTGATGGAAAGCCTCATACTGACGTCTGTGAAAAGAGCTGCTCGGATTCGGGACTTGCATGCGAAAGGCGAGCTAGAATTGAGCAAGCTAATCCGAGTTACAAGGCTAGCGCTAACAAAAACCGCAGTAAGGGTGGTTTTTCAACCAGGAGATCTCGTGTGGATCCACCTAAGGAAGGAGCATTTTCCTTCCAAGCGCAAGTCTAAGTTGATGCCAAGGGCAGATGGACCATTTGAAGTACTTGAGAGAATCAATGACAACGCTTACAAGGTGAATTTACCCGAGAATACAATGTCTCGACTACTTTCAATGTTGCTGATTTATCTCGTTACTTGGAAGATAATTCACTCGAGAATTTGAGGGCAAATTCTTTCCAAGCTGGGGAGGATGATGGGGTGGACACCACAAACCCGCACCCAACTAAGACCGAGAGCCAGCCGGAACCGAGTGATAATTCCGAGTCCTCCGACTTCATTACGTAACCCTCGAAAACCATTGCTGGGTCTTCGTTGATAACGCAGCATCAAGGGAGTTTTGGCCACGCTCGGAAATACTTGTCTGTCTCCTCGGATAGGAGTAAGACAGGATTAAGGGAGTCGGACAAGTCGAGATATTCGGAGGAAAAATAAGCCAAGAGATCTTTTTCGAGTCCTCGCTTCGAGCTTAGACTACTTGATCATCATCTAGGCATCTTCAGCAGAGCCGAAAAGGAAAGTTAAGGATCGAAAGCAAAAGAATTTGGTGACAACGACTGTAGTCGTCACTGGACTCGTAACCGTACTACTTTGTACTACCGATTCCGTGGTCCCCCTCCTTTTTCTGTCCTTTTTCTGCTGTAATTATTTACCTGTTGTCCTTGTTTTTATTCTTTTATTTTGCTGAATACATCACAACCATTGAATGTAAAAGGGGATTTGTAACCCTTAGATTACAGTGATGTACCCTAGCTAAGAGGCCTATAAATATACATGGGCTCTCTCTTTGTAAAGGATGATGATTTTGATATTGGCTATATGCTAAGTAAAGTTGAGCAAGTGCTCCTTTCAACCCCAAAATTCTCTTTTGCTTGTCTAATTAGTGGCATAATTAGGCTGTGTTCTGAAGAGTCTCGATTATACCGAGTGTCGTGATAGCTGTATCACTAAGTGTGATTAGTGCCCTAGTTTTATCCTTGGTGGTGATATCCGTATCCTTGGATAGTTCTAGTTTATCTTGTTATTGTCCTATCAGTGCTTGGTTACTTTGCTAATCATCTCCTCACGAGTGATTAGCTTAATCCTCGTTGTTTACTATTTCATTGGTCACTTCTAAGCCCATTCCGAGTCTCTCGGAATAACATTTGGCACACTCTGCTTTCGGGATCGGTGTAGCCTTGCGTTTTGGCACATCAACTCTTTTCTTTTATCTTTCACTATCTTCGAACTCTTTTCTCCTACTCTTTCTCAAGCTTATCTACTCTCTCTTTCTCCATCAATATGGCGAAAAGAGGTTCTCACCTGATTTTCTTGGCTCTGCACAAAGAAACCCCGCACAAAAAGCCAAGAAGGCCCCTCAAATTCTAAACCCCTTGTCACCTAGCACCTTGCGCTTGGATGATAAATTCTTCCCAACCACAAAATTTTTGTGGTTGCCTCACATACTGATCGACCGGGTCTACAATTTTCTTTGTTTCAGCGAGTTCATCTATCTCGAACTCGTATATGAGTTTTACACTCATCTTTCCAGCTTCTAAAGGTATTCTCGACCTCCGGAGTTCGTAACATAACTGTTCGAATCAATACTTCCCTCCTCCATCGTCTGTTTCTTGTTTAGGGGTAGTCTCTCTCACCCTCTATAAATATTTTTTCGATGTTAATGAAGGAATGCATTTCTTTAATAATTGTTGAGTATTTATCTAATCTTATCTCGTTTCTTGCTCTGTTACTTTCGCTCTTGCTATGAATTCTAAAGTTACTTTACGAGCAAGTTTATATAATCAGACTTTTATCACTAACAAAGTTCCAGTCTAAGTATAGAATGCCTTTCATCAAAAAGGGGGAGATTGAAGACTTAGACTTTATACTTACACTTTTCCGAGTTCCATCGAGGAATCGGGTATAAGACTTCTTCTCCTATAGAGTTTTGATTCCAAGCCATTCCATGTGCCTTAGAAACTTTTCTGAGTGATATAGCATTTTTCTCTCGAGTGTTATAGAATCTACTATATATGTTTCCGATTGTTTCGACTAACCGACCGACTCGAAAGCCGTCTACATGCCTCTTCACACTCGGCTCTAAGTCACTTAACACTCAGGTATATCGCATGTTCAAACACTTATGTTCATGCACATAAACTCGAGTCCGACTTCATGTTACATGAATTACACTATTAATTCTCTATTCCAAGTCGACTTATTTAGTTTGAACCTTGGTTAGTCTAGATCAAGTTTGTTGACTCGATCTTCTACTTGACTTGATTACCTTCTAGACAGACTACGGATGGAATTTTGAGTATCATGGCTATTAAACTCAGAATTTTCCATTCCTTTTCCGACTCGGATAATTAGTCATTTAATTTTCTTCATTATGTTATTTTCTCGTGTCTAATCTTGGACCAAAGTATTTTATACTTAGAGAACCAAATTAATTTACTTTTGCAGAGTTATTCAAATGAGGCTATCCTAATTTTGAATAGCAAAAATAATCGGCTTCAAAACGTCAAATCACCAGACAGACAAGGCTTTTTCCACCTCCGACCTAGCCCCGGACATTGTGTCAGGATTGCCTGTTTCCAAAATTGGAATTCTGCAACACCAAGCCCTACGGTAGTTTCCACCTTATTTTTAAAGACACTACCAATGGTTTTGGGACTTCCAAAGAAGTCAAGAACCGTTGTTCAACATTCATATCTCAACGGATATTTTCCGAGTGACTTAAAAATCCTCTACAACGGTCACAAAGGACTTCCAATCAGAAGATTAACACAATGGCTAAGCTGCTTGGTCACCTATAAATAGAAGCCAACTTTCAAGACTTGAAGATTGCCGAATCTATTATTAATACACATACTTGAGCAAAAGTCATTGTATTCATTCTCAATCTTCTACTTACAACTCCAATTCCGTATTTAATAACTTTTTGAGTTGTAAGGTCTTGTACTCAATTACATACATTCTCTTTCTTACTCTCTAAGTAAGGTCCCTTGACTGAGTCGTAAGGGTTAACTCAGCTCGATTGTCCCTAACTCGTAAGGGTTATCTCAGTTAGGAAGTACTAGATCGGATAAAGGAATTTCTAAGTCTAGGAAAAACTTCTAAGGAGTTGTTTAAGGGAGCAACTTGGGTTAAGTCGACCTACTGTATTTTGTGGACTCAAAATAGTGGATTTGACTTCGTGCTTGGATTAGCACGGTCCGTGGTTTTCTACTCCAGGAGGGTTTCCACGTACTTTATGAGTTATTACTTTTCCGAGTGCATTGTAGACTCGGACAGTTTTAAATTTCGTTTAATCTGTTTCTTCACTCTTCACTGAATTATGAGTTAGTACTTTTCCGAGCTCATCCTTGACTCTCGCTCACCTCATATTCATATCTATTTTAAATTCAAACAAATTTCATCCTCACCCTATTCACCCCCTCTAGGGTGACTTAGCCTCTCCCCGAGCAAACCTTCGAGTGAGAAAGAGAACTGAGCTCAAAAAGGTTTATCAAGAGAAGTCTTCTCATACTTTTCACAAAAGAAAAGATTTTAACAAACCTGAAACTAGTTTTCAAAAAGGAAGACTCAGAATCGGACCCTTCCAAAAATTATTCAAATTGGGGTTCCCAAAGTCCCCTTCCTCCAAAACTAACCTCAGTAAGAATAGTTACTAGGATTTGTTATAGGAAACAAGAAGGGTTAGTTTGTTTTCTTTTGCAGGTACACTACAAAGCAAAGGAAGACCCGAGGCCGACCCTCACAGAGTGCTCGGAATTTTAACTTGGTAAGCTAGAGATTTGGAAAAGCACTCGGGTAAAAGTCTAGTCATCTCCTTGATAATATCATTTAAGACATCAACTAAGGTATGACTAACCTTACTTACCATTATATTCAATTGGTATCTATAATTCTTCTGTTCAAAATCTCATTCCCTCCTTGTTTATTTTTGATGAAATGCATTAGGGGAGAGAATAATGCACTTTGTGGATTCATCTCGCTTAGTCGGAGTTCAATGGTTTAGAGGGAGCAAATTTTGAAAAGTTTTGCAAATTTCAAATGCTCCTCATGTCATGTTAATCATGTTAGATAATTATGGTGAATTTCTTTGAGTCATTATTTAGTTGAATGCCTTTCGTCAAAAAGGGGAGATTGAAGACTCGGGTATGACTGACTAACCCCTTGGATGTGTTTTGATTTTTTTCATTCATCTAAATTTAGGATAAGGCAAGAAGCATCCTAAAAGAAATTCATTTAACTAAGTCATATGCTTTACAATTTATCATTTCAATATGACTTATTCTTGACTCGAACTCGGACTTAGTATATTAAAATTGCTCGACTAAGTCTTAGACTCGGAAAGTAGAATCTGAATTAGTGAGCAAGACTAACCCACTCGGATCTCGGATTCGACCCACTAAGTCGGACTCGGACATTTAGTTTTGCCTACGCTATTATTTGTTGAATCATGCATAGTTGTAAAATGTCTAAATAACTCGTGTGTCCATTAAGATTGAATGATTTATTTATGAGTTTTGGCATATCTAGAATCTAAGTATATTGAATATTAGACTTGAAATATTTCAAATTAATAGATTAAAGTAATTAGTCATTAAATGCTTTATTTAGACTAATTCTTATCTAATTATGGACCAAAGTATATTTATACTTTGAGATCCATTGTGCTTAATGTTTTTGTAGGTTTTTCTAATGTCAATTATATGAAGAAAAAGCAAAAACAAAAGGCTTCTAACTGTTAAAGCACTCGCCGGACAAAAAGTTGGAATTTCTAGAAAAGCTCAAAACTTACCGACGACCTTGTGCATTCATTGTTTTGGGTAATATTTTATTTACGAGTCGAATGGTCTTTTCGTTCTACTTTTCCAGTTTACAAAAGTTGGAAAAAGAGTTGTTCGAAGCTAGGACTAAGGCACAACGGCTATTTCAAGGTGGTCCAGAAATCTGAGTGACTCATACTATCCGTTACAAAGGCTAGTTGACTTAGACAGACTTCAACAGAAAGACGTTGGAGGCTCAATGGCTATCTCTTCAAGGCGGACTATTTATAGAAGCCTTAGCACAAGATTTCAACCGACGAATGGAAGAAAAAGAGAGACCATATTGAACATCTTCTCTAGCATACAACTCCCAAACTGTAATTCTAATATTCCGAGTTGTATTATTCCGAGTCGGTTGTATTGCAATTCTTACTACTCTTTTACTCTTTCTCTCTAACTGAGTTGTAAAGGTTACTCAACTCGGTTGTCCTAAATCGTGAAGGTTACCTCAATTTGGAAGTACCGGGTTAGATAAAGGAACTTCTAACCCTGGGAAAAATTGGAGGATCCCAAGTTGATAAGGTAACTTCAACTTCGAAGTACTAGGTCGATCGGATAAGGTAAATTCCGAGCTTAGAAAAATTGTAATAGATTTGTTTGGGAACAAATCTTGGTAGTCATATTCATTGTATTTTGAGGATTCAAAATAGTGGATTTGACTTGGTGTTTGGATTAGCACTGGCCGTGGTTTTCTGTCCCGGGAGGGTTTCCACGTAATTTTGAGTTTACGGTTTTCGAGTCAATTCTAGATTCGATTATCTTGTTTATTCTTTTCAAGCAAAAATATTTTAAGTTTGCTCAAATTTCCTCATCACCCTATTCACCCCCTCTAGGGTGACTTAGACTCTCCAGGAGCAAACCTTCAAAAATTCAATAGAGTCGGTTCATTATGTGTATTTTAGCCACAAGTCAAATTACATTTCCCTTTTAGGTTGGTCCATTACTTGCATTTCCGAGTCATTCTAAAATCCTTTCTTTAGTCGAGTTAATCTTTATACTTTCTTTTACTTGCATTTCCATTTTGCATTTTCATCTTCATTTAGCCAAAAATAAAAATCATCTCAAATTAGGTGAGTCCATTCTGCATTTTCATTTTGTATTTTGCCAAAATAAAAATCATCTCAAGTTAGGTGAGTCCATTCTACATTTTCATTTTGTATATAGCTAAAATGAAATTCATCTCAATTAGGTGAGTGCATTTTTATTTGCATTTAGCCAAAATAAAAATCATCTCAAATTAGGTGAGTGCATTTTTATTTGCATTTAGCCAAAATAAAAATCATCTCAAATTAGGTGAGTTCTTGCATATTAGCCAAAACAAATCCATCCTCAATTAGGATTAATCGTTTATGCATTCCAATTAGACATTAGTCAAATCATAAAATCATCCCAAATTAAGTCATAAATATCATTCCATACACTTCATTTGTTGTGCGTTCCTTATGTGCATCCAAATAAAGAGCATTCCTAATCTCTTCGATTCTCGCACTTAAGCCTTTTCCTCCTAAAAGCGATATTTTTCACATGGTCATGAGTATCATCCTTTGGGCTGCAGAATAGGGAAGTCAACCGTAATTGAGTATCATCGAATCTAAGCTCTAAAAGATTAGAACACCTCAACAAGAAGTCTGGAATATCTTTTCCGGCTCCGCACCATGTTCTTTCTCACGGTCTACGGCAATGCAACATACTTCAAGTGCATACTACACGGGTTTAGTCTATTTTTTCATCATAGGACAATACCTAAAACGAATTCGCCTCCAATGGCCGGAGCACCAGAACAATCTCCTATCCTTGCTTTGCTCAACGAAAACTTAAAATGGAAGCCAAGATTAAGGCCCAAGCATAAGAAAATAGTGTCTATAGCGAGGCGATCTTAAGGCTATCTTAAAAGTTATTGCGGATAGTAAGAAAGCTAAGGAAGAAGATCATCTCCTCCAAGTAGTCCCAAGCATGAATCCAAGCCTCAACTTGATCCACGAGTAGATCAAATAGAACAAATGTTAAGGCAGTCGTCCATGTTCAAGAATCGTTACTTTAATTATAATGGATTCACTTCAATACCTAAAGGAAACTACCCCTTAGTTCACCATGCCCGATATAATGTATCGAGGTTCCAAAAATCCCCATCATCATGTTCGTAACTTCTTAGGAGAAATGACTCTTAAGAACATACCGAAAGACACTTACCGCATTATCTTCCCATGGACTTTCGATACGACGTAATGAAGTGGTGTAACGCCGTTGACCCACGCAAGGTCACCAAATGGACTGATCCGTGTAAGGAGTTCCTACACCAATACTCCTATAACACCGATCTACCAGTCACACTTAGAGACTTGGAGTTGATTAAGCAAGGTACGAAAGAAAGCTTTACATACTTTCACGCCGGATAGAGGGCAAAGGCTTCCCACATAGTAGACTCGACCTTTCGAGAATGACCAAGTGTGGGTCATCGTGAAGAACCTTCACCTACCCGCAATCAACATCTCAAATTCCTACCAATTATAAGCTTCTAAGCCCTTAGAGATTATGGCATGCCGATAGAAGAAGAGCTTTCAACCACAACCACAAAAGTCGTGACTCGCATATAGAGGTCATTATTAGTCTAAAGATTAGAAAACCTCCAATCAAGGCAATACTAGCAGGGGTGCAGATGTCAATGCCCTCAACAGGTTTAATGACTACACTCCTATTGATACCACATACGCACATGCCCTTGACCGCCTGTTGGCCAAAAGGAAAATAGAATTACCACCCATTAGAGTAGAGTCGAAACTATAAAACAATCTAAAAGCTGGGACGCGGAAAATTCTCGCAAATATCATCGTGCATGAGGACACGACACCGAAAAATGTTGGACGTTTAAGAACAAACTGGACAAGTATGTGAAGACTCGGACTCGAAACTAGATCATTCTGAGTACTACTAAAGACTCGAGTATGAAGGTTTTCTCTTGAAGAGTCTTAGTCACCCTAGAGGGGGTGAATAGGGTGATCCGGAAATTTTAACAAACTTGGAAGATTACAGCTTGAAAGCAATAAACAAGACTGTCCGAGTCTAGATTAGACTCGAAAAGTATAAACTCATATTTCTCATATTTACTTGGAAACCCTCTCGGGGCGGAAAACCACAGCCAGTACTAGTCCAAGCACCAAGTTAAATCCACTATTTTGAATCCACAAAATACAGTAGATTCACTCAACTAGAATTGCTCCCTCGGACGATTCCTTACAAAGTTTTCCTATACTCGAAGTTCCCTTATCCGATCTAGTACTTCCTAACCGAGGTAACCTTTATAGCTAGAGACAACCGAGCTGAGTTAACCCTTACAGCTCAGTCAAGGGACCTTTATTAGAGAGTAAGAAAGAGTATGTGACTAATTACAAGACTTTACAACTCGGAAAGTATGAATTACAAGTTGGGAGTTGTAAGTAGAAGATTGAGTATGAATACAAAGACTTTCGCTTATGTAATGTGTATTAATATTAATTCCAGCAATCTTCAAGTCTTGAGAGCTGGCTTCTATTTATAGATGACCAAGCAGATTATCCGTTGTGACTATCTTCGAACGAAGTCCTTTGTAACTCGTTGTAACGGTTCATCTAGGTCGCTCGAAAAGATCCGTTGAGATGTGAACGTTGTGCAACGGCTCTTGACTCCTTAGGATGTCCCAATCCACTGGTGGTGTCCGAAAAGTAGGGTGGAAACCACCGTTGAGCTTAGTGTTGAAGATTTCCACTTTTGGAAACAGAAAACCCTAACATAGTGTTTGGGCCTTATTCTAAAGTAGAAAAGCCTTGTCTGCTGGTGATTGACGACTTGAAGTCGGTTACTTTTATAATTCAAAAATAGGATAACCTCTTTTAGATAACCTACAAAAGTAAACAAATTTTGGTTCTCAAAGTACAAAATACTTTGGTCGAAGATTAGCCATAGATAATAATTTAATTAAGAAAATTAAGTGCACAATTATCTAAGACCTAGAAGAGTGGAATTTTCCGAGTCTAATATTAATTATACTCAAATTCCATATGAGTCGATCTTAAGAAAGATCAAGTTATAAAGAAAATATCGAGTCCGAGTACTTGATCTTAGACAAATAATTCTTGAACAAACATGCTGACTTAGAAAGTTGAATTAACGCAGTAATTCTCTTTACCTTAGAATATGAGGTCGAACTTAGATTAAAAGAGTTAAAGAGATTGTTTGAACATGAAACAAATCTAAGTGATGTCCGAGTGACTCGAAGCATCACTATGAGTTGATGTCCAAGAATGTGATTTACGAGTCAGTCAAAATCGAATGAAAACGTGTGCAATAGTTTCTATAACACCCGAATGACTTCTAATCAAAACCTAGGAGGGATGAGGTCCGTACCTAAGTCCTTGATAGTACTCGGACCGATAGGAGTTCGAGTCCGAGTCTTCAAATTACAAACCTCATTCTTCCTAAGTTTTGATTACAAGTCATTATGAGTACCATAGAAACTTCTTTTTAAGTTTTCATTCGATTCTCGACCGACTCGGAGCACACGCTCTTGCCTATCTTCTCACATTAGTGTTTCGAGTCGCTCACACACCACTCCGACTTATCGCATGTTCAAATAGTCTCTCTAATACCTCTTATCCGAGTTCTAACTGTATATCTTGAAGTAAACCTAATTACAATGTTAATTCATATTTCTAAGTCGAGCATGTTTGTTTGAGAATTATTTATCCGGATCAAGTACGCATACTCGATGTTTTAACTTTTATAACTTTATCTTTCTTGGGAGTGACTCTAATGGGATTTGAGTATAATGAATATTAGACTCGAAAATTCCACTCTTCTACATCGGAGATAATTATGCACTTAATTATCTTAATTAAATTATATTATGTGCCTAATCTTGGACTAAAGTATTCTATACTTTGAGAACCAAAATGATTTACTTTTGTAGGTTATCCAAACGAGGTTATCTTATTTTTGAATTACAAAAGTAACCGGCTTCAAGCTGTCAATCACCAACGGACAAGGCTTTTCTACTTCGAACAAGGCTTAGATGCGATGTCCGAGTTGTCCGTTTCCAAAACTGGAAAACTTCAACGCTAAACTCAACGGTGGTTTCCACCTTTCTTTCGGACATCACCATCTTATTGGAGCGCCTTGAGAAGCCAAGAGCCATTGCATAAAGTTGACATCTCAACGGATCTTTTCGAGGGACTCGAAAACGATTACAACGAGTCACAAAGGACTTCGTTCATAAATTAGTTACAACGGCTAATCTGCTTGGTCATCTATAAATGAAGCTATCTCTCAAGAGTAGAAGATTTGCTTGGAACTATTGTTGAAACACATTACTTAAGCAAAAGTCAATGTATTTATACTCAATCTTATATTTACAACTCCCAGCGTGTAATTCATACTTTTGAGTTGTAAAGTCTTGTAATCAGTTAAATACTCTTTCTTACTTTCTAAGTAAGGTCTCTTGACTGAGGTATAAGGGTTAACTCAGCTCGCTTGTCCCTAGCTGGAAAGATTACCTCGGTTAGGAAGTACTAGATCGGATAACTGAATTTCGAGCCTAGGAAAACTCTGTCGAGAATTGTTTAAGGGAGCAATTCCGGTTGAGGCAGCTTTGCTGTATTTTATAGATTCAAAATAGTGGATTAGGCTTGGTGCTTGGACTAGCACTATCCGTGGTTTTCTCGCCCAGGAGGGTTTCCACATATATCTGTGTTTACACTTTTCGAGTCTAATCTAGACTCGGATTGTCTTGATTACTCTTTTCAAAATTAAATCTTCCAAGTTTGTTAAAATTTCCTCTTCACCTTATTCACTCCAACCCCTCTAGGGTGACTAAGACTCTCGAAGAGCAAATCTTCAATTGGTATCGAGCCTAACCTTTCGGAAAGGATCTTACAATCCAAAGGTCTAATGATCGGATGGCTGAGAACAACGGAGAGTTCGATGAAGGAAGATCTTCCAGCAGACCACCTAAGTTCAAAGGATCAAATTTCGTGCATTAGAAGAAGCTAATGGAATGCTTTCTATCGAACAACGATGAAGATGTCCGGAACATCATACAAGAAGGCAATTACATTCCAATAAAGATGGAAGATACAAGACCTGTGCTTAAAGCAAAGTTCGAGTACAACACTCGAAGAATCGAAAAGTTCAAAAAGAACTTTAAAGCAATGAACATTCTAATGTGCGCTATCAGCTCAAAATAATACAACGAGTGTCGCCTGTGACACAGCTAAAGATGTGTGGGACACTCTTGTCAACACATATGAAGGAACAAGCCAAGTTAGACAAGCGAAGATAAGTTAATATCTTCACAAGTATGAGTTGTTCAAGATGGAGCTAGAAGAAAACATCACTCGGATGTTTATACGCTTCACCGAGATTACAAACAATCTCAAATCTCCGGGTAGAAAGATTTCCCATGAAGATATGTGCGGAAACATTCTAAGAAGTCTACCCAAGAGAAGATGGGGTCCTAAGGTGACAGCCATTGAGGAAGCTCGGAACCTCTCTCAACTAAAGCCGGACGCATTGATTAGGAAGTTACTAACCCATTGAATCCATGTGGAGGAAGAGGATGCCGAGGTTAGCACTAAAAAGAACCTTCGGGTGTAAGTGCTATGTTCACAATAATGGTAAAGATCACCTGACCAAGTTTGATGCTCTGTTAGATGAAGGTATCTTTCTTGGTTATTCATCTCACAATGAAATCTTATCGCATTTTCAATAAAAGAACTAACAAAGTGGAAGAAAGCATCCACGTTGTTTTTGATGAGATTGATCAGGGAAAACTAAGTGAGTCAACATTCTCGGATCCGAAACTCAGTCAAGATGAAGATGATCTAGTTGAAGTTGAGCTCGGACGGAGGCAAAAAAATGAGCTCGGAATGAGGTAGCTCGGAATATCATGAGTCGACCGAACTAGCTTTGGAGCTAACTCAGAATGTCGAAGGCCAAACACATGAGCAATCTCAATCAGATTAGATCATCGAAGATCAACCAGTTCAACCAACAAATCTGGTGAACCGGAGAACAGGTAAAGCATCCAAATATGTTTCGAGCCACCCACTCGAGAACATCCTGTCTAACATCAATAGTGGGGTAACAACTCGCTCTTCTTTATAAAATCTATGTGCATTCACTGCATTCATATCATTAATCGAATCTAGAAATGCACTAGAGGCCTTAAATGAACCTGAATGGGTAGAGGCCATATAAGAGAAACTTAATCAATTTGAGAGAAACCAAGTCCGGACTTTGACCAAACAACATTATTACCACCCAGTCATAAGAACCAAATGGGTTTTCAAGAAAAATTGGATGAGGATGAGTTGGTAGTCGAAATAAGGATAGACTTGTGGCTCAAGGTTACAATCAAGAAGAAGGGATTGATTGTGGGGAAACCTTTGCACCCGTTTCTAGGATTGAAGCAAATAGAATCCTATTGGCATTTGCATCACGTATGAATATTAAATTGTATCAAATGGATGTCAAATGTGCTTTTCTGAATGGTTTCATTCTAGAGGAAGTCTACGTAGAGCAACCTCTTCGATTTGAAATCTCATAATTTCCAAATCATGTTTTCAAGTTGCAAAAGGCTCTTTATGGTCTTAAACAAGCCCCCGTGAGCTTGGTATGAAAGACTGAGCAGTTTCTTGGTTGAAAATGATTTTAAAAGAGGTCAGATTGACAAAACTCTCTTCATAAAAACTAAGGGAAAGACTTTCGTATTATTCAAATCTATGTTGTTGATATAGTTTTGGAGCTACTAATGAAAATCTCTGTTGAGAATTTTCTACGTTAATGACACAGGAATTCCAAATGAGCAAGATGGGAGAGCTCAATTTCTTTCTTGGTCTACAAATCAAACAAGAAAAAGATGGCATCTATGTCCATCAATCCAAGTATACCAAGGAGTTGTTAAAGAAGTACAAGCTTTAAGATACAAAACATGCAGCAACACTAATGAGTAGCAGCATGAAAGTGGACTCGGACGAAAAAGGTAAAGCAAGTAGATTAGAAATTCTATCGAGGTATGATTGGATCTCTGCTATATCTTACGTCTAGTAGGCCGGACATCATGTTTAGTGCATGTCCGTGTGCAAGATTTCAGGCTAATCCAAAAGAATTACATCTTACTCGTGGTGAAGATAATTTTTAGATATCTTGCAGGAACTCGGAATCTAGGTCTATGGTTCTCAAAAGACTCGGAACCGACCTCGGTGGATACTCGGATGCTAACTATGTTGGATACAAGGTTGATAGAAAGAGCACCTCAGGAGCATGCCAGTTTCTTGGTCAATCCCTTATATCTTGGCACTCAAAGAAGCAGTAACTCGGTTGCTCTATCAACTGCTGAATCCGAGTACATTGCAGCTGGAGCATGTTGTGCTCGGATTCTATGGATCAAGCAACACTTGAAAGACCTTGGACTTTCATTCAAATCAATTCCAATCAAGTGTGATAATCAAAGTGCAATCAACATCACTAAAAATCCAATCCAACACTCAAAGACAAAGTATATTGAGGTAAGGTATCATTTTCCGAGAGACCATTATGAGAAAGGTGATATTGAGCTTGAATTCATTCCTATAAAATTTTAATTAGTTGATATCTTTACTAAGCCACTTAGTGAGGACCAGTTTTGTTTTATTAGGAATGAACTTGGCATGATAAATGCATGATTATGTGTTCTTCTAAGTGAAATTATCTTGCATGATTATGTGTTACATGTTCTTTCCTTTGTCTTAATAACAATTAGTTCAGTTGATGCAGTGATATTGAGCTAGGAGTTATTATCTGTTTGTGTTTTCTAAGTCACTCGAAACTTTACTGAGTCCGACTCGGTTTTGAGAAAATTGGACTTCAAACTTCGAAATCATTTCTAGATTAGTGGAGAATTTCAGAAATTTCTTTTAAAATTTCTCTTTCTCTCTTTCTCTCTCTACCGCGCGCATCAATCAGTGAACTAGCCGTTGGAAGACAGACACTAGGATTCTAACCGTTAGAGAGCAAAACAGACACACCTGGTCTAAGGCTATCGTTGGAGGTTTGGGTCCGAATGAATATTGAAGGACATTCCTTTTGCTATAAATAACATCCCTTTTCCTTCATTTCGCTACTTTACTCTCCGATAACCTAAACCCTCGTGTACTCACTCTTACAATCTAAGCTCTCAAGCATTCTCAACACACACTCTCTCTCTCTCTCTCTCTCTCTCTCTCTTGTTTCTTTGAGTTCTCTCTCTTTCTTCTCCTGGTATCATCGGCATTAGAAAAATTGTTTTTGCTCCGATATATTAGAAAAATTCATCCCTATTTTTGTTTTTTGCTGAAAGGCAAGGGGAGAATATTAGAAAAATTGTTGTCTTGTTTGGGGAGTTTTCTCACCCTCTTTTATGTGTATTTTCTAAGTTTTCTATCTATATATGAATGAAGTTTTATTTTCGAGCACACCGATTTCCGAATTAACTCTTTCGATTTTGAATTTCTTATTACTTGGTTTTGCTCCGATATATCAGCTTGCATTTCTTCTTCTCTACTTTGCTCGATAATAATTACTCACGATTCTTCGCCATATGAGTTATCTCGCAGACAATATTCTAAGTACGAATCACTTCACTCATTACTCTATATTACGAGATATTCGACTGAGTAAAAATGAAAACTCGTGATTATTTTACTAACAAAGTTTCTAAGTATAGAATGCCTTTCATCAAAAACTAGGAGATTGAAGACTTAGACTCTAAAACTAGATCATTCTTAGTACTACCAAAGACTCAGGTACAAACCTCATTCTTCCTAAGTTTTTATTACAAGTCATTCCGAGTACCATAGAAACTTCGTTTAAATTTTCATTCGATTCCGACTAACTCGGAACACATGCTCCTATCTATCTTCTCACATTTGATGGAAAGTGGCCTGCCCAGCATTTTGAGCTAAGAAATATCCCTCCTAAAGGGTTTTGCATGATTAAGGAAGAACCGGGAATATTTGATATATCCATGATTTCAAGCCTTTTGATGGATCCCGGAGGTTGATTAGATAAGGAGATCAAAATCCTTATGTTCTTGTTTATAAATAAATGTTCATCAATGGAGACATGAACGAGAGGTTAGTTACAAGTTAGTCACCAAAAAGTCCTTTCATGTTTGAGCAAGGATGAACCTGGCCGAGAGTTATTTCAAGTGCTACTATTTTTGCCATGTCCATAAATAATGACCAAGGGTCGGTCCAAGGGCTAAGATGAATGTCCATGCACATAAGGGAAGCATCCAAAGACATATTTCAAGGAGCATTCTAGAAGCACTAACCATAGTGGGAGTTGGTTGGAAGAAAGCTTGGCAAAGGGGAAATTGCACCATAGCCACATGTTCCCAAATGCCCAAATACTTGGCTAGGATTTATCCAAGCTTAACTTGGAGAGGAGGAAAGCATCTAATTAGTTAGCATTTTGTTTTGCTTTAATTTTCAGCTTTGTTAATTTCAATTTTCAGCATGGTTAGTTGTAATGGCGGGTCTATATATTCAGCATGCACACTCCTTGTAAAATCACTTTTTGATGAATATACAAACCGTGAGTGTTATACTCTTTTCGAGATGGATTTCTCGAGCCTCTAAATCCTCAAAGCTGTATCCTAGGTTGGCATCTAGGTGGTGTCCTTTGAGTCTCCCAAACCCCGGTGGTGATTCTGTATCCGGACCGTTTGAGAGCGCCCCTTGATTCACTCGGTGGTGTTTACGTATCCGAGCTCGGGTCAAGGTACTATCCAGCGACTTTGCCATTCCATATCTCCCAATTCCCTCAGCCATTTTTTGCCAAATTTTAACCACAATCCTTCCAGTCCATCTACTTCCATTCCTCCAAATTTCAGCCCCATCCAAGAACCCTTCCGTCCTCCACATCAAAACCAAACAAAGGGTATCAATCTGTACATCCAGCCAGCAGCATCAACTTCTGGCTATCTGTTCAGGTAGTTCCCCTTATCCAAAATTCACGAAACTTGGCCACAACCTTCCTCCATCAGTGACCTCACTCCCCTCCAAGTTTCGTCCAAATCCAAGATCATTTACCCCTCCTTTCACCTTTTTCCCCGGAACCGCACCTGCAGGTCCTATTCCGCCCGGTTGTGTGTTTTGCGGTTTTTCCATCTTTTTCTTTGCTTCCGCCACTACACATCAACATTAGTGTTTTTGAGTCGCTTAGACACCACTCAGACTTATCGTATGTTCAAATAATCTCTCTAACACCTCTTATCCGAGTTCTAACTGAATATCTTGAAGTAAACTGAATTACGGCGTTAATTCATATTTCTAAGTCGAGCATGTTTGTTTGAGAATTATTTGTCAAGATCAAGTATGCATACTCCGATGTTTTCACTTTTATAACTTGATGTTTCTTAGGACAAACTCCGATGGAATTTGAGTATAATGAATCTTGGACTCGGAAAATTCCACTCTTCTAGGCCGAGAGATAATTATGCACTTAATTATCTTAAATAAATTATTATCTCGTGCCTAATCTTGGACCAAAGAATTCTATACTTTGAGCACCAAAATGATTCACTTTTGTAGGTTATCCAAACGAGGTTATCTTATTTTTGAATTACAAAAGTAAGCGGCTTCAAGCTATCAATCACCAACAGACAAGGCTTTTCTACTTCTAAACAAGGCTCGAATGTCTGTGTCGGGGTTGTCTATTTCCAAAATTGGAAAACTTCAACGCTAAACTCAACGAGTGGTTTCCACCTTTCTTTTCAAACATCACCAGCAGATTGGAGCACCTTGAGAAGCCAAGAGTCGTTGCATAATGTTCACTTCTCAACGGATCTTTTCGAGCGACTCGAAAAAGCTGTTACAATGGTCATAAAGGACTTATGTTCGGGAATTAGTCACAACGGCTAATCCGCTTGGTCATCTATAAATAGAAGCCATCTCTCAAGACTAGAAGATTTCGTTGGAACTATTGTTAAAACACATTACTTAAGCAAAAGTCATTGTATTCATACTCAATCTTATATTTACAACTCCCAGTGTGTAATTCATACTTTTTGAGTTGTAAAGTCCTGTAATCGATTACATACTCTTTCTTACTTTCTAAGTAAGGTCTCTTAACCGAGCTATAAGGGTTAACTCAGTCTCGGTTGTCCCTAGCTGGAAAGGTTACCTCGGTTAGGAAGTACTAGATCGGATAACGGAATTTCGAGCCTAGGAAAACTCGTCGAGGAATTGTTTAAGGGAGCAATTCTGGTTGAGTCGGTTTGTTGTATTTTGTAGATTCAAAATAGTGGATTAGACTTGGTGCTTGGACTAGCACTCGTCCATGGTTTTCACGCCCGGGAGGGTTTCCACATATATCTCGTGTTTACACTTTTTGAGTCCAATCTAGACTCGGATTGTCTTGATTACTCTTTTCAAAATTAAATCTTCCAAGTTTGTTAAAATTTCAGTATGTTCAAGAGAAAATCTTCGATATGTTCCGCAACGGTCAACTCCCTCTTCCTAAGGCCACACAGAAACCAAGCAACCACAAGAATCCTTTCAATGGTACCTTAGCTATTTTCTCTTAATCCATTCCATGTCAGTGGGACCCATCTATCTTCATTCAAGACATCGATGAGTCCAAACCACTTCTTAGCTTGCCTCCTTTAGATCTAGAAGTCCATGGGTTGTGGGTAAGTAATGAGGAAGATGTCAACAAAACCAAAGACAATAATGACAACGACGATGACTTCAGGGCACACCATCCTTAGAATAAGAAGACTTTTGGGGAGAACCTAAAGGTCCATAAATGCAATTCCTTACTAGATCTAGATGGCATAATGCACTTGTGGATCCATAACGGACACATGAAGCCCTAAAAGAACTCGAAGTCTGCTAAAGAAGAAGACCCGAGTCTGAAACAACTTTAAAAGTTAAAAGTTGACATTTCAATATGGCAACTCATATCTACTTTCCAAAAACATAGACACGCCTTAATTGACACGCTTAGCAAGATAGGGTCTCTCCTCAAACCACGCCTGAGGAAGTAGTAGGATTGGTTAAGAGTAGGGAGGGAACCATTACTTTTAATCGAAGCATCTCCCTAAAAAGGCGTTGCACATAATAATGCCCTTTATTTAACTATAACTTGCATCGGCAAGTTCATCCTATTAACCTTAATAGACAACAAATCGAGTTGTGAACATTTGTCCTTGAAGGACCACCAAAAGGTTAGGAATCGGAGAGCAACAACTCTATAAATAGACTATTCATCTTCGAGCCTATGACAATTTGAAGAGAATAATGTTGGGAACGTTGACCTTACCAATCAATAGAGGCCCTGTGGTGAAAAACATTGACTTCCAAATACTAGACATTCCACCTACATTCAATATGTTCCTGGGAAGCCCTTAGTTACATGACCATCAAGCGAGTGCCTTTTACACTACAATAGAAAGTTAGGATGATCATTAAAAGTCAGCTCTAACCATCAATGGGGAGAATCTCTATGCTACCATCACTTCCAAGGAATCTATGCTCGAAATTGAGTACGATGCCGATGGTGAAGAACTTTGTGGATTTGAGACTATCGCCTCCTTAGATAAGGATAAAGCATCTCTTAACTTCAATCCTTATGACAACCCTAGCATCCACTCGATGCTTAGGAAAAAGGGTATTTTCCGGGCCTAGCTGCGAGCGAAGGGCATACCACCCTATCTTTCCACCCCTCAAACCCACCAACAACTATAAATTTGGGCTATGCTATCAACCTACCGCCAAGGAAGTAGCCCAAGCCAAGTGGTAAATTCATACTAGGAGGACTGTACCTTACACAATATATTCCATCAAGCCCTTTCCTCATACTATAAATGGGCAAGTTTTGAACGAAGGGGATGACTTTCCCTACTACGGTCTTCTGAACCTTACTACCTCAAAGATAAGGGTATTCTAGTACCCGGCTTGGAGATCTTTAATGAATGTTGTATACTTGGAAAAGGAGGTTACCTACCTCCTTGAAGAGGGACGATCCACACCAGATTAGACCAACATGGTTGAGGATAACATTTTCGGTCCGTTATTCGGACAAAAGAAGAACCTAGAGGGAATTTGGTCTCGGTATTGTCTCGAGCCATGTCGAACACACAGTTTGATCCTTCTAGAGTCATCACCGACATCGACGCTGAAGGGTTAAGAGTTTATTGTTAGCTTAGAAGAGCATTCCATTCCGAGTCTAGCACTAGGGCTTTTATTTCTATTCTTGTTGCTTCTAGTTCATCTTCCGGTTCTATTATTTTTAATTCCACATCTTCTATTTACGAATCGATGTACTCATCTCTTCATTCAATAAGATCAACCTTTACGCTTACTTTTTCCCTCCTCCTATTTTAAATTGTTTTGCCTCTAATGATGAACAAGAAATCCCTAAAGAATTAATAAAAGTTATGGAAGATCATGAAAATCGCTCAGCAATAATAGAGGAAACAATGACAATTAATCTAGGATCGGTTGATCAACCCCAAGAGGTTAAAATTGGGAAGACACTAGATCCGGAAGAGCATAAACAATCTACTTTGCTCCTTACAGAGTTCATACATGTCTTTGCATGGTCCTACAAAGACATGCCAGTGATAGATCCCAAGTATAGTGCGGAAATTAAAATTCCACTTTATGAGGATGCCAATCCAATTAAATAGAAGTTCGGAAGGATAAAACTTGAATGGGCACTGAAGATTAAGGAAGAAGTCTAGAACTAATTAGAGGCTAGGTTCATCAAAGTAGTTCACTATCCTCGGTGTGTAGACAATATAGTCCGGTTCCGAAGAACGACGGTAGGGTTCGGATGTGCATCAACTTTAGGGATTTAAACAAGGCAAGCCCTAAAGAAGATTTCTTATAGATAACATAACGTGACATGCTCTACTCTTATTTATGGATGGTTATGCTTGGTACAATCAGGTTAAGATGGCCAAAGAGGACATGGAGCGAGATGACCTTCGTCACTCAATGGGGGACATATCTGCTATGTGGTAATGTCATTGCACGACATGATACACAAAGAAGCCAAAGTCTACGTGGACGACATGATCGGTAAGTCCAAGGATAGGGCGAGATCACTTATCTAGCCTTAGCAAGTTCTTCAAAAGACCGAGAAGGTATATCATGCACCGTAATCCTCAAAAGTGTGCCTTCGGGGTAACCTTATGCAAGCTGTTAGGCTATGTTGTTAGTCTTAGAGGAATCAAATTTAATCCATCCAAGATCAAAGCTATTCAGGAAATTTCCTTGCCGAAAACAAAGAAGGAGATATGGGGTTTCCTAGGACGTTTACAGTACATTAGTCGTTTCATATCAAAACGGACTATGCTCCGTGAACCCATTTTTAAGAAGTTAAAGGAAGGATCCGAGCCTAGTTGGGATGATGAGTGCCAAAAAGCATTCAAAAGGTTAAGGAATATCTAGCCAACCCTCTAGTGCTAGTTCCATCGCAACTAGGGAAACCTTTACTTTTGTACCTCGCCACGATAGAGACGGCTATAGGAGCCATGCTAGCTCAACGAGACAGAAAGGAAGAGTGCACGGTATATTATCTAAGCAAGAAGTTGTTCTACTATGGGACTAGATATACACCATTAGAGAAGACATCATTGGCATTAGTCTAGGCAACCAAGAAGCTCAAGCACTACATGTTGACCCACACGGTACATGTGGTAGCACCAATGGATCCCATCGAGTAATTCCTTGAGCAACCAATCATCGGCAGCAAGATAGCTAGATGGACCGTCATGCTATCCGAATTTGAACTCAAGTATATCCCTCAAAAAGTGATCAAAGGAAGGGTAATGTCGGAATTCCTAGCCTATGTAACTAAATCGCAACCCAAACACCTCAACTTTCTAGACAAAAATATCTTATAAGTAAAGGTGGATGTATGGAAAAATGTACTTTGACGACGCTTCAAATCGAAGGGCTTCGGAGTAGGGATCCTTCTAACCTCTCCGGAGGGAGCACATACTCCCATTTTGGTCAAGCTAGATTTTGAGGTCATCAACAACGCTGCGGAATATGAAGCATGCTTAACGGGACTTCAAGCTGCTATAGAGACCGGAGCCAATAGTATCGGGGTTTTCGGTCACTCTAATCTTATCATTAATCGGATCTCGTAAAAATAGAAGGTACGTAGTGAAGCCTTGACACTCTAACGGTACATCCGATTAAGTTATCAAAACATTTTGAGAGCATTTCGTACACCTACCTTCCTACGGATGACAACCGATTCGCTGATGCTTTAGCTAAATTAGCATCCATGATCAATATCCCTAACGACATTCATTCAATGTCCATCCACATAGAGTGACGGAGTTACCTCGCGAACGTATATGCACTAGAAGTGTCTAGTACCGACCAAAGAAGTTGGTACCATGACATCTATCAATATCTAGATAAATAAGAATACCCATTGGACTCCACCTCTAAAACCCAATGAGCCATCGGGATGCTAATGACCTAGTTTTTCATTAACCAAGAATAGTTGTACAAGAAAATCAATATAGGGATTAGCTTAATTTGTGTCAACCAACATGAAGGAAAGTGCATCATGGATGAAACTCATGGTGGGGAATGTGGACCCCATAGGAATGGAAGGATGTTGGTCCAAAAGATTCGGAGGCTTGGATACTACTGGTCGACCATGACAGACAAATTGCCATGAATTCATTAAAAGGTACCACAAGTGTCAAGTGTATGCAAATTTACAACACCAGCCACCCTCGTTTCTCATGACATTTGCATCACCCTGGCCATTCTCGATTTAGGGAATTGATATTATTAGCAAAGTGACCCCTAAAGGAATAGGGGTCATGAATTTATGTTAGTAGGAATCGACTACTTCACCAAATGGGTAGAATTAGCCTCTTACGCAACTTTGACATTAAAGTAAGTGGCCAAATTCATTATCCGCAACCTCATTTTTGATATGGGATGCCCCATGAATTGATTAGTGACCATGGTAGTCACTTTAAGAAAGAAGTACTAGACCTACTGAGAAGTACAAGATCAAGCACCATAAGTCTTCTCCCTATCGTTCTCGGACCAATGGAACAACCGAGGCCTCTAACAAAAATATTCGTAAAATAGTGGAGAACATGGTTGTCAGCTATAAGGATTGGCTTGATAAGTTGCCTTTTGCTTTATGGGGGCTACTGGACCTCCATCATGACCACTACGGGAGCAACACCTTACTCCCTAGTATGTGGCATGGAAGCGATCCTTCCAATATAAATTATCATTTCCTCATTACGAATCATTTTTTAGAGTTAGATTCCGAAGCATAATGGGCTAAGGCGCGTTATGAAGAGTTATTGTCGCGGGATGAAAGACAATTAACCGCTTTACATAATGTGCAAATATACCGGGCACATATATCATTGCCATTTAGCAAGAAAGTAAAGCCTCCAAATTTGGAGGTTGGAGACATATTCCTTAAGGAGATTAGGGAACTAATCCAAGATCCCCGAGGACGAGTTTAGGCCAAACTAGCAAGGCCTATTTGTGCTTAGCCGGATATTGCCGGGAGGGGCAGTAAAATTGACCGATTTGGATGGTGAAAAGGTCTTTTAGTACAAAAACTTGAATCAACTAAAGAAATATTACGTTGAAGGTTTGCTCTTGGAGAGACTAAGTCACCCTAGAGGGGAGGTGAATAGCGTGATGGGGAAATTTAAACAAGTAATGGAAGAATAAAACTAGAGATGACTCTGTGGAGAGTCCGAGTCTAGATTGGACTCAGAAATGTACTAACTCGGAAAGTTACGTGGAAACCTTCCTAGGGTAGAAAACCACGGCCGGTGCTAATCCAAGCACCAAATCAAATCCACTATTTTGAATCCACAAAATACAGTAGAAAGACTCAACCAGAATTACTCCCTTAGACAATTCCTTATAAGATTTTCCTAAACTCGAAATTACCTTATCTCGATCTAGTACTTCCTAACCGAAGTAACCTTTACGAGTTAGGGAAAACCGAGCTGAGTTAACCCTTACAGCTCAGTCAAGGGACCTTACTCGAAAGTAAGAATGAGTGTTTGTAAACCGATTACAAGACCTTACAAACTCGGAAAGATATTAAGTACGGAGTTGGAGTTGTAAGTAGCAGATTGAGTATGAATACAATGATTTTTCTTAAGTGCGTGTATTGACAGTTGGTTCAGCAATCTTGAAGTCTTGAGAGTTGGCTTCTATTATATAACCAAGCGGTTTAGCCATTGTGACTATCTTCGACATGAAGTCCTTTGTGACCATTGCAATGAATTTTCCGAGTTACTCGGAAAATATCCGTTGAGGTGTGAACGTTGAGCAACGGCTCTTGACTCCTTTGGAAGTGCCAATCCACTGGTGGTGTCCGAAAAGTAGGGTGGAAACCACCATTGAGCTTAGCGTTGCGGATTTCTAGTTTTGGAAACAGACAACCCCGACACGATTGTCCGGGCCTTGGTCGAAGGTGGAAAAAGCCTTATCTCGCTGGTGATTTAATATTTTGAAGCCGGGTACTTTTGTAATTCAAAAATATGATAGCCTCGTCTCGAATAACCTACAAAAGTAAATCAATTTGGTTCTCAAAGTATAAAATACTTTGGTCCAATATTAGACACGAGATAATAATTTTATTTAAGACAATTAAGTGCATAATTATCCGAGTCAAAAAGAAATGGAATTTTACGAGTCTAATATCTATTATAATCAATTCCATCCGAGTCAGTCTAGAAGTAAAGCAAGTCGGATAAATAATATCGAGTGAAAGACTTGATCTAGACTGCCAAGCATGCTGACTTAGAAAGATGAATTAACACGAGTAATCCAATCAAACTTAGATCATGAAGTCGGACTCGAGTTTATGTAAAAGCAGAACAAGTGTTTGAACATGAAATATATCCGAGTGTTGTCCGAGTGACTCGTAAGCTGTGTGTGAAATGATAAACAAGAATATGATTTCTAGTCGATCGAGTCAAAAGAAACATATGCGATAGTTTCTATAACACTCGGAAAAGATGCTATATCACTCGGAAAAGCTTACAAAACGAGATAGAATGACTTTTAATCAAAACCTTATAAGAGATGAAGTCCTATACCTGGTTCCTTGATGGAACTCGGAATGATGTATATGACAGGTCCGAGTCTTCATACGTTTCACACAACCCTAACCAGCGGACCAAGCCTTGCCCAACCAGGTCACGCCATGGCAGGCATCGACCACCACCCGAACAACGATGGTCCGGCCGGGCCGAACAATTTCCCTGGTTTTATCTCTGTAGTTATTTGTCCGACGGTCCAATCGGACGACCCGCTTATTTATTTCTTTTTAGTCGGTCCAATCAGATGGCCCATTAGTGTAATTAATTCTTTAATGGTTTCAATTAATTTTTAAGGGCGGTCCAAATAGACGGTCCAATTTATTTATACCTCTAGGTGAGCGATAATAAAATAAAGTATAAAAGTGAGCATAAAACTTATTTTTATTAATAAAAAGGTAAGCCTACAACTTAGTTTAGTAAATAGCTAATAAAAGGGAAAAACAAGTACACTACTTGTAGAAAAATAAATCACTCTAAAGAGGCAAAACTAAATTATTTTATTCTTCCTAAAAATTCTCTATACTAATTAAGTTCTAGTCTATCTTCACTTTTGTAACACCCCAAAACCCACCCTAGGAGTATTACATGCCGGGGTTCCCGAGAGGAACCCCTAAGGCTGCTTAGGATCTCAACTTGGGGTTAATAACCCTTTCTTGGATTGGCGGAAGCGTAATTCTAGGCTTTCAAAGGTTTTTCCGAAATTTCGGCAGAGTTTCCTCTGTAAGCTGGCTAAACCCATGGGCTTAAAGCCCTAATCCCGCACGACACAATCTAAAACTCAACGAGCCACACGCTCGGAGAAACACAACACAACTCAACGAGTCACACGCTCGGAGTATTCACATAGGGCTTTTACATATTATACAAAGGTAAAACTTAAGTTCAAGTACAACTGGTCTTTACAAACATCTTTACGGACAAAAGACGAGAAAAACAAACAAGTAAGTCCAGGCATCTCCTATTCGTCCGTTATTTCCAAAAGCCAAAGGCAACTCCTGCCGGTCTTAACTTCTGTACTCGAAATGTTGGTGATGTCATGAACTCACTAGCCCAGTGAATAATCCAAACCCAACCCCGGTTACACTTTGCACATTAGTTCATTAACAAACACACGTAAGTTCACAATTCATTCGTAACATGCAATTTAGAACATACACGCTTAAGACATGCGAGATTCTAACTTACCAACTTACCGAGAAGTACAATGACATCATTTATTCATGAATTCAATCAAACATGCTTCATTCGTCTTTCTACGCAAGTAAATCATATAATCATTCATCATGCAAATCATTCGTCACGTAAATCACATCTTAGTTCTTATGGCACACATTTCTTATGAAATCAAGATTCGGTCTTCTTCTTATTCTTCTTCATGAGTTCAATCATGCATTTCATAAATCATTGGTTCTTACTTTCTTATTCGATATGCACGATCATTCGTTTCTTCATATCGTACTTCTTTTAAGTCTTCTTAGTTTCGAATGGAAAGAAGATTTATGCACTCGCTCTAAAGACCCAGTTCTTGGAGCCAAAACAATTCGTGGGCTCGGTTCACGGAGGCATACATTCGTGGCCTCGAGGCATAACAATTCGTGGCCTCGAGGCGGCCTCCCATCCCCGAAGGACGCATATCTGTCAATTCTTAGTGGAAGCAATTCAATTCGTGGCTTCGGGTTGACGAGACACTTCTATGGCCATAGCTTCGAGAGGGTTCTTTAATTCGTGGGGTCTTAGATCAATAACACAATCCTTTCTCCCTTCTTTAGTTCTTTAAGTTTCTTATCTTCTTATTACTTATACATAAGATATACTTAATTCATATAATTCATGCTCAATGCGTTCATGCCTAACTTCTTCAAAACAAGCAATTCACATAAGCAAGTTCCGACTCCAACACAATCCATTCATAGCACATACGCATGCTTATGTCATTTATCACCGATGTAATTCAAGATAAGCACATAATCACATAAACATGCCAACTAGGATCTCCATCCATGAATTCATCGTTTTCATGATCGCGTATTATCGCGTGTAAGTGGTATATGGTTCTATAACTTTCCTTAATCGATGAATATCTTTTAATCCAGCCACAAAGCTTCTTAAATCTCAGTTCTTAATTCAGTTACTCACTTATATGCGATTTAGCCCAAAACAGAACATTTTCACTTAATATTGCATATCTCCCAATCTACTCATCCAATGCATACGAAATTTTACAGGAATTTCTCATAAATCATCAGGAAGCTGCAGTAAAAGTTTCAGGAAATTTGAGCTACACATGACTTCGCAACAATTCGGACGAGCATGCTTAATTCATAAAAATCTACACATAAATCATGAAATTCAATTTCCGATTTTTCTCAATAATTCGGTTCAAGCTTAACTTCACTAAATTCTCAATCACACAGCTCAATAATCATGCTCAACAATGCTCAAATATCATTAAATTCATGAGCTAGGCATAAATCGCAACATGCTTTTCAATTCGTGAGTTGCTAGTTTCGTGAATTTAGGCCTCTAGCTTCTTCAATTAACTTAGGGTTTCCAATTTCATGCATCAATTTCCAAGTTTCATCCACCTAATTCATTTTATTCTAGAGGATGAATTCAGATTACTCACCTTAAATTCTTAGAGGTTCTAAGAATTCGGTTCTACTGAGGTTTCGGATTGGGTTTCGATTTGGGTTTTGCTTTCTCTTACGCCTATCTCCGCTTCGGTTCTTCGTCCCTCTCGCTTCCCTCTCCGCTCTGCCCTCGCTTTTGTCTCTGCTCTGCTTCTTCTTTCCTTCGGTCCCCTTTTCCTTTCTCCTTCGTCCAGCGCTCTGTCCTCGGGCTCGCCGTGCCGCCGGCAGCCTGGTTTCCGGCGTTTTCTCGTTCCGCGCCCGCTCGCTCTTCCTCTCCCTCCGTGCGTTCTGCTCCCTCTCGCTTTCCCTGTTTCCGCTTTTGCTTTGCTCGGCCTCCCGAGCCCCTCTCTCCCTTGCCCACCGGCGACGGCGCCCTTGCCGTTCGGGCGGCCACCGGCCTCCTCGCTCTCTCGCTTTCGCTCCGCTCGCCCTCGCCCGATCTCCCTTCTCTTGCTTTCCCTTGCTCTGCTTTCCCGTTCCTTTTTCTTTTCTTTTCCCGCTTCGCTTCTTTGTTCCTCTTCTAATGTCTCGGCCCCTTCTCTCTCCTCTTCTCCTAATTACACACAATGGGCTTGTTGCCTAATTCCAATTGGACCCCCTCTCTCTCTTTGCTTAATCTTGACGACTCCTCCTCACTTGCCAGGCAATCCCCATTCTCATTCCCTTTTTTTTTTTTTTTTTTAATTGGGCCCAACTAGCTTCTCAAGGCCCAATAAGCTAGCCCATGCTCGGTTTCGGTTCTCGGGTTTCTAATTCCGACTCGGAAAAATTCTAATAATTCACTACTGTGCAAGCGCCCGAAATTTCGAGGTCTCACAACTTTCTTCCCTTTTGGGTCACTGGATCGGGCTCTGTCATCTTGAATGCACTTCTTTAGCTCTTCAATTCTGTGGGCCCTCCTCTCTTTTGCTTTTTAGCTTCGATTCCCTTCTGCGGGCTTGTTCATCAATCCGAGAGTTTACTTCACGAATTTGAAGTGGTGTAGCAACGGGAACAACTTCTTGGGGATCTAGCTCTCAAGCCCTCGGTTCCTTGCGACGTTTGGGGTCTACTTCCATTATCCACTCCGGATAATATGCGGATACAATAGTAGTCGGCTCACCTACAAGTTTCAACGACTTTGACAAGTTCATCCAATATTCGGGCCATCACTTAACTCACCTAGAACTACCAAAACCTTCGAACAGTTCAAAGGTAGCGGACCAGTCACATTCCAGATTGGGGATCACTCGCTCTCATCCCATTTGCCGCAATACATGGCTAGGGAAGTAGTAGGTACTAGTTTCTAAACCCAGCAAGCGTACAAAAGGTTGTTGTCCGATATGTGTCCTAAATTTGGACACTTTCTAGTGTGCAATATACATTCTATGGTATTACTATGGTTTTTAAGATAATCTTCTCACTAGGAAGCAGGATGATTGGTTACTACATCTAACCACTTTCGCTGACGAAGTGTATCTCCGGATACATGTCTACACTTGTAAGAGCCTTAATTAGTTGTAGATGCTCCATACCCCAATCTGCACACAACAGATAAAAAACCATAATAGTCCTGGACGGTTAAATTGAATCTTATTTATGGCCCAATAGGAGAAAAAATAAAATAAAAAATGAGAGAGAAAAGGCAAAAATCGAGACTTTCGATGAAAAACCAAAGGCTTTTTCAGCCTCGGTGGTGTCGGACTGCCACCTTATGGCGGCGGCGCCAACCTTGTCCCACCGGTCGGTCTCGATCATTATTATTTTCTTACCTGCAATAACAGGGGCTCCCGCAAAGTCCTCCTCTAGATTGTCCTCCACCCTGTCTAACCCTATAAGTGTTTCAGCGACTATCGGCGGCGTCAAGGAACAGTAATCTTCCGGTTGCTCAACAAAGCTCGGTAATGCCACGGGCGCCATGTCCCTGTGACCTCCTACCAGCATGAAACCACCTATCAAACAGGTGATAATAGCTCGATGATTTGGAATGATGATGGACTCCGATGATGCATACATCGGTGATAATGCTTCATCAAATTCATTCGGTTCACGTGTTTCCAGATAAGAATCCAACCTAGATTCCTATTGTCCGAGTTTTAGAAGGAGTTTATAGGTTTCATGCAAATTTTCGGAGGATTTGGGCATAACGAGGTTTCGTATGGCGTTGGATGCCTAAGATAGCATCAAACTCTTTAGGCATGGGACACAATTCCTTATCCTCAAACCTGAAATGGTGGTAATGCGAGTCCTAGTAGGTCACGAGCAGCCCTTAGGAAAGTCTAATAGACTTTCACTTATCGAATGCTACTCTCTCGGTGTTTGTCATCTCATGCATCCAACGAGATAACTCAATCATGAAATTCATCTTTTGAGAGTAGAACGGCCTAAGGAATTTCTTAAGATCTGTTTTTCCGAAGGAATTGTAGAAGAAGGTTCAAAAGGCACAATTTTCGGTATTCAAAAAGGGTCATATTTATACCAGTTCAAGGATCAAGTCCTACTGCACCAACACCACCAAAGACAGCTAGCACATGGGTTTCCTGCATGGCGGCGCCGGTGAGGCGTTCGAGCCGACCGGTCCGCATTATTATTTTTGCCCGAGCACCCTTAGACCATTATTTGTTACTACCCCTAGCCCATTTTCGATCAAGAGATATTATTCCGGACCGTGCACTTTTAAATTCCCATTTTCGTTTTTATTATTTTCTTTTGGGCGAAATGGGGGCTAGTGCATTTTTTCCGATTTGTCTTTGTAATTTTTCTTAAGAATATTCGCATCATATTAATAAGAGAAAGCATTTTTAAAACCGAGTCTTTGCATTTCATCTCATTGTATAGAGTTAAAAGAATATTACAAACTATTAAACATTAACAACACAAACACCCAACAAGGGATCCATTAATCTTCGCCATCGAAAGCATCATCGGAGATATAATTCCCGAAGTCCTCCAAGACGGACGTGGAAAGCCGACCACCTCCACCACCATGTGAAGAGCTAGCCCCATGGTCCCAAGATTGAGAAGCTTCATGAGAAGGCCCACTATAAGACACCCGGTGGAAGTCTATTGGGTTCCCATGACGATCAAGTGCTTGAAGATGCGAGAATGTTCATGCATTATTCGGAAAAGCTAGGCCCAACATCAAAAGAACTAGGACGCGCTTCGAAGCTAGCTTGCAATTTGCTGGTTGCATAAGCATAAGTAAACATTTGACATAAAGTTAACAAACCTAAAAACCCCGAAAATAAACAGATTGAGTTTCCCCTTAAAAGTAAACATTTTCCGGGATAACGGCCCTCATCCGAAACAACAAAAACATACTCGAATAAGTAATTACTTAATGGCCACATGCCGGAGTTACACAACAATAAAAACATATTATAGGTAATTATTCAACACTATTACACATTAATTAATCAAAATATAAACATGCATGCAAATATAATTAGGTTGCAAAATCTGAATTACCCCGCCGGAACTTCGAATTGGTCGACGGGTGAGCTCGTAATCATGCTTGGGCGGTGAGTGGGGTGAGAAAGGACGTACAACATTAAAGTCTGCTAGGTAACGGCATACCTATGTTGGTAAAGTACGACCTCATCTAGGATCGCATCTTTGCCCACATCTGCGCCCTCATCTCTTCTATCTTTGTAGCCATTTGTGTAATTTCGGACTCCATTTGAGACTGCATTTAGGCTATTTGGGCCTCCATATGTGCTTGGCTGGACGATACGAGGCACTTCTTCCTAGTCCCAAAGTGCTGAACTATCCCCACCCGGCCAACAATGACTCGAACACGACCGAGATGCTTATCTCTTTGTAGGGCCAAGGCCGGCTTGTCCCTCCTCCCGGTGGTGTCGGTGACTTCGAAGTTGTTATGCGTAACAAAGACTCCCGTAAGAAGAAAAAAATATTATCATTTGACAAATTCATAAAATAAACCGATAAGTTCCCAAAATAAATAAAGGAAAATAGTAAAAACACTTACGAGTCGGTGAGAAATACCTTCTACATTGGGCTGTAGTGAAGGTTCCATCTTTCTTCTTTCTTCCTTCGACCCACGACTCATCCCTATCGACAACGAGTTACGAAGTATCTATGGTGGACCCTTCACCGGATGTGGTTTGAAGTTGTTCAAGCTTTTGCTTGTACAACCTCTCCTCCACCTTCACGTATCCCCACGGGATAACACGTGAGGGTACGAATTGCTCTTAATCCTTTTCCGATTGGCTTCACCAATCGCTCGTGCAAGTAATTAAGACAACAAAAATATTAGTGCATAACACTTACATTTCTTCCTTTTTATACCAGTTTGACAATGAAAATATTAGTGAATAAGACATCCTCTCTCATTGCCTTCTACATCTGCCCTTTTCAAGTATATCTCACCACTTACATTTATAGAAAACCAACATCACACTATTTGTATATAAGATTGAATATTGAATGAAATTATCATGAATTACTGGAGAGGTAGAATGTGACTTAAACGATCTCCAGTCCTCCTCGATGATACAATTGTAGACCTCCTAGGGTCTACCTTCTTCTTTCATCTACCTTATTTTGTAGACCCATATAGTGGCAATGTAATATTTGAAGTCTCTAAACTTCTCTGCTGTCGACATGAGGGTCTTGTGTTTCACATATCTCATATTCATTAGCATTCAAGTTGAACATTCTCCGAAACACAAGAACGATATGAATTAGTACATATATACTAACCATTTACAATATAAGTTGAAATACTAAGTTGAGATGTATTCATTTATTTGAATATCGTTCCATAGGTTGTCCTTAATGGAATCGAGTACGTCAGCCCATTTTCTAAAGTTGATGTTCACCCGCACCAATGTAGCTCATAAAGGTAGCTTTATTCTCATCTACGACATTTACGTGGCTATAAAAATCAACCCATGTAAGGAGAGTTCGATCATCTCTACTCCGGACCGACCTCTCCTTATTCATCATAGTTCACCCCTTGATTTTTTTGTACTTTTTGAAGAATCCATTTTATATTGCAAGAAATTATACAACTCTTGATAAACAAACATGTACAACAATTTTCGGACGGAAACACATAAGTTGGGCCGAGCGGCGGCCAACACGGGCCGACCTTGTAGTCCGGCACGGCCGTGCTTGGCTGCCCAAAACCCCAATTCCTTAATTTTGGGCCTTTTTGTCTCTTCTTATTTTCATATTCTATCCATTCATATTCCTCAAATATAAGATTATTCTACAAATTTTCTCTAAAACACCGCGAACAATAAGAATCCTAAAATACACTTTCGAGTTCATATCCGAAATTGGAAAGCACTATTTACACTTTCGAGTTTCATGAAAATGTCAAAAATGACAAGGCAAATAATAGCGTAATTAAAAACACAAAATGGAATTTAGGGCGAAATGCTAAAGATTTAGAGAAAAAGACAAACCTAGTGGTGCCAAGAAAGAGGAGTCGGCGAGAGAAGTGCGGCCATGCGGAGAGAGTGAGGTTAGCGAGAGAAGTGCAGCCATGTAGAGAGAATGAGTTCGGCGAGAGAAGTACAGCCATGCGGAGAGAGTGAGGTTAGTGAGAGAGGTGCAGCCAAGCGAAGAGAGTGAGGTCCGTGAGAAAGGTGCGGCTACGCGGAGAGAGTGAGGTCGGAAAGTGAAGTTGGCGAGAGAGTGGTGCGGCGACAATCGAAACACGAGAGTGAGTGAGGGGGAGTGCAACCATGACCTAGAACGGCGAGTAGCATCGGAAACCACCAGCAATCACAGAGAGAAGAGATTCGAAGCAAGAGAGTGTGGGACAGAGCCTATGAGAGACTCGGCGTTGGCGAGAGGGTTTTAGTGTTCACTACCAACAACCAGTCGTCTAAAGTACTTAGATTACACGATGGTTAGGTATAAGAACCAGTAGTCTAAGGTTAAGTAGAAACTTTAGACGACGGTTTTATGTTGAATCATCGTCATCTATACATTAAAAACCGCATTTTTTACGAAAATGCCACTTGTTCCATTTTTCATGACGGTTTGTCCTTTTAACCGTCGTTAAAGACTAGTCATTGAAAGTGGATTGTATAGTAGTGGAGGCAACGAGAAATCATCTGTAGGGCTTACCTTATTCAAATCCACGAAATTAACGCATATTCGAGACCCTGTCATCTTTCTTTGGGACTCGACACTATGTTTGCGACCCACTAAGGGTAGTGGACCATTTTGATGAATCCAACTTCTAACCGCTTCGGACCTCTTCCTTAATTTTTAATGCCCATTCGGGTTTCATTCTCCTGAGCTTCTACTTAGCTAGCTTAGCATCTTCGTAGAGTGGAATTCTATGTTCCGATATACTTAGATCTATCCCCGCCATGTCTTTGTAAGACCATGCAAAGACATCTATGAATTCGGGAAAGAGTGAAGTAAATTTCTTACGGTCTTCGGATTCGAGTGTTTTCCCAATTTTGACCTCTTGGGGTTGATCAACTAACTTAGGTTAATTGTTATTGTTTCCTATATTATTGGTGAGCGATTTTCATGATCTTCCATAGCTTTTGTTAATTCTTTAGGGATTCTTGTTCATCATTAGAGGCAAAACAATTCAAAATAGGAGGAAGCAAAAATAAGCGGAAAGATTCATCTTATTGAATGAAGAAATGAGTACATCAAACTCAAAAACGAAATTACATAATTAAAAATTACGGAACTAGAAGATAAACTAACGGAATTGGAAAACGAAACAACGAGCTCTAGTGCTAGACTCGGGAATAGAATGCCCTCCTAGGATGACAGCAAGTTCTTGGCCTTCGTTGGCATCAACCCAATTATTATGCTTGGACCCTTCGGCGTCGACACGGTTGTTGGAGTGAAGTTAGCGAAATACGGGATTTTGTCGAACCATAGAGATGGACTGAAATTGAATTCGGATTGCAAAATGATTTGGGATCTTAAAATGGGAAACTAACCTAAACTAATCAACTAACGAGAATCTGCGAGATAGTCTCGTAAAATAAATCTATTCGAATATACATCGGAATATGCAAATCAAAGAACTAACCTAAACTGAACTAATTCGAATTTACGAGCAAATCGAAATTAAACTAAATCAACAACTCACTTCACTACTAATCAAGGGTAACGAGATAAAATCGGATAACCAATGCAAAAATAGCTAAAAGCTGAATTAGAAAATCAGGGAGCAAGATTTAGAGCAAATACCAGGCAACTCGGTTCCAATAACAACTCGGAATCAATAGCACAAACCAACACCAACGGCCTCGAACTTAAAGTACATCAATTAAATTCAGAACTGAAGAGCTAAATTGCAAAATTACAAACTAAAAACTTGAAACTAGGAAATTAATATTTGAGAAATTACAACTAAAAGCTAAACACTTGGACCTTGGTGCGGCTCCGGTCCTATCACACCTTCGCCCCTGCAGTGCGACCTCTTAAATCTGCTCGTTGTCTTCCCTTTTAGTCTCTCAATCTCCTTCTCTTCCTTGTGCTTTCAGTTTTTGGATAGAGTTTGAGGTGGAGATGATTATGGAGTCTTCGGTTAGGGTTTTGGGTTGGCTAGGGAAGAAAGCCCGAAGAAGAGAGAAGGAGAGGGCGAAAGAGAGATAGGCGCTATGAACGCTAGGGTTTTTAGTTGGTAGAGGACTAAGAAGTAGAGAGGGGGAGGAAGGGTTCTACTAGCTTGAGGAGAAGAATGGGAAGCTAGGGCTAGCATGCATGGTCTGGGTTAAAGAGGAGCCGAGAGGGGATGCTTGTGGGATGGTGCTTGTGAGGAGAGAGAGAGGCGAGAGGGTGGGCTGGTGAAGCTAGGGTTTGCTTTGAAGTAAAAGGGTCGAGGAAAGAGAGGGAGAAGGCTGGGTTTTGAGTTGGTCAAAGGACCGTGTGACAATAACAATTTTTGGGCTCGGTTTGGCCTGACTCCAAATAACCGATCAATTCTTCAATTTTTCGCTTTTCTTCTTACTTTTCGACCTTTTCCCACTTCCTATAAAAATAAAATAAAATATATTAAAAACTCTAAATTAATAATTATTACGAGTAAAATAAGATGTAAAAGGGTACTAAAAATATCATCTTTTTGGACTCAACAAATACCCCCACACCTAGATTTTGCTCATCCTCGAGTAAAATAAAACTAGAAAAAGAAACTAAGAAAATCCTAACTCACTTTCGTAGGAATCACGATTGCATTTAGCATATGTAACAAGCCCTTTAAACCCCTTGGTAACCCAAGTGAATGAGTAAGGTCTTGTGAAGGTTTATAGCGAGATATACCCACAAAATCTAGAAAGAAAAGAGAGGAGGGTGGAAAAAGACAAGCGAAAAGGTTTTTACAAAAATTATTTACAATAGGGAGAACATAGACACATATCCCGATCAATCATATCACCTTCGATACTCGGTTATCAACTTGTATCTAGGTATATTATACATATCAAACCTTCCACTCTTTTGACGACAACCATACATTAATGTTTCCACTTCTTTATCCCATTAAAACAGCGAATCTAACCTTGTGTGGGATTTACATGTGTATCACTACTCCCTTACTCGTAGGCTTACGCAACTGTTTCAACCCACTTGGCTAGACTTTTTTCATTCTTTTGTTTTCATTCATTCGGGAAGCAAGTCTTGCCCGAGTAGCAACTATTGCCTCAAAGGGTAGCACCCAATAACGCGTGCCTCAAAAAGTTCTTGTCATTCCTTTTTTATTCTTTTTTATTTTCTTTCTTTCTTTCTTTTTTCTTTCCTTTTCTTTTTTAATGCAAAATATAACAACATTAAGTTCATTTTTGTACTCAAGACAACTAGGTGAATCAATTAATGACGAGCTTCAAATCTAAGAGCAAATGGCTTTTATAAAGGTTGGTGCAGATTTTACAAATTCTCATGGTATGCCAAGGTTAGAAAAATGAGGTTAGAATTATCATCTAAGAGGTGAGTGTCATCAAGTATATTTCCCTTTTACAACCTAATAATTAAGTCACAAAGGTTCAAAAATCAATCGGAATATATACAATATCTCCCAAAATAAAAGAAAATATTTTTGAATTTTTTTTCAAAAAGAAAGATTTCCTCACCCCAACACCTAATCTTGACAATGTCCTCATTGGAAGTGAGAAGAATCTCAAAGAGAAAATAAACTAAAAAGGAATCAAATATTTACAAAATAAAAAGAAGACTCTAAAATAAAGAAAGAAAAAAACATGACTCAAAGAAAAGGAAAACAAAGTATCAAATATGTACAAAAGAAAATAAAATAAAAGGAGAATAGACGGGGGAATGATTATACCGAGGTTAGGTGTTAGGTACACTTAAGCTAAAGTCTCTTAAAATCGGTTCAAATGGAGACTCATGTAGCATCGACCACTCCATATCAGCTCAAGTTGCTATCTTAATTTAAATCTCATTAAAGCACGTAGCAATTTATCAAATCTGCAAGAATAACTTTAACCCAAATAAAGGTAATAAAAACTCGAGAGTTAGTGCCAAAAAGCATATATCCATAATATCAATACAACACCATTAAGAGCTCGTTTCAACCTATCAAATTGTGAACCAACATCATTAGGCACAACAGTTTTATACTCATAAAGCATGGACTCGGAAAGTGCAAGTTGACGGTTAGTCATTATGGGGTCAACGAAAAGGACTCGGGATGAACTAAGGAATTATTATGGTCAATATGCTCACAAGTAGAAGTTAATACTAAAACAACCACACTCATTCAGCTTGCAAATAAAGAGAAAAGATGTCGCCTAGACAACCAAGGATCTATGGTAAAAAAAGAGTGATAAAACTAGGTAGGATACATGGTGTCTCATAGTCCGAACATTTAGTCCTCTGTGGGATGCACGACGGAAAAAGCATGAATCCTCGGTGCCTCTTGGTAAACCAAAGAAAGCGTGCTATGAGGGAAGTGGTACCACCTCCCCGACAATCAAGCTCGGTTAAGCCCGTCGCAGGTTAGCGGTTTGAACCTCTTCCAAAAGTGTTTTTAGACGGACTAATAGAAGAGAAAGAAGGGTCCTCGGCGGGACTCTTCAGGATCGAGCAGTGGTGGTAGGTGCCAGCCAAGCTTGGCGGTCGGTGCCGGCCAAGCTCGGCGGTCGGTGGTTGCTCGAAACCTAAATTGAGATGAATTTTGGGAGGACTAAGACATGCAATAAATGGACCGACTTAAAAAAGGAAAGTTTTTACTTTTGGCTTAAAAGTGCACATAATGGACCGACTCAAGGAAATTAATTATCATATTTTATTGGCACCCATGCAAGGGTTATCCAAGCAATAGTAACCTAACCTAAAGGCTCACAAGTAGAAGTTAATACTAAAACAACCACGAGTCATTCAAGCATGCAAATTATGAGAAAAGATGTCGCCTAGACAACCAAGGATCTATGGTTAAAAAAGAGTGATAAAACTAGGTAGGATACATGGTGTCTCATAGTCCGAACATTTAGTCCTCCGTGGGGTACATGACAGGAAAAAGCATGAATCCTCGGTGCTTCTTGGTAAACCAAAGAGAGTGTGTCTGTGAGGGAAGAGGTACCACCTCTCCGAAAATCAAGCCTAGCTAGGCCCGTCCGGGTTAGCGAGTTCGAACTTCTTCCAAAAGTGTTTTTAAAGGTAAAGCCTAAAGGTTGAAATTAAAAGCAACTATATTCGAGACTCGCCTAAATGTAAGATGCTTAATGCAAAACACACATTATGAAAACTCACAACTCACACTTTCAAGTCTCACCCTCTTAATAAGTGATAATCCCAAGCGAGTCCATCTCCGTTAGAAGGGGAACGGGATTCGACCGAGCTTTCCTACGAATGGCGGGCTTATTGCGTTTTGATTTGAAAAAAAATTTAAAAGATAATTTTAGAAATGCGGATGCATCTCCTATTAGGACTTCACAACTTTTATAATCGATTTAAAATAGATTAAGCAAAGGCGATTGACGATTTTATTAATCATTTATTTTAGGAATTATATTTAGTAGCCTCGGGATGTTATTTCATAACATAAAAAAATAGAATAAATTTATTCTATCGCAAGGCTTTTGGGCCAAATTGATGTAAAAACATTGGCTTGGACCCAATCTTTGCCCAGTGATCGTTCGACACCAAGCAAGAGCCAACATTGTACGATCGCTGGCACCAGCCATGGGCGATGGCTCGAGGTGGTCGATCTCGATCCATGGCTTAACTATGAGAAATAAAAATTCTTTTTTTAATGATTTTTAGTCGGAAAAGCTAAGGAGCAAATTAAAGAGAAATAAAAAAAGGAAAATAGAGTCACCGAGTTAGTTTTAGGGAATAAAAACTAACAAAAATAAATAAAAGACTCTTTTAATCTTAGTATGGAAAAGACTAAGCTTAAAAGAGGTTTAAAACTTGACTCCATCGGTCTAAAATCGATAATCTAGATTCGGGGCGAGGTACAATCATAGGGATAAGTCCTTCCGTTATGCCCGTCAACCAACAGACCTTTACTAATTTGAGAAGTGAGTTTAAGAAAGTGTTAAAGACAAGCAACAACATATTACATGTGATATTAAATCAACCAAGGTATGGTTAGGAAAGTAATAAAAGCGAGATAAGAAAGCGACAAATAAAAGCAATAAAGAAAAGCGAAAATAAAAGTGAAAGAAAGCAAAAGAAAATAAAAGATTACATCGGGCGGGGAGGAATTTAAAAGCAATTACATCCTTTCTCCACAATACTTAAAGAAATAAACAATGTAATAAATAAACCATATGAACTGAAAGCGGATCTAGCGCCCTCGAGGTTGTCCCACCTACTGATTTAAATCTCGAACCAGATTTGGAAGCATGATGGTGGTAAATTGGAAGTGGCTTTTTTGTGAACTTTGAAGGTGAAAAGATGTATGTAACTAATGAAGGATTAGGGATCGAATGTTGGTAATGTAGTGAGGATTAGCTGAAAGGAAACCAAGAGATCAAAATTTGTAAAGCATTCGATAGCTCTTATTTAGATTTCGAGTAAAGTTTAAGTAGCATAACACATAGGAAATGGCCATTCATAAAATGAGAGCCTAATGTACAACTTAAACAAAATGGCCTAGGGTACAACTTAAACAACGAGTGCAAATCAAGTCGTAAAGCGGCAAAAAAATTAAGAAAATCGGACCAAATCTTCCATGAACTAGGATCCAGGGGACAATGCCGAGATACACGAGCGTCTTTCAAGAAACAATGTCGTAGGGACCAACCATCCTTCCGTGTTATAGTTGAAACACTGGAGCAAAACGCAACGTTTAGGGAAAACTCACTTAAAACGCGGCGCCGATCAAGAACGGCGTCATTTTGTGAAAGTGAGCTTCGTGTCTCGGTTGGACGTTTAGAGAAAAATGCAACATTTTGGCGATGTTTACCATAAAACACGGCGTCATTTAATGTGACATAGTATGAATGAAATTAGCTCCGTGTCTCGGTTGGATGCTAAAGATGAAATGCGAGCATTTTGAGTGTAGCATAGCTCGATGCGTGGCGCCAACCATTGTTAACTCCGGAGCGTTAACCCGGGCTTGGACTGACCAAAAGAAATAGGTTTTTCAATCGAACCAAAGAAAATAGGGTTTATGTTTTGGTGCTAGAGGGTTTTTGTGGTTTATTGGCTTCCATCATGCCAATTAGACTCCGACCATGATCTAAATCCGCATTTGCTCTAAACGTCCATCACTTGGGCTAACAAAATAAAATAAAGAAATAAAAGAGATAAGAATGACACATTTTAGGTGTCTACACCTGTCAACAAACAGACCTTTACTAGTTTAAGTTGTGAGTTAAAAAAACCATGTCTAAACAATCAAGCATACAACATGCAAAGTGCGGAAATTAAATCAACAAAAATATGCAAGGGAAGTGGTAAATAAATAGGTAGGAAAGCGAGTACAGGAAAGCAAAAAATAAAAGCAACAAATTAAAAGCTATAGCAAGCAGGGAGGAATTAAAAGCGATTACATTTTGATCCACAATACTGAAAGCAGTAAAAAGCATAAATCAATAAAACTATAAGAAAGCTTGAAAGTGGATGTGGTTTCCTCATGTTGTCCCACCTGCTAAGCTTGGATCATGAACTGAATTCGACAGAGCATAATGGCTAGGTAGTAAGCTCAAAAGGAGGACGGAGAAGGCTATTTTGTGGAGTTTGATAGATGAGGTAGTGTGTGACGGTAAAGCAAAAATGGAGAGAATAAAATGTAGACGAGAGTAATAAAAGTGTTTTTAGCTTAGGGGGTCACTAACTAAAGATTGAGTAGCCGAAAATGTGGGGAGTAGCCCCTTATTTATAGAAAAATTTAGGTCAAAAAATCAACCCAAAAAGCTGTTTTGGCCGATGAAAATTAGGTGACCTCGGTCCAGATTGTGAGAGAGGATAAAGTAGTTGGACTGCATAAAATCTGTCCGGACCAGCGGATCCCAAGAAACGCGGCGTCGATCTCCAAGATGATGTCGTGTGGGCGTCTTGACTCCCTCGCCTTGGTTGGTCGCTAGGAACAAAACGCAGCGTTTTGGCAAGTTTAGCCTGAAAATGCGGTGTCGGTCTTCACATGATGTCGTATGAATGTCTCAGGTTGCGTGCTTCACTTGGTCGCTAAGTGTAAACAAAAACGTTGCTTTCTTGTGCAATATGGAGGAAATTAACATCGGTTTGGGCGGCTTTCCATTTCGAAAACTTTTTATTTTTAGAAAATTTCTATTTTTGGTAGGTTTCTTTTTTGGCGAGTTTTTATTTTTGGTGCGGTTAGGTTTCCTGGTTGGGAACCTGAATCGGGCTTGGTTTGGCCGAAAGAAAATAGGTTTGTTGGTCGAGGCCAAGCAAAAAGGCTTATTTTTGTGGTGCTAATGGATTTTTGTGGTTTATTGGCTTTCGATGCCAATCGGACTCAGACCATGATCCGAGTTCGCAAACAAGACTCGGGAGTTCATCATCGAACCAACAAAAATTAATGAAAGAGATAAGCATGACACTTTTTAGGTGTCTACGAGTTAGCCTCCACTTTGACTCGTGTCTTAAAGACGAAGGTTAAAGTAGACACTAAATGGTACTTACCTTTGTTTCGGATGTCGGTTGAATCAATTTTTCGGAATTAGTTGTCTTTTGACTTGAATTCTAATAGGGAGCCTGGACTTGTCTAACAGAGCATGAAGTCGGGGTGGTTGATTCCTGAACTTGGCTAATTAAAGACCTGAAACACGGATTGCTATGCCTAAACTTGACTGTGTAGTTAGTCCGAAGCTTGGCAAGGGGCTTGAACTTATCTTAGGTAGTAAAGTTTGAAGTCTAGCAGGGTGCATGAAGTTGACCACTTCTTGGATCCGAAGTTCGACTTGTTATCCCGAGCTTGCTTCGATCAATGTCCCGAGGGTCGAGATAAGTGGCCTAAACTTGACTGTTCGCACTAACAGCTTTTGTTAGTTGATAATCAAATGTAAATAGTTTTAAGTGTTACCTAACATTGATCCATAGCCCAATCATGTTTCAAAGATGTTGTCTCAACTTGGCCATAGTGATGGACATTTCCAAAGGCTACAACATACTTGTTCATGATCTCCTTACATGCCATTAAGCCAAGAGCCATGAGTTCATGTCAAAGCTACAAAAGGAGCTCAAACCGAAAGGAGATCATATTTTAGCACCTAATCTGGTTCAACTTTTGCTTGATGAACTAGAGCTTGGTTTATGGTGAAGAATTATCTTTTATGTCTTTTGTTATATAAATAATTATTGTTCAAGAGTTGGAGCAAGATAAATCCACAAGAGAAGGTCCAAAGTGCCAAGGGAACTCAAACCGTGCACTAAGCGCACAAGCTGGCCGGTTATCACCAAGGACCGAAAGGTGGATGTCTTATGCCTTAGCCGAATGGGTCATGTGTGGACAGCAACAAGGAGGATTCTAGAAGCATTTCCAAGCATCATCCCTAGTGGAAGAATCTATGTGTTGGACCTATGACAAGCTTTCTTGCACAAGGGGTAGGAAATACTTGGCTAGGATTAACTTTCATATTAGCCACATGTTCCCAAATTGGCTTGGACAAGGGGCTAACATATCTTAGGCCATTGATCTTGTAATCTTTCTTTTAGGCCTTAGATTATGTTTTAGTTTTGATTAATTTTCAGCATGTTTTATTTCCTTATAAATAGCCTAGCATTCAGCCATGTAAAAGTAAGACTTGATGAATATATGAACTTTGAGCTTTGCTCTTTTGAGATGGATTTCTCAACCCCTTGAATTCTCATTGCTGTATCCGAGCCTTGGCAAGCTTGGTGGTGTCCTTTGAGTCCTTACAATCCCCGATGGTGTTCCTGTATCCGGATAGATTGCAAGGTGCCCCTCGGTTCGGCTTGGTGGTGTTTCGTATCCAGGCGGAACCCGGGAACTATCCAGCGACTTCATCAATCCATATCTCCCAATCCACAAATCCTTTCGTCCCCAAATTTCACCCACACCATTCTACACGGGTTGAGTCCAGTACCACCAAATTTCAGCTCAATCCAAGAAGTATCCCGTCCTCGGCACCAAAAACAAACAAAGGACCTCATCCTGGACAGCCGCCCAGCGTGACTTTCTGTTTGGCTTTGGTTCAAGGTGATCCCGACCTTGGATGCTTCCCGTATTTTTACCAGCCCTTCCTAACATCCTAAATAACCTTCCCTCCAATTTTTAGCCAAAACCAAGAACATTTGACTCTCCTTTCACCCTTTTCCCCGGACCCGCACCTGCAGACCCTATTCTGTCCGGTTGCATTTTCTTGGGTTTTTCCTTCTTCTTTTGCTTCCGTTCCCACTACACATCACATAAAGTGGTCCTGAAGTCTTAGCTTGGTGTCTAAACCTTGACCGCCGCTGGCCCTGAAGCTTGTCGGGGTGTCCGGACCTTGACAAGCTGTTAGGCTTGAAGCTCGATGGGGTTGTCTAAACCTTGATCGATGTTGAGCATGAAGCTCCATGGAGATGTCCGAACCTTAATTGTTGTTGGGCGTGAAGCTCGACTCGGATGTCCGAACGTTGACCAGTCTAATTTTTGTGGTGCTAATGGATTTTTGTGGTTTATTGGCTTCGATGCCGATCAAAATCCGACCATGATCCGAGTTTGCAATCAAGACTGGGACTTCATCATCAACCAACAAAAATAAATGAAAAAGATAAGCATGACACTTTATAGGTGTCTACAGTTAGCCTCCACTTTGACCATGTCTTAAAGGCGAAGGTCAAAGTAGACACTAAATGGTACTTACCTGTTGTTTCGGATGTCGGTTGAATCAATTTGTTTGGAATTAGTTGTCTTTTGACTTGAATTCTAATAGGGAGCCTGGACTTGTCTAACAAAGCATGAAGTCGGGGTGGTTGATTCCTGAACTTGACTAATTAAAGACCTGAAGCTGGGATTACTATGCCTAAACTTGAATGTGTAGTTAGTCCGAAGCTTGGCTAGGGGCTTGAACTTATCTCGGGTAGTAAAGTCCGAAGTCTAGCAGGGTGCATGAAGTTTACCACTTCTTGGATCCGAAGTTCGACTTGGTATCCTGAGCTTGCTTCGATCAATGTCCTGAAGGTCGGATAAGTGGCCTAAACTTGACTATTCTACACTAACATATTTGTTAGTTGATAATCAAATGTAAATTGTTTCAAGTGTTACCTAACATTGATCCAGTAGCCTAATCATGTTTCAAAGGTGTTGTCTCAACTTGGCCATAAAGTGGTCCCGAACTTAGCTTATTGTCCGAACCTTGACCGCTGCTTGGGCACGAAGCTCGATGGGGGTGTCTAAACCTTGACAACTATTAGGCTCGAAGCTTGATGGGGGTGTCTAAATCTTGATCGATGTTGACCACTGAAGCTCTACGGAGATGTCCGAACCTTAACCGTTGTTGGGCCTAAAGCTCGATCGGATGTCTAAACCTTGACCAGACCTCATTTTTGTGGTGCTAATGGATTTTTGTGGTTTATTGGCTTTCGATGCCGATCGGACTTCGACCATGATGCGAGTTTGCAAACAAGACTTTATAGGTGTCTACGATTAGCCTCCAGTTTGACCGTGTCTTAAAGACGAAGGTCAAAGTAGACACTAAATGGTACTTACTGTTGTTTCGGATGCTCGGTTGAATCAATTTCTCCGGAATTAGTTGTCTTTTCACTTGAATTCTAATAGGGAGCCTGGACTTGTCTAACGAGCATGAAGTCAAGGTGGTTGATTCTCGAACTTGGCTACTTAAAGACCCGAAACTCAGATTGCTATGCCTAAACTTGACTGTGTAGTTAGTCCGAAGCTTGGCAAGGGGCTTGAACTTATCTCGGGTAGTAAAGTCTAAAGTCTAACATGGTGCATGAAGTTGACCACTTCTTGGATCCGAAGTTTCACTTGGTATCCCGAGCTTGCTTCGATTAATGTCCTGAAGCTTGGATGAGTGGCCTAAACTTCACCGTTCGCACTAACAGTTTTGCTAGTTGATAGTCAAATGTAAATAGTTTCAAGTGTTACCTAACATTGATCCATAGCCCAATCATGTTTCAAAGGTGTTGTCTCAACTTGGCCATAGAGTGGTCCTAAAGGCTTAGCTTGGTGTCCGAACCTTGACGACCATTGGGCTCGAAGCTCGACGGGGTGTCCGAACCTTGACAAGCTGTTTGGCCCGATGCTTGATAGGGGTATATAAACCTTGATCGATGTTGAGGCTGAAGCTCGACAGAGATGTTTGAACCTTAACCGCTATTGGGCCCGAAGCTCGACCGGGATGTTTGAACCTTGACCATTGTTGGGCTCGAAGTTCAACGGAGATGTCCGAACCTTGACCATTGTTAGGTCCGAAGATCGACGAGGTTGTCTCAACCTTGACTCGCTGATGGCTCTAAAGCTCGACGTTTATCCACTTCAGTCGAATAAGGATGGATATTTGTTTTACTTGAGAATTTGAAGCTTAATGAGGTTATGTACCCCATTCTAATTTTGAACTTTTTGTCTCGTGTGGTAATAGCTGATTTGTTAGCATGGTAGATGATTTGTGCCTCTTCCCGACTATTCTTAGAGTTGTTGTATGACCCTTTTTATCATGAGCCTCCATGTTCTTCTTGGGTGCTCGTGTCCGCTCTTCTCGAATGTTGGAGAATTGGTGAGCTTCAATTGGTTGATGGCATGCGAGATTCCTTTTAAAGGTGGTGATGCCGGTGACCTTTGTGATGTTGACTTGATGAATGATGCTTGATTGAATAATCTCTTGTAGGCTACTTTGTTATTAATTTTTAAATTTTAAGGATTTTGACTCATGCAAAGGAGATGAATGTAAAACTCTCTTCTAAGAACAAATGCATTCTTTTATTAAGATGATGTAAAAAACTTTTAGAAGGACAAAGGAAAAATTACACTTTAGTCCCTACTCCCGAAAGTAGAGCACAATGAAAAATGGGTCGCTTCAACTATAATGTACTACTCCGTGTTCGGTGTCATATCAAAATAGCATGTCTCCGATGATTTGACGCTTGTTCCAAATGGGTTCATGTTACTTTGGGTATGGCAAAAGGTAACTTCGATTTTAGATATAGAAATTAGGATAAAGATTAAGATTGCGATTGTGGTTGGGGTTGGGGTTGGACCTCATGGGCTTCCTACATATCCGCTATAGCGGAAATCGGGACATCGTAATTCAAAAGGAAGTACTACTTTGGTTTTCTTTTTTTTAAACAGGAAAAGGAAATAGACCTAGGATGGATCCGAAAAAGGAGATGTTCACTTGATTAGCATCCTTGATGAGTAATAGGCTCATTGGATGATGTTCTACCTCGTTGAAGCTTTTGTGGATGCCTCGCTCCTCTTCTATAAGTATGTCGGCATCTCGGAGTGTTTTGAAGTTCATGAAAGGCAAGAACTTCAAGTGTTCGTCGATAGGTAGGTTTCAAATTTTTTATGATTTATCTAACTTGATCCTTTTAAGAGGGTTAATCGGTCATGTGGGTAGCCTTTGCCCTCCGGCTAGTGAGAAAGTTAGTGAAGCTCTTCTTATCTCCCTGCTTGATCGGCTTGAAGTCTCGAAGAGTGACTGGTAGATCAATATTGTAGGAGTATTGATGTAAGAATTGTCGGCAAAGATCCTATTAGTTTGTGACCTTGTGTGAGTCCACAACATTGTACCATTTCATGACGTCTTTGCCAAACATTCATGGGAATATGATATGGTATGTGTCCTCTCGCTACATTCTTTAGAGTCATTGCCCCTACAAAGTTCCTCACTCGCGTGGTGATAAGGATTTCTAGTCTGTGGAACTTGATGTCAAACATAGTGAATTTTGGGGGCTATTTGCCTTTAGGGATTAAAGTGAATCCTTGGGCCAAGTAGTAGTCATTGAACATTAAAGATTCACGTAACTGACTTCTCTATTCGATCTATTCGTGGATGAGACTAAGGCTTAGGCTGAGGCTGAGGTTTAGGTTCTTCTTCTTTTTCTTTCCCTTTGGAATTTGATTTCCTCTCCGAGTTCTTTAAGTATGAGGTCAAGGGTTTCAAATATTGACTCAATCTTCTATTGTGGAGCGAGACTTCTTGAACAAAGTCATGATGGGGGTTTACTCTAGCTTGTTTGCCATTTCTTAAGGAAGATTCTACTTTGACCATGGGTGGCGCACCGATGTTGCTAGTAAAGGTGCGGGACGTACTTGTCTTGTACATGCTGGTGTGGGACGTATCGGTGTCGACCGTGCTTGGTGTTGAAATAAACTTCTTATTTCCTAATCCCTTTGGGCAAAGATTCCCAATTTGAGTAGGATTCCCTATCCTGTGTCCCAAAAGAATAGGTGCTCGGCATTAGTTCGTTAAAAATTTTAGGGAGATAGGGCTTGAGTTCTTGAGTCGAGGAACGACTGATCCTAAGATAAAAGAAAATGATATGCTCTTTTACTTACATGCACAAAAAGAATGCATATTAGACCAAAATGCAACGATGCACATGTAGTTCCTTAGATTGGGATGAATTTGATTTGGCTAAATGCAAATAAAGACTCTCCTAATTAGAGATGAATTTGATTTTACTAATTGTAGGAATCACGGCTGCGAGACCCCAGGACCAAGCTTCCCCACGAATGGTTGGCGTTTTAGAAATTTTAAAGAATGATTTAGCGTTACGAAGATGGTTTTGAAATGTGGGGATGAACCTTTTATTAGGGTTTCCTAATTTTATTAATTGATTTGAAATTAATTAGGTAAAGTTTGAATGACGATTTTATTAATAATTTTATTTTATGAATTAATTTTAGAAGTCCGGGATATTATTTCTTAACCGAAAAATAAAGAAAGCTAGGGTTTTTGTTTCTACCATGAGGCTCTAGGGCCAAGCCGGTGTGAAAACACAAGTTTGGACTCGAGCCCGACCTCTCGACCGCTCGGTGCAGGCAGCGGCTTGCACCCGGTGGTGGCCGGCATCGGCGAGGACCAAGGCTGAGATAGTCGGCCTCGGCCTCTAGCCTAGCTTTGCGGATCCGAATCTGTTTTTCTATTGTTTAGTCATAAAATAGTCGGGAAGCGGATCTAAAACAAATAAATCAAAAGGAGTCGCCGATTAGTTTTTAAGAAAGAAAAACTAACAAAAACAAAATAAAGTTTACTTTTTAATCTTAGTATGGGAGAAACTAAGACTAAAAAGATCAAAAATGACTCCATCGGTCTTTGAACTAAGAATCAAATTTGGGGGTGAGGGTACGAAATGTAAGATAAGCTTATCCGTTCCACCCATCAAACGATGGCCATTACTAGTTCGAGTAGTGAATTAAAATAATATATCAAACACAAGCACACAAGATGCAATACGGAAATTAAAGCAACCAAAACATAATAACGAAAACGATAAAGCAAAAACGAAAATTGATAAAGAAAGTAAAAGCCAAAAGAAAAGAAAAGTAGAATTAAAAATATTACATCGGGTGGGGAGGAATTAAAAGTGATACAATTTCTCCACAATACTAAAAACTATAAAAGCGTAAAATAAATAAGTAAATCGTTGTTATGATCGAGTCGGTGCCCTCGGGTTGTCCCACCTGCTGATTTGGATCTCGAATCTGGATCCGGTGATGCGACGATGGTGATAGAGAGAGACTTTTTGTGAGTTTTAAGTGTAGGTAGGTAAATGATGTATGAGTGATGGAGTTCTCGGGTTCGGATGTTGGTTGGAATGGAGAGTAGAGTATGATAGGCTGAAAAGAGACCAAGAGATCATAATATAGATGGGAGTATTCAGTAGCTCTTAATCGGTTTTCAACAGCGTGACGTCGAGGGATGAGCCATTGTTGAAATGAGAGCCTTAGCACTTTGTTTATAGTGAGGGGTTAGGTCAAGGAGTGACCTAGGTTTTACTCTCGGTTAGCCGTCCAAAATTAGTTACAAAATCATATGAAGATTAAACCGAGATAAAAAAGGTGTAGGGTACTGGCCAAAGGAGGCTTTTCTAGGGTTTTGAGCTTTACGTGTCTGCAACAGGATTCCTTAGCCCAAAACACAGGCATTTCAAGGTGAGAAAGATAGTAGGGGCGTCGGCCATGTAGTGATTTCCTAGGGTTTCATGCCCTTTCCGTGTCTGTAACAGGAATCTTGGCCAAAACACATTGTTCGAGTGAAATTACCGGGTAGGGGGCACCGGCCACATGATGTAGTTTTGAGGGGAACTATGCTCCTAGTCGCGGGCGGACTATCTTGGAGCAAAACGCAACACTTTGATGCTTGTGATCATGAAATGCGGCGCTTAGTGTCGTCTTGAGGTCTTCGACTCCGTGTCTCGGTTGGAAAAAGTAAAATGGAGAATTCCGAGACTGGAATTTCCCTATATGCGACATTGGACTTAAGTTGACTCTTGAGGCTTAGCCCGGGCTTGGACCATCCGAAAGAAAAGGGATTTTTGATCAACCCAAGGCAAAAGGCTATTTATTTGGTGCTAAGGTTTCTTTGTGGTTTACTCGCCTTTGGTTGCACCAATCAAATTCAATCTGTGATCGAAATCCTCAAACAGGACTTGAGATTTCATCATCGAGCCAACAAAATAAATAACAAGGAAAAAGGCATGACAGCTTTTATGTGTCTACAGTTAGCCCCCACTTTGACCGAGTCTAAAAGATGTTGGTCAAAGTAGACACTAAAGGGTACTTACCTAGTATTGCAGTTACTTGAAATCCGATTGAATTGATGCATCTAAAATTAGGTATCCTTTGACTTAAACTCCGACGGGGGCCTGGACTTGACTAGCAGAGTCTAAAGTCCGGGCTGATTCCTTAACTTGGCTACTTAAAGACCTAAAGCTCGGATTGGTGCGCCTAAACTTGACTATATAGTTAGTCCGAAGCTTGGCGAGGTGCTTGAACTTGACTCGGGTAGTAAAGTCCGAAGTCCAGCGGAGCTGCCTAAACTTGACCATTTCTTGGATCCGAAGTTCGGCGGAGTATCCTAAGCTTGGCTCGATCAATGTCCCGAAGCTCGGATGAGGGGCCTAAACTCGACCGTTCTTAGATCGAAGCTTGGCTGAAATTTTCTACACTAATAGTTTTGTTAGATAATAATCGAATGTAAATAGTTTCAAGTGTTACATAAAGATGATTTGTAACCAAATCACATTCCAAATGTGGTTCTTTAACTTGGCTATGGAGTGGTCCTAAGGTTTTGGCATTATGTATAAACCTTGATCGCTATTGGGCTCGAAATTTAATTGAAATACGTCCGAACTTTGGCCATAGTTGGGTATGGAGCTCGACAAGGTTTGTTTGAACCTTGACCATTGTTGGGCTCGAGACTCGACTAGAGTGTGTCCGAACCTTGACCACTATTTGGGCTTGAAGCTCGATTGGGATGTGTCCGAACCTTGACCTCTGTTGAGTTGAAGCTCCATGCGGGTTGTATCCGAACCTTGACCTCTGTTGGGCATGAAACTCAACTAGGATGTGTCCGAACCTTGACCTTTGCTTGGGCTCGAAGCTCGGTGGGGATTGTCCGAACCTTGACCACTGCTTGGGCTCGAAGCTTGACTAGGATGTGTTTGAACCTTGACCGCTCTATTAGGCTTGAAGCTCGACGAGGGTTGTCCGAACCTTAACCATTGTAGGGTCCGAAGCTCGACCGGGATGTGTCTAAACCTTGACCGTTCTATTGGGCTCGAAGCTCAACGAGGGTTATCCGAACCTTGACCACTATAGGGTTTGAGACTCGACTAAGGTGTCCGAACGTTGACCATTGTAGGGTCTAAAGCTCGACCGGGATGTGTCTAAACCTTGACCGCTCTTGAGTCCGAGACTCTACCGAGGTGTCCGAACCTTGACCGCTACGAGGTCTTAAGCTCGACTTCTATCAAATTTTGTTGGAATAGGGACGGATACTTGACTTACTTGAGAATCGATGTTCCATAAGGTTATGTGCCTCATTCTAAATTTGAGCCTTTAGTTTGTATGCAAATAGATCCTTTGTTTGTATGGTACAAGATTGGTGTCTTCCCTTGACTATTCATGGATTTGTTGTGGTTGTATGACTGTTTCGTCCTTGAGCCCCGCGTTCTTCTTGGGTGCTTGTGTCTAGCTCCTTTCAAATGTTAGAGAATTGGTGAGCTTCAATAATCTTGGTTGAATTTCTTTGAAGGGGACAATGTCGGCGACCTCCTTGATGCTTGATTGAATAATTCCTTATAGGGTGCTTTGTTATTTGATTTTTGTGTTTTTAGGAGTTTAACCCATGCAAAGGAGATGAATGCAATACTTTATTCTAAAAACAAATGCATTCTTTTATTAAGATGATGCAAAAAATTCAAAAAGGCAAAGATAAAATTACACTTTTAACCCCCACTCCCCAAAGTAGAGCCTAAAGAAAAGCGGACCGCTCAAACTACAATGTATTGTTGCTAAATGGTGAAGAATGAACCGTAGAATTGACGGTTTAGTGCTTGAGTCAACATGGCATACTTCTTGATTGACTTTTGCTCCTTTGGATAGAGTAAAGTGGCTTTGATTTTGGGAATTAGAAATTGGGTTCAAGATTAGGATTGGCGTTGGACCTCATGGGCTTTCTATGTATGCGCTATAGCGAAAATTAGGCCTTCGTAGTTTGGAAAGGAAGTATGATTTAGGTTTGGTTTTTTTTTTTTTTTTTTGGAAGACAGGAAAAGGAAATAACATACAATGGATATAGAAAAAGGGAAAAGAAAGCTTTATTAGCATGCTTGATGAGTGGTGGGCTCATTGGATGATCTTCTAGCTAGTTGTGGATGCCTACTCCTCTTCTATAAGCATGTCGGCATCTTGAAGTGTTTTAAAGCCCATGATAGGCAAGAACTTCAGGTGTTGCTGATAGGTAGGTTGCAGATTCTTGATGATGAGTCTAACTCTGATCCTTTTAAGATGGTCGATCAACCATGTGGGCGGCCTTTGCCCTCCAGCAAGTAAGGAAGTTAGTGAAGCTTTCATCATCTCCTTACTTGATCACCTATAAGTACGGAAGAGTGACTGGTAGATCAATATTGTAGGAGTATAGATACAAGAACTCTTGACAAAGATCATTCCAGTTTGTGACCTTGTGTGGGTCGACAGCGTTGTACCATTTCATGATGTCTTCGTCAAACGTCCATAGGAAATGACATGGTATGTGTCGTTCGGCACATTCTTTAGAATCATTTCCCTACAAAGTTCCCGACATGGTGGTGAGGGTTTTCAATCTTGTGGAACTTGATGTTAGGCATAGTGAATTTTAGGGGCAATTTGCCTTTATGGATTGAAGTGAATCCCTGGGCTAGATGATAGTTATTGAACATTGATGACTCCTGCAACAACTTCTCTATTCAATCTACTCGTAGATTAGGCCGAGGCTTGGGCTAAGGTTGAGGGCGGGATTCTCCGTCTTTTGATTTCTTCCTTAGTTCTTTAAGTATAAGATCGAGGGTTTCTGCTATGCACTTAATCTTCTTATACTCGAGCCTCAATTTTAACTTCCAATTTTGCAGCGAGACTCTTTGAACAGGGTTATGATAGAAGTTTGTTTCGGCTGGTTGGCCATTTTTGGAAGAAAGTTGTGTTTAGACCTTGGGCGAGTGTACTTGGTGCAATACGTATCGACGTCAACGATGCTGGTGTTGAAACAGACTTCTTATTTCCTAATCGATTCGAGGTAGGATTCCCGATTTTTGTAGGATTTCCTATCTTGTATCCCAAAAGATTATGTGCTCGGAATTAGCTCGTGAAAAGTTTTTAGGGAGATGGGACTTAAGTTCTTGACCCGAGAAACGATTAACCCCTAAGAAAAGAAAATGATATATGCTCATTTAGTTAGATGCACATAAAGAATGCAAACCGACCAAGATGAAATGCAATGATGAAAATGGAATCCCTTAGATTGTGATGAATTTGATTGGGCTAAATGTAGACAAAGACTCTCCTAAGTAGAGATGAATTTTAATTTGGCTAATGCACAAAAGAGGTCACCTAATCAAGATGAATTTAATTTTGGCTAATGAAAGAATGAAATGAATGGAGTCACCTATTTGAGATTAATTTTAAATTTGACTATGTAAATAAAAGTCTCACCTATTTGAGATGAATTTTATTTTTGGCTAAATGCAAAATGAAATGCAAGATTGGACTCACCTATTTGAGATGAAATTTGAATTTGGCTAATGAAATGCAAGATTGTACTCACCTAATTTGAGATGAATTTAAAATTTGGCTAAATGCAAAATAAAAAAGAGAATTATTGGACCAACCTAAAAGGGAAGGTAATTTTGGACTTTTGGCTAAAATGCACAAATTGGACCAACTCAAGAAAAAGTTTATTTTGATTTTTATTTTTGCACCCATACAAGGATTACTCAACGCTCCTCACCTATCCCTAAAGGCTCACAAGCAAAAGATCAAATCTAAAAACAATCACACTCATCCAAGCACGCAAATGAAGACAAGGTGCCCTAATAGTCCAAGTCTATGGCCAAAAGAAGGTTAAGACTAGGTAGGATACATGGTGACTCATAGTCTAAGGATTTAGTCTTCCATGTGGTGCACGACAAGAAAAAATGCTAGAATCCTCGGGGCCTCTCAGTAAACCAATAATGTGTGCTATGAGTGAAGAGGTACAACCTCTATTGGCAATCAAGCCTAGTTGGACCCACCGGGACGCAGTAGGAGCCTCTTACCGAAGTGTTCAACAAGGGGTAAAAACCTAATGATCCACCAACAGAAATAAACTATGGTCAAGGGTTCCTAAATCCAGGAAGCTTAATGCAATTACATTATTAAAACTCACTACTCAAATTTTCAAGTTTCACCCTCTTAATAAGTGATTATCCTCAATGGAGTCGCCACTTGTAGGAACCATGCTCAGCGGCACCGACCGGGATCGAGCTTCCACGAATGGTTGGAGTTTTAGAAATTTTAAAGAATGATTTAGGGTTTTGAAGATGGTTTTCAAATGTGGGGATGAACCTCTTATTAAGGTTTCGAATTTTATTAAATCGAATTAAAATGAATTAAGTAAAGTTTGAATGGCGATTTTATTAATTATTTTATTTTATAAATTATTTTCAGAAGTCCGGGATATTATTTCTTAAATAAAGAAAGTTAGGGTTTCGTTTCGATCGTGAGGCTCTAGGATCAAACCGATGTGAAAACACCGGTTTAGACCCGAGCCCCACCTACCGACCGCCGCCGCACCTAATGGTGGCGAGTGTTGGCCAAGGACCAAGGCTGAGACAGTCAGCCTTGTCCTCTAGCCTTGCTTGACAGATCCAGAACCTGTTTTTCAATTGTTCACTCGGAAAATAGCTGGGAAGCAGATCTAGAAGAAATAAATCAAAAGGGAGTCGCCAGTTAGTTTTTAGGAAAGAAAAACTAATAAAAACAAAATAAAATTTACTTTTCCAATCTTATTATGGGAGAAACTAAGACTAAAAAAGATTAAAAAATAACTCCATCGGTCTTTGAACCAAGAATCGGATTCGGAGGCGAGGGTACGAAACATAAGGATAAACCCTTCCGTTCCGCCCTTTAAATGACAGACCATTACTAGTTCGAGTAGTGAATAGAGATAATATATCAAACACAAGCACACAACATGCAATATGGAAATTAAAGCAACCAGAACGTAATAACGAAAGCAATAAAGCAAAAACGAAAATCGATAAAGAAAGTAAAAGGGAAAAGAAAAGAAAAGCGGAAATTAAAAGGATTACATTGGGCGGGAGGAATTAAAAGCGATAGAATTTGTCCACAATACTGAAAATGATAAAAGTATAAAATAAATAAGTAAACCATTGTTATGATCAAATCGAGTGCCCTCGGGTTGTCTCACCCGCTAATCTAAATCTCGGATCTAGATCCGGTGATGCGACGATGGTGAATAAAGATAGGTTTTTGTGAGTTTTGAGAGTAGGTAGTTAAAGGATGTATGAATAATGGAGTTCTCGGGTTCGGATGTTGGTTGGAATGGAGAGTAGAGTATGAATAGGCTGAAAAGAGACCAAGAGATCAGAATATAAATGGGAGTATTCAGTAGCTCTTAATCGGGTTTCAGCGAGTGTGACGGTGAGGGATGAGCCATTACTCGAAATGAAAGCCCTAGCACTATGTTTATAGGGAGGGGTTAGGTCAAGGAGTGACCTAGGTTTTACTCTCGGTCAGCCGTCTCTAACTAGCTGCAAAACCGAGTCTCCCAAGAATCTTACACCTAGCAGTAGCCAAGAAAGGTCTCCCAAGAATGATTTGGGTGCGAGTATCCTCAGCCATATCAAGAACTAAAAAGTCCACAGGCATAAAGAAATCACCAATTTTGACGGGAATGTCCTCTAAAATACCCAAAGGATATGTCACGGAACTATCCGCTAATTGAAGAGAAATGGTGGTGGACCTTAACTTACCTATGTCCAAATTCTTATATAAAGAATAGGGCATCAAGCTCACTACTTGACCCAAAATCACATAAGGCTCGATCTATAAACACATTCCCAATCGGATATGGAATGGAAAAACTACTCGGGTCTTTAAGCTTTTCAGGAAGCTTATTTTGGACTACCGCACTACACTCCTCACTCAATGCAAAAGTCTTATGCTCATTCAATGTCCTCTTTTTGGAGAGGATCTCTTTCAAAAATTTAGCATACAAGGGCATTTGAGTCAAAGCATCAATGAATGGAATGTTCATATTGCATTTCTTAAGCATCTCCAAAAACTTCCCAAATTGCATATCAAGTTTAGCCTTAGCTATTCTTTATGGGAATGGTAAAGGCAGAGTGTAAATTCTTTCAAGAGTTTTTGGTCGGTCATTAGGAGTCGCCTTCTCATTTTGCACAACAACATCAACTAAGGGTTCTTTATAAGGTAAAGACACCTCATCATTCACAACATCGTTCATATTTTGCATATCAATGACCACATGCTCACTCCTATCACCCCTAGGCCCCGCCAATTGTGTCCCACTCCTCAAAGTTATGCCATTACATTGTTCCCTATGGTTAATCTCGGGTTGGCTAGGAAGCTTACCCGGAAGGCTAGAGGAAGAGCTAGCTTGGCTAGTAATTTGAGTTTTAAGCATCTTATTGTGAGTGGCTAAGATTTCAACTTTTGAAGCCAATTGCTTGATAATCTCATCTTGCTTTTGTTGAGCCAAAAGCATGCTTTCCATCATGACCTCCAAGTTAGACTTTTGGGGCACTTGGGGTTGGGTAGGTCTTTGGAATCCAGGGGCGGGTGGTCTTTGGACTTGACCCATGAGATTGTTGTTCCGGTAGGAAAAATTAGGGTGATACCTCAATCCCGGGTTATAAAAATTTGAAAAGGGGTCAAAGTTTGGCCTTGGGTTCGGGTTGCCAATAAAATTGGCTTGGTCGGTTCATCCATTACTAGCCATACCCACAGGACAAAATAAAGTCTCATGCTCATAAGAACTACATGAAGCACATGGAAGGGGAGGGGCAACATTCACATTCGGACGGTCCATTTTTTGAGTTATAGCATCTATCTTAGCAGAAAGGACAAAAACTACATCAATATCAAGCTTACCTCGCGTTCTCTTGGAACGGGGCTTGGACCATTGAAAGTTCTTGAGTGCCATCTGCTCAATCAAGGTGTGGAGCTCATCGACGGACTTGCTCATGATGTTTCCTCTCGCCGCCGCAAGAATGGTGGCTCTCAAGTGATCATCTAACCCATTGTAGAAAGCTTGAATGGGGACCCATGGCTCAAATCCATGTTGGGGGCATTGGTGAAGGAGATCCTTGAACCGCTCCCATGCTTCATATAACGTCTCCTCCAGCTCTTAGACGAAGGTGGAAATTTGGTTCCTCAAACTGGTCAACTTGCTTGGTGGGAAGTATTTTGCCAAGAAGGCACTTGCAAGTTGATCAAATGTGCTGATGGAGTTCCCGGAAGAGAATCCAGCCACTCCCATGCCCTTTCTTCAAGAGAGAACGGAAACAATCGTAGCTTGATTGCATCCGGTGAAGCCCCGTTCGCCTTGAAAGTATCACATGCTTGGCGAAAAATGCGGAGGTGCCGGTTGGGGTCTTCATTAGGGAGGCCATGGAAAGGAGTGGCCCTCACCAAGTTGATGAGTGAATTCTTCAATTCAAAGTCATTCGTCGTAACACTCGGGACATTGATGGCCGACGGTGGATTAGTGACATTGGGTGTCACATATTGCCCAAAAGTTCTTCTTTCTTCACCGGCCATCTCGGGCTTTTGCTTGGAGTTTTCTTCTTGCTTCTTCCTAGCCTTCTCTAGCCTTTGCTTTTTCCCTCTAGAGCGGAAGGTTTGCTCAATTTCTGGATCAAACTCAAATAATTGAGCTTTTTGCATGTAAGGAGAGAATACCTAGCAAGAACAAAAACAAAACTACCAATGCAATCAAAACAGAAAAAGAAAATAAACTCTTAGTCAATTTGAGAGTATTCGTCTAATGGCTACTAAAAATAGAGTCCCCGGCAACGACACCAAAAACTTGACAGGCCACAAGCGCACGGTGTTTAAATTGTAGCTAGTCAAGGTCGATCCCACAAGGACTCGATCTAGCAACGCACTAAACTAGCCCTCTACTTAATTGCTAAGCAAATCAGATTTTTAAAGTTGGTTCTTTCTAAACTAGTTCTAACTATTAAAATTAAGAAAATTAATCTAGACTTAAATCAATGGGTAAAAATATCTAGGGATTTGCTTTCCTAACAATGGGTTTGATTATTTAAACATAATTTGTGCAATCATTCATTCAAATAAATCAAGGATCGATAATCATAAAATTCTACCGCTCTTTCGATGCTTAATAGAATTTCTCTAATTAACCTATCAAACAACTTCCGTATGCCTTTAAGTTAATCAAAGTTAAGGATTTCAAATTATCAAAGTGATCCCCTAATTTACTATTCTTTTCTCAAATTTCATAAATTAGGTAGAAAGGTTGGTTGTCGGATTATTCTATTTCACCTTTCGGTACATGATAGATTAATCTCTAAGCATAAGTATTCTAGGCCTTCAAAGCACTCATGAACATGATGAACACAACCTTCTATTGAATCAAAATCAGAATTCAAGCACAAATCATAGAAAACTAATCAAACTACATTGTTTCGGATTACAAATCACTAGAAAAACTAAACTACACACATATGTTTATTGAAAGCTTAACTAAAATCCAATACATTGAAATCAAACCTCAAACAACAAGAAATGAACAAGTAGATGATAGGCTTGAAGTGCTCCACTTGAATCTCTCGACTTCAAATGGAATCCCGCAACTCGCTTCAATCTTCTTCTTCGATCTTCAAAGCTTTTGGTTTGATGTGAAGGAATGGAGGACGGGAAAATGGAGGATTCCGGACTCGATTTACGCAGGAATGGCCGAAAATCGGCTTAAATAAGCCATTAAGAAGCAATCAAGAGCCGAAACCGTCAAAATCAAATCATCTCGGGCATAATTTACCTCTAACACGGGCCGTGTCCTCCGACACGGGCTGCCCATTCTCGATGTAAATGCTCCGACCTCCGACACGGGCCATTTCCTCCGAAACGGTCCGACCGTGTTGGTTGCTCGGAAGGATGCGTCAAATTGATTCGATCATAACTTCCTCGTTCGATGTCCAAATGATGCGATTCTTGATTTTCTGAAAAGCTCATTGAGTCTAGTTTCAAATTCTTTCATCGTTATTATTGCTTCATAAGTGTGGGAAAAAACCTAATTCAGAGAGTAAAGAAGTGTCCGTTAACGCACCCTTCTTACTTTCCAACTCATATCTTTTCCGTTCCTCAAAAGAATTGAACTTATAATATGTCATTAGAAAGCTCTTTCAATAAGGACGTTAGAAACATAGATTCAAAATAGCTTTGGACTGAAAATATGACTAAAAATCAGGTCCAAATCATTAGGAAGGCTGCAGAAACGGACCAAAAACACAAAACCCAAGTGTAAAGTATAAATGAGGCATAACGTACATAAATATGAACATAAATCCCCAAAAATGACAAGCAACTTCCTATGAAATCTAATTCAAAAATGGCACTTATCACTAGTAAGGGGTGTCGACCACACGACTTAGTTTTGAGGGGATGTGTGCTCCTAGTTTCGACCGAAGTGTCTCGGAGAAAAATGCAACACTTTTGATGTTTGTAATCATGAAATGCAGAGCTTAATGTCATCTTGAGGTCTTCACCTCCGTGTCTAGTTGGACAAAGTGAAATAAAGAATTTTGAGCCTGGAATTTCCCTGTATGTTGCACTAGACTTAAGTTGACTCTTGAGGCTTAGCCCGAGCTTGGATCTGTCCGAAAGAAAAGGGATTTTTGGACCGACCCAAGGCACTTGGTGTTAAAGCTTCTTTGCGGTTTATCAGCTTCCGCCGCATCGGTCAAATTCAGTCCCCGATCCAAATTTTCAAACAGGACTCGGGATTTCATTATCCGGCCAACAAAATAAATAACAAGAAAAAAGGCATGACACTTTTTAGGTCTCTACACTAATGTAAACAAAGACTTTCTTAACTAGAGATGAGTTTTAATTTGGCTAGATGCAATAAAAGACTCACCTAATTGAGATGAATTTTACTTTCACTAAATGCAAATAAAAGATTCACCTATTTTTAGATGAATTTGAAATTTGGCTAATGCATAAATGGACTCACATGTTTGAGATGAATTTAACATTCGACTAATGCAAATGGACTCACATATGTGAGATGAATTTAAAACTTGGCTAATGAAAAATGGACTTACCTATTTGAGATGAATTTAAAGTTTGGCTAATACAAAAATGGACTTACCGATTTGAGATGAATTTAAAATTTGGCTAATGCAAAATGGACTCCCCTATTTGAGATAAATTTGAAATTTGGCTAATGCAAAAATGGCTCACCTATTTGAGATGAATTTAAAATCTGTGTAATGCAAAATGGAGTTACCTATTTGAGATGAATTTAAAATTTGGCAAATGCAAAAATGGACTCATCTATTTGAGATGGATTTTATTTTTGGCTAAATATAAAAATGGACTCACTTATTTGAGATGGATTTTATTTTAGGCTAAATGCAAAAATAGACTCACCTATTTGAGATGAATTTTATTTTAAGCTAAATGCAAAAATGGACTCACCTATTTGAGATGGATTTTATTTTTGACTAAATGAAAAAATCGACTCATGCTCGAAAGTTAAAAGGCTAAAACCTAAAAAAGGACCTAAAGATGATTGAAGAGAGGAGAGAGGGTCCACGGTAAGGCCCTCCTTGGTCGACCGAAGGAGGCCAGAGACTGGTTAAGCCCAACAACCGGTGACTAAAGAAAAAGGCGAGACCGAGAATTTTTTAGACTAATTCGGAAATGCAACCAATTGACCGACCTTAAAAGGAGAGGCAAATTTGGACTTTCTGCTAAAATGCAAACATTGGACTCGACTCAAGAAGGTTTATTATTGTACTTTTATTTTGCACCCATGCAAGGGTTATTTAGCACACCTAACCTAATTTGCTAGGCTCACAAAAAAAGATTAAATACTAAAAACAAACACACTCATTTGAAGCATGCAAATGAACGAAGGTGCAACCTAGACTCCCAAGGTTCTATGGTAAAAAGAGGGCTAAATCTAGGTTGATACATGATGTCTCATAGTCTGAGAATTTAGTCCTCCATGTGGTGCATAGTAGGAAAAATAATGAATTCTCGGTGCTTTCGGTTAAGAACCAAGAAGAGCGTGCTATGAGTGCAAAGTAACTATCTTCCTAGTAATCAAGCCTAAGTTGGCCCACTGGGTCAATAGTTCGAACTCTTCAAAAAAATGTTCACTTAAGGGTAAAGCCTATAGTCAAAATAAAAAGCAACTATGTTGAAGGTCGCTTCAATGCAATATGCCTAATGCAAAACACATTAAGAAAACTCACAACTCAAACTTTCAAATCTTACCCTCTTAACAAGTGATACATCCCTAATGGAGTCGCCATTGTAGGAACTACGACTCGTTCCCCCATCAGGGAACTAGAGAGACCGAGTTTCCCTACGAATGTCGACTCTTTTTGGTTTTGAAGATTCTTTTTGAAAGTTAATTTTTAAAAACAGATTTGGAAAGTGGGGCGCGCCTCTTATTAAGATTATTTCTTAGAGTACGATTTTGAAATAGTTTGAGTGAAAGGGTGATTGGCGATTTTTATTACTCATTTTTATTTTAGAAATTGATTTTAGAGAAATCCCGGGATGTTACTTCAAGTTTAAGAAAAATAAAAAATTAGATCACATTTGCCGCAAAACTCTCGGGTCAAATAGATAAATCTAGTCGGGCCGAGAGCCGAGCTCGACCTCTAGTCGAGCACCGGCATTAACCACCATCAATCGGAGTCTAGCGCCGACTATAGGGCTAAGACCGAGAAATTAGTCTCGGCCTTGTAGCTTAGGCTATCAAAATGAAACCCAAATTTAAATATTTTCAACTCCGAAAATACCGAGAAGCAAATAAAGTGAAATGAAATAGAAAATAGGGAGTCACCAAGTAAGTTTTAGAAAGTAAAAATGAACAAAAACAAAAACAAAGTACTCTTCCAATCTTAGTATGGAAAAACTAATCCTGAAAGAGGTTTCGAAAGAGACTCCATCGACCTATAGCCGAGAATCCGGTGTTCAAGGGTTAAGGTACGAAATAGAGATAGATGCTCTCTATTCGATCCTGTCAATAGACGGCCTTTACTAGTTTAAGTTGTGAGTTAAAAACGTGTTTAAACAGTCAAGCATACAACATGCAAAATGAGGAAACTAAATCAACCAAAGCATGTTAGGAAAATGGTAAATAAACAAGTAGGAAAACAATGAAGGAAAGCAAGAAAGGAAAGAGAAAAAGGGAAGTGAGAAATTAAAAGTTATAGCGAGCGGGGAGGAATTAAAAGCGATTACATTTTGATCCACAATACAGAAAGCATTAAAAAGCATAAATAAATAAAACGGTAAGAAAGCTTGAAAGTGGATCTAGTACCCTCGGGTTATCCAACCTGTTGAGCTTGGATCACAAACCGAATATGACAGACAGTAACGGCTAGGTAGTGACCTCAAAAGGAGAACGAAGAAGGCTATTTTGTGGAGTTTGAGAGATGAGGTAGTGTGCGACGGTATGACAAAAATGGAGAAAATGGAATGTAGAAGAAAGTAATGAAAGTGTTTTCAGCTTAGGGGGTCACTAGCTGAAAATTGAGCGACCAAAGATGGAATTATTTAGCAAAAAATGAGGGGAGTAGCCCCTATTTATAAAAAAAAATTTAGGTCCAAAAAGTCAACCAAAAAATTGTTTGGGCCACCAGAAATTAGCTGAATCGGGTCCGGATTTGCGGGCAAGGATAAAGGAGCTGGACCGGATAAAATCCATTTGGATCGGAGGATCCCGAGAAATGTGGTGTCGGTCTCCCGGACGATGTTGTGTAGGCATCTTGATTTCCGTGTCGTGGTTGGCAAGTTTAGCTTGAAAATACGATGCGGTCTTCACACGACATCATAGGGATGTCTCGGGTTGTGTGCCTTACTTGGTCGCTGAGTGTAAAGTAGAACATTGTGTTCTTGCGCAATATGGAGGAAACCAACGCCGATTTGGGTAACTATCCATTTTTGAAAACTTTCTATTTTGGAAAGTTTATATTTTTGGTAGGTTTCTATTTTTAGCATTTTTTTTAGTGTAGGTTTGGATTTCTGGTTGGGATTCCGAACCGAACTTGGGTCAGCCGAAAGAGAATAGGTTTATAGGACGGCCTAAGCAAAAAGGCTAATTTTTGTGGTGCTAATGGGTTTTTTATGGTTTACTTGCTTTCATCACGCCAATCGGACTCCGACCATGATTCTAGTTCGCAAACAAGAACGAGATTTCTTCATCCGACCTACAAAAATAAAATAGAAAAAGAGATAAGGATGACAATTTTTTGGTGTCTACACTCGCTAACTCGGAAGGGACAACTAGTCCAGACTTCGAAATAAAACAAGGGAAGCAAAGAAGATAGTTTGGAAAAGGATCCAATAGGGGGACTTCTAAGACCTAGGAGATCACGTCTTAGTTTCCAAACTAAGTTACATAAACTAGGGAGTTTAAATAACAGAAAGTTTTAATATCTCCAACTATTTGGGTTGGAGATACGATAAATGCATCAACCACCAATGATAATAAATGCATATATCACAATTGATTCTTACAATGAAGCTAGAAGGTTTTATATAAGGGGCATTTCCTGCAAAAACATACCTTTAATAATCATTAAGGAAAGATTAAAAATAATTATAATCAATTAACAATAATTACAGTGATTAGTCAGGCGAGAAATAGAAAACGAAAACCGCAAAAAGTGAGTGACTCGGGCTTGTTGTCTCGACTAATAAGAACTCTTCCTTTTATTCTCGCTCTGTTGTGGCTATTGAAAATATTGATGATGATTGGAACTTCCATTGGAAGATATCATATTGGATCGTTCCAAAAGTAGCTTGTAGCCTAAGAGCTAGCTTGTCGGATGGCTATGTCCGAGGACTTGGAAATATTTCGCGACTAAGTTCCTCATCTTTTGAGTGTTAACCGCATCTTCCTTTGACTTTACTTATACTCTCCTTCACCAAAACCGAAGTGCCAATTATTAATGTAGAAGGTTTTATATCCGTGGTCGACCGGGTCAATCGATTATGGGCGAACATCTCCGAACTCGTAGGTAGTTACAAGGAAGGGTGGTACCCTTCTAGCAGTTGAGTGTGCGGGATTCCGAGTGCCGATGTAATTGATAAAGCTTGGTTAATGGGCTACTCCTTTACAATGTTCCAGTCCAACTAGTTATGGAGCAAAACTCTTCTTCACCTCCTTCATCAATATGGCCAAACTCTTAGTTAGTAACTCGGATCGGTCACCTTTACCTGGATCCGAAGACTCGGACAAACTAAGCTCTACGTGTCCGAGTTGGCGGCTTAAGATGATAAAATATTTCCATCATCCCCCCTCGCTTTAACACACCAACTTCAGCTATTTTATGCCTCATTTATGATGGAACCCTCTTCTCTCCAGTCTCTTTCACTTAAACTTAAAAAATCTCTTTTCTAAAATCATATAAAAGAGCCTTCATGTATGCCTCTTTTTCACTACCGTTACTCTGCTGAAATCTAGTCAACATTTAAGCTTGATAGGTGGGTTAATCCGAGGCATATTTCAACCATTTTTAAAGTTTGTTACTTCGCTTTATTTAATTTCGGTTATTATTCCTTTTTATATTGTTGTTTAAAGATGTAATTTCATTTAGTTTCCGCCCAACCGATGTAATTTCATTTATCGTTTTCCTTTATTGCTTTCATTTATCCTTTTCATTTAATTTGCTTTCTTTATTGCTTTTATTTACTACTTTACATCATGTTTTGATTACCTTTAACTTCGCCTATTGTAAGAACCGCGATCGCGTTTCCCCACGAAACGTCGGCTTTCATGTTGTTTTTGGCTAAGATGAATTATTTTTTTAAAGTTGATTTTTATTTCGAAAGTGGGGTGTGTCTCTTATTAAGATAACTTTTTAGAATCAGATTTTTAAAAGGTTTTGGGCGAAGGTGTGAATTGAGATTTTCATAAATCATTTTATTTTCAAAATTAATTTAGGGAAGTCTCGGGATGTTGTTTAAAAAAGTAAAGAAACAAAAAAACAAAAGTTACACTTTGTCGCAAAAGCTTCCGGACCAAACGAGTGGAAAACCACTTGGGCGAGAGTTGAGCTCGTTACTAGTCGGCGCCGGCTATAAGGCCGAAACCGATGAATCAGTCTTAGTCATATAGCTTCAGCTGTAAAAATTACCCACATTTTCCTATTTTTTAACCTAAAATGTCGAGAAGCAATTTAAATAATAAAAGCTAAAAAATTAGAAAGTCGCAAGTCGGTTTTAGGAAATAAAACTAACAAAAATACAAAAAATACTTTTCTAAATTTATTATAGGAAAGCTAAACTTAGGAAAGGTTTTGGAAAGAGACTCCATCCGTCTTAAACTTAGAATCCGGTGTTCGGGGCGAAGGTACGAAACGAAAAGGGATGCTCTTCATTCTACCAATCAACAAACGTCCTTTACTAATCTAAATTGTGAGTTAAAAGTTGTGTTTAATCAATCGAGCAAGCAATATGTAATAGGCAAAATTAAACATCCAACATGCTTAGAAAGCAATAAATAAACTGGAAATAAAAGCAATAAAGAAAGCGAAAATGAAAGCGGAAAAGAAATTAAAAAATTCCATTGGGGAGGAATTAAATGCAATACAACTTCAAACCCCAATACAAAAATAATTAAATAACTAAAATTAAAATAAAATCATAAAAGCAAACTTAAAAAGTGAATTTAGCGGCCTCAAGTCGTCCCACCTGCTAATCTTGAATTACGAACGGATTTCGGCAGCATAACGGTAGGGCAACGAGCTCAAATGAGGTGCAAAGAAGGCCTTTTATGTGGGTTGAGAAATGGAGAATTGAGTGGTGTTAATGAGAGATGGAGAGAAGAGAGTGTGGGAGAGAATGAGAGGGATAAATTTTCAACTTAGGAGGGGTTTTCCAACCGAAAATGGTGCGAGCAAACACGGGGGGAGGAGTCCACCATTTATAGAAATTTTTAGGTCAAAATGAAACCCTAAAAGTCATTCAACCGTCAGGTTTGGCTTGAACCGGACCGAGAATAACGAAAATGGTTAAAGAAATAAACCGAATAATTACCTAGCCAAAACGATGTCGTTTGCAGAGTCCTGAAACTTACATTGGTTAAAACATCGTCGTACGGATGTATGGGAGTAGCTAAAAGAGAATAAAATGTTGTGTTTTACGTAGACCGAAGAAACGTGCACCGGTTCGGATCTTAGTTTAGAGTTCGAACCTAAGTTGGTTCGATCGAAAGGAAAGGGTTGTGGCCAGCCCAAGCAAAAGGGTGTTGATTTTGTGGTGCTAATGGTTTTTTTTTTTTGTGGTAAAGCGGCTTCCGTCATGTCGAGTTCAATCCGATCATGATCCGAGTTCACAAGCTGGACTGAATTTCATCACCGGACAAACAAAAATAAATAGCATAAATAAAAAGATGCGGACAACACGTTTTCGGTGTCTACAACTATTACATTCCTCTTCATTATTACATACCTTTGCCGATGGACACCGGATCATTGGTTTAAGGCCAATGGAGTCCTTTTTTGAAACCTTTTCTAATTTTGAGTTTTGTCCATTAAAGTTGTCCCTTCGTTAAATTAAAAATTAGGAAACTGATTTTTTGTTAGTTTTTTCTTTCAAAGCCGTAATGTACCCGCCCTTAAATCACATTATTTATCTTATCAATTACAAGATTAATATCATTGAGCGCGTGCACTTCAATTCGGTATTTTATATTTAATTTATTTTTATCTCGTGTGTTATGTGTGTGCACCTTACTAAGATCGTATCAATTATCAAGGGGTTCCACTTTCGGATAATAACCAAGCAAGTAAGTTTTACTTATATTCTCTCCCCGATTTCAAACTAAAATGAATTAAAATGCGCACGCTCAATTAAAATATTTTTCAAAGTTGTTTTACGAGTACGGGGATGTACGTACCGAGTTTCGACTCATTCTTCGAAATATTTTACTTGTTTTTGTTTTAGGAAGAAGCATTGGTGAACTATCAACCACTTACCAAGTCCGACAAAGGCAGACCCTAGTCAGCTCACGCCGCATTTGTAATTCCGAAGGTGCATAGACGCTCACAGTGATTTTACCCTCAACCAGGGTTTAGGTATGACCTTGGGAATTATTATACATTGTACATTATCTTGTGGATTAGACAAAAGTCTAGGTTGTATAAATATTACGTTGCTAAACCAAGTAACTCTGTGTTTTGGGATGACCTAGCTACTTGGGTAATAAGTAGTTACTCCTAACAAGTATCATTGGAAATATAACGGTGGATGCACAAATCGTACTTCATTTTATTTCAAATTATTTAGCCTTGTCCTATTTTTAGGATGGCGGTAGCGCCTTGGATCGTTACCTTCCGCTGCGACCTTATGTAATAGTCCCTAATGAGGGGATTTTAAGGTGTCATGATTTGACCTTTAGGAAAATTACGTGGCTATTATTCCCTCAAGTTGTCATTTGGGATTTGTGGATGTAGTGTAGTTAATATTGAATTGATGCATATACTTTTGGATTATGCCAATATAAACAATGTACATAATGACTTAAGTTGCGGACATGCATTTCATATGCCTTTAAGTTTCGTAGTTGTAATTAAGTCCATATAGTTTGTTTCGGATGTATTATGAGCCATTTAGGTGGTTTTAAGCTTTAATGTATATTGGTTGCACTCCGGCGTGTGGCCGTTGAGTTGTGTACTCCGAGCGTGTGGCTCGTTGAGTGATATTGTGGTTTTATGCGGGGTTTTAAAGTTTTAAATTTATGGGATAGGCCATATTACAAACGGAACTCTGCTGAAATTTTTAGAAAATACCAAACTCTCTTAGGAAATTCCCTATATTACCTTTAAGTTGGAATTAGAAAGTAAACCGACATTTGAATAAGCCTTGGGAGTCGCTTTGATCGAGGATTCCTCAACCGATAAGAATCCCGAGAGAAGGATAATCTAACATTCAATTGGGTATTGCTTATCATATAAGCACAATAAAGGTGTGAGTTAGCTAAATATGTTTTATATTAGAGATTGTGATCAACTTGGTTCATAGGAGAGGGAAAAGATATTTGCACCTGAGCAAAAGAGGTATAGGGATATATTATTGCAGTGGACATAGGTGAAGCCCAATGAAAAATGAGGTTGTGAGTTCACTTGGGATAACTTTCCGGAAGAGTTAGAGCTAAATTTTACCCATTGCAATTCGTGGACGAAAAGAATGGGGGTTCATAGAGTTAAAAATGGACTACAAAATGACAGTAGTGGAGTATGCCAATATATTTATGGAGATATCTAGATATGACTCGGACCTTTTCGTTATTGATAAAGTGAAGATGTTAAGGCTTGAGGAAGGCTTAGCCTATTATATTCAACATTAACTCGATAGTAATCTATCAAAGATTATCGAGGATTGTACAAAAGAATAGTAAACATAGAGGTTGAACGAGTAAAGAAGTGGACTAAGGGCTTTAAATTCCGGAGACTCGAGAGGAACCGAACAACACAAGTGAGAGTATAGTTCAAAAGAAACATGTTACTAGTTTCAACAGGGGTCACTCATTGATCATCCCCGAATCTTGGGGAAAATGTTGCCAAACAAATCACGCCCACATCAAATTGTTGAATGGGTAATAAGTAGTTACTCCTAACGAGTATCATTGGAAATATAACAGCGGATGCACAAATCGTACTTCATTTTATTTCAAATTATTCAGCCTTGTCCTATTTTTAGGACGGCGGTAGCGCCTTCGATCGTTACCTTCTGCTGCGACCTTACGTAATAGTCCCTAATGAGGGGATTATTAAGTAATGGTGATTGAGGGCGTTACAAAAACTAACTAGCAACTCCTTTTTAATCTTTTTAATCTTAAAAATGCATATCGATTTTTTAAAAAAATTGGTAAAAAAGAATATTGACTAACAGTCCAAAGTCATCCGAGCGGGACTACCTAGGCGAGTCCTGGCTAGATGGCCAGTGCTAGACAAATATTCTGGTGGGTGGGCCCCGACCCCCAAATTGTCTGTCTAGGGTCAACGCTTGGTCCATGTCGTTTTAGCTGTTTGGTCTAGTAGAGCTTTGCATCAATGATTTCCTACTTTACCCTTCTTGTCTAAAGAGCATCCCGAGACTTGTAAAACTAATTTTAGAAATAAAATGATTTCTTAAACTCACCAATCAACCCCTTAAAAATTAAATAGCCTTATCATTCGTCTTGATAAACGCACCTCGCATGAAGCCGACACTCGTGGGGAAGTGCGACAGTGGCTAAAGTTTCCCTTTAGAGCCTTACTTCACCAAAAATCAGCAAAATTGGCACCGGAAAATCAGCTAAAAACCAGCTAAGAATCTAGCACCATTGACCAAGTTAAAACAATATGTTTTGGAACCCTAGGGGATTGGCATGAGTCGACCGGAGTCTTTTTATGTTGAACGGGTCATGACTATGCATTTTGGGTGGAAATGTGACCGACACTCGGTCACTGCACAGTATGGGGAACCGTGTCTAGCTTAGACACTGTCCGAAGCTCTAGTTTAGGGACTAGCATAGGTTGGCTGGTCTGTTTGTGGGAGTCTTTGTGTCTTTTTGATTGTATGCCCGCTAATTGTTTGATTTTTGGACTCGGAAGAAAGGAAAGTCACGCCACCTTGATCCAATACAGACCTCGAATAAACAAGTGAACCTATATTTCATCATCGAGCTAACAATAAAAATAAAACAAAGTGTTAGAAAAATAATGAAACACTTTTAGGTGTCTACAGTTGGGTTTAGGAGAGTTGAGGGGCAAGGGTTAGGATTCAAGTTTAGGTGTCGGCAAGAAGGGGTCAGGGTAGGGTTTTAAGGAGAGAGATAGTAAAGAAAGAGAGGTCAAAGTCGAGAGGAAAAAGGTAGGACTCGGGGCCAAGGAGTCGGCTAGAGATAGTGTAATGAGAGGAGAGAGGGGTTGGGGAAAGGGGAAAGGGGATACGAGTAACGCGGTATAGGGTGAGGCTATTGAAAGAAAGATAATGAAAGAAACAAAATGCAGGGATGAGAGTAGTCGGGCCTAAGGGTAGGGCGGGGTTGGGAGTGGAGAGAGAGATTAGGGCGGGGGAGAAAGTGGGAGTAGGAGGTGAGGGTCAAGGAAGACGAGAAGTGAGAGACGGAGGGTGAAGATGAGAGAGAGAGAGAGAGAGCGAGGTTGAGGGTGAGAGGAGAGAGAGAAAGACGGGGACGGGGTCGGGGAGCGGGGTATTGATGAATGTAGCAACGGTTAAAAAGACTAATTTTTTGGGCTATTTACAAATAAAAGGGAGTATTGATTTAGAAACATTACCGTTGATTTGATTTCGAACATAGCCACGGTTAAAAAGACTAAATTCATGAAGGTTTTGGGCATTTTTGGCAAGTGGCAACTGTTAAAAAGAAACAAAAGGTAGGCAAATGTTGAATTTTTTTAAATAATTAAAATTTCTTATAATAATTAAATTTTTCTTATCGGTACAGAGTTCGATTGACCGTCGGTTTTAAAATTCCGAATTAAAACCGAACCGAATAAGCGATCGGTTCATCGGCTCGATTAAGTGGAAAATTTAATCGGTTCGGTTAAAAAACAGCTCAATCCGGCCGATTTATGATGCGGAATTGCTAATTCAATTTTTTTACACAACCCTAACTATAGCAAAATTAAAAAGATATTAACTGAAAAACTGTGCCACTGCCGACCATAGAAAAATTGAAAACCTAGACGAAGTAAGAAATACCAATTGACATTTTGATGTTCGAAAACTAAATCCCAGGGACCCTTTCGTGGTGGCTTATAGAATATTCCCCAAATTGACGCGCATTGCGACCGTTCCTAAAGTTTTGGTGGCAAGACTCGTTAATAACCAAAATGCCAGGCCTCGTTTCGAACTTCCCTGACCAGCCGTATAAAATGTCATGCTGGTTCATTTCCACACCAACCAGCAAGCGCTTTTGGAAAGAGGTTTACTAGGCGAATTCCGTCGCTCTCTCTTTCTCTCATCTTGCTGATCTCCATCCTTAAATTTTCCTATCTCTCTCCTGCTTCAAAACTCAGCTTTTCTGCTCCAATGGCGTTCTCTGAAAACCCTAGGAAGTCTCTTCTTCCCAGCTTTCTTTACTCTTCGAAGGGCTTGGCGCTCGACCAAATGCCGAGCAGGAGCTCCAACCCTAGTTTGACTCTTACGCCGCCGGAGAAGACCAGCAACTTTGCGATTCCATCGCCGAGTGAACCTTCGTCGAAGAATATCGAGATGTATTCGCCGCAGTTTTACGCGGCTTGTACCGCCGGTGGAATTCTCAGCTGTGGTCTCACTCACATGGCCGTCACTCCTCTTGACCTCGTCAAATGTAATATGCAGGTTAAGATTCATTTCGATTTCGTTCCTCGTTTTTTACTAGGTGTATTGTTAGATTAGATCTTCCCTTCTTTATTCAATTTTGGATCTGTTAGATCTGATTTTTGCGCTTTCTTCCGAGCGACTTGTTTTCCGAATAATTCGTTCCGTATCTAATACTGTTCTTGCGTATTGATTGATGTTTTGCGATACGCTCGAGGAATAGGGTTGATTCTATGTGCCTGATCTGTGCGTTTTTGCCGAGTATTTTGTGATTCTGCTTTTGAGATGCTACCAGTTATTAAGTAGATGCTTTATAGCGACCTTGATCTTGAACGATGTTGCACATTCAAGCGTAATTTCATCGGGAATGGGCATGATTATCACTTTGTGATTCAGTAGATGCTGTGTATGTGACGGTGTTCTTGTTCGATCTTGCACATTTATGCCTAATTTCATTGAAAATGGCAAGAGTGTCACTTCTTTGCTTCGAATTTTGTATAATTTTATGATTATTATTCAAATCGATACTACTTGACGTGAATGAATTTTGATTTTATGATGGTTATACCAGCAACTGTATTTGGTCTTTTTGGGGAAGGAGGCGCTATGATCTTGTGCTATGGTGGCTGTATGGTTAGATTTTCTTTTTGGAGTTGTGAGATGTAGTAGTACTTGGTTTGTGCCTGAGAAGCTGGGATCCGGGTTTGTTTTCTTGGATTTCTTTGGTGTTCTTTATTATCTGATGTAGTCAATTCTTATTATCAGATTGACCCAGCTAAGTACAAGAGCATTTCCTCTGGTTTTGGAGTTCTACTCAAGGAGCAGGGAGTCAGAGGCTTCTTCAGGGGTTGGGTACCCACACTTCTTGGTTACAGTGCTCAGGGTGCCTGCAAATTTGGGTTCTATGAATTCTTCAAGAAGTACTATTCTGATATTGCTGGGCCAGAGTATGCAACCAAGTATAAGACATTGATCTACCTTGCTGGTTCGGCATCGGCTGAAGTTATCGCTGATATTGCTCTTTGCCCCTTTGAGGCTGTTAAAGTTAGGGTGCAGACTCAACCTGGCTTTGCAAGAGGCTTGTCAGATGGATTCCCCAAATTTGTGAGATCTGAAGGAGTCTCAGGGTGGGTTTTCCATCTTTACATTTTCCTCATGTTTTGATTCCTTTGGGGATCTCTCATTAGATATCCTTTGATGGGATTAAACAATTTTACTGAATTGGGGTTATTTGCAGGTTGTACAAGGGATTGGTTCCTCTATGGGGTCGTCAAATTCCATGTAATAACGTTGTTCGCACCTTTTGTTCTTTTTCTATATGCTGAACTTCTCTTACTCTGTTACCTTCTTTTCATGACATTATGGTAGCAAATATAATAGTGTAGTCGTGTCCTGCTAGACCTGGAAAAATTAGGGTGGACCTAGGCTTGAGACGATACCTGAATGCAATCTGGAATAAGGCAATTGAGTATCTGTTGAATTTCTAATTATTATTCATTGCTCTTCTTTATTAATACCCATTTATTCTCTTGAGAAGCTGATTCGGCAAATCGACAACAACCAGAACATGATGTGAGTTCTGCATTACCTAGATATTCAACTAATTCAAACTGATCAAAATGAACCTTCCGAAAAGGAACCAAACTGTGTGTTTATCAGATGTATTTTTAGGCCTGTTATTGAACTTCTTTTATGAATTTTGAGAATATATCTTGCAGTTTTTGGTCTTCTCTTGATGCTGCTTTATTTTGTTTTTAATAGCATTGACTTGATATTCTGCTGTATACATATTCTGTTATTATATGAATTGTTAACTTCATGTAAATGTCCTTTTATCTGTTGTCTTTCTGGAGATATATTCTTGTTGAGATAGTGTACTGTTGGTCTTGCATGGTTGCTTTCTTTAGGTGGTCCTCTCCAATTGCTTTCCTGTTTGGAAGATAGTTACTATAGGTAGTAGTCTTCAATTTGTGGGATGAGTTGGGGTATGTGGTATGGTACTGAGAATAACTTGATTTTTCTAAAGAGAAGTTATACCTCTCCTTGAAGAAAAGAAAATATAGGAAAATAAATGTCCGGAGAAACAAGGAAAGAGGTCCAAACCAACTTTTGTGAAGTGGAATAAAATGGGGCCTCTAACAGCCAACCTCCAATTTTTTTTAAAAAAATTCTTCATACATCCATCAGCCAAGTTGAACTACATATTTTGGTTTGCTCAACAGTTTTCTCCACTCATAGATTTAGTGGAAGGGAAGTTAGAAAGGTATGCCAGGGATCAGTGACTCTTGGCTACGTATTAGAAGATATGTGAATCTCGGCAACTAAAAGCCCTAAACTTTTGTTTTCATGTTTCATCAATATGTGCTCTCAAATCCCAAGTTTTTGCCATCCCCTTTTATCAATTTATTATTGTCCACCAAGAAACTTGATATATCTGATTTAAAGTGTCGATCTTAAGTAATATTCAACTAGTGTTCTACATAATAAAAATGATTTGAGGATCCTAGAACTGCCCATTGTATTCTGCTTGAGCTGAAGCCTCAAAAGATAAATCTATGGTTGCACCATTTTTAGCAACTTGTTTAAGGATGTTTCTCTTGTTTTTCCTTACTTTTCTTTGCTCAGCCGTTGCATGCTCTATTCTTGCCTACTGAGATGTTGAAGTTCGCTTAGGTGTCAAAGCTCCTCTACTGGATTTAACAATTTTGGTTGCTATGTTTATATTGCATGATCTTATCCAAGAGATGCTCCAAGGCCTTCTATGTTCTTTCCAATTGCCTAATTCTCATTTGCATAGATGAGAGATACTGCCTCAAGTACTAATGTGATTGCAATAGATATGCTTTCTTGTGCTGCTTGACTTTGCTGGAATCTGTTATTTCATTGTTATTATCATTCATTTTTGTCTGCATTTGGAATGCTGCTTGATATGTAGCATGGATGCTAATATTTTTCTTGCTTCTGCAGACACAATGATGAAGTTTGCATCTTTTGAGACAATTGTTGAGCTGATCTATAAGCATGCTATCCCCACACCAAAGGATCAGTGCAGCAAGCCATTGCAGCTCGGTGTGAGCTTTGCTGGCGGATACATTGCTGGGGTATTCTGTGCTATTGTCTCACATCCTGCTGACAACCTTGTTTCCTTCCTCAACAATGCCAAGGGGGCTACTGTCGGTGATGTAATTGCTTTCTTGGCATCAGCCTTTGCAAACTTTCCACTAATAATTTACTAATGTTATGGTTTGTGCATCCTCTTTTAGCTGTTCATTTGTGTTTGTTTAAGTCTTCTATATCGTGTTTTGATGTCACTGCAGGCTGTTAAGAAACTAGGTTTGTGGGGTCTTTTCACTCGTGGGCTTCCTCTCCGTATTGTCATGATTGGTACCCTCACTGGAGCTCAATGGGGAATCTATGATGCATTCAAAGTTTTTGTGGGACTGTAAGTATCCTTGTTGGCATAGTATCTTTACTGTCATCTATCTGAATCTGTTTGATCCCATCTATCTTAATCTTTACCTGTTGTGTAAAAGATGAAATGGAGGGAGGAGAGGGGGGGTCAGTCTTCTGTTGTGGGTGAGGTGGTGCCTGAGGGTGGGTGGGTGTGTGGGGGTAGGGGTGAATCCTGAGGGGAAAAAATGTGGGCAGTGTCTGCTGTCTGTCTTTTAGGCTAGCTGATTCCATTTGTAGTTCATGAACTCATGGTTTATTTGATGTGATTTTCTCAGGCCAACCACTGGTGGTGTAACCCCAGCTCCAGCTGCTCTCCCTGCCCCAGCTAAGGTATGAAGATGGTGACGAACACAATTGAGTTTTTGGCTATTTTTGAGGAGCGTTAATAAACCCGAGGATTGCTGATGTTGCTCACCGGATGGTGGGAAGAAGGAAACGGATGTTTTTTGTTTTTGTTAATGACCGCTTCATTCTAGTTAAATCTGATGATACTTTTGGGAAGGATGGTTTTGTCTTCATCCTAAACTCCTGGAATTCAAAAGACAGTCTAGGTTATGGCTTTCGATATTAGGTATCACTCAACAAGAGCTGAAACTATTAGGGGATTATATACTCTGAATTCTTTCCATACCATTTCGTTCTATGAAAATTTGTCTTGCTTTGCAAGAAAGAAAGTTGTGTGCTATATTAAGAGAACCGATTTGGTGATAGACCTGGTTAGTGGAGTGGGTCAATGGGTCAACTGATCGAACCGGTTGACTGAGTTGGACAGATGACCCGGTTTATCGTTGAACCGGATTGGACCGATATGATCCGGTGGATTAATTGCCAATAATCTGTAATGTTTTTAATTTTAAGATAATAAATTAATATAAGAGGAAATTTGAAACTTTTAGAATAATATTGTTGAGTTAAGGTGGAGAAGCCCCTTCCCAAGCCTAACCACCCTTTCGCCTTCAGCCAACCTAGGAAGAAATAAAAACTAAAAGAGTAATGGTCCATGTGTTACTAATTGGAAAGGAGGCCCGGGTGTCTATAGGGTTTTTAGATTTTTCTCCGTAAACCTCACAGTGAAAAAAGTAAAAGAAAAACTGGAGACAATAACGCAAGTCCTTTCGCAGACGCTTTTAATTTGTCTCCAGTTTTTCTTTTATCCTTCAATTTGCATCAAACTATTCTCTCTCTACCTCCCTTCGCAGACGCTTTTAATTTGTATCAAACTACTCTCTCTACATCCCCACAAGCTTTGTTTGTTTCGTGCCCGCCGGTGTCGCTTACATGCTTTAGTCGCACCAGACCTCCATCACAGGGAGGATGAAGAAAGAGGTATGAGCAAATACAAGTTGCCACCGCTTACAAGTGCCCCTGGCACCACATATGGCCGGAGAGGAGGGGAGCCATAGATCTGAGCAACCACAGGTTTATGGGAATTTTCTTTATTTTTTTCATAACATAAACGAAAAAGTCAATTGAACCGTAACTCGTTCGGGTAAAATGATGACTAAGTCGGCCGATTTTCACCGGTTTTTCCGGTCTGATCGTTCAACGGTTTTTATGACTCGGACGAACCGTTTAACTCGTTAGGTCCCGGTCCGATCGGTTCAATCGGCTGGTCCGGTCCGATTTTTGTAACACGGCTCGTATGGGGCTCGCTCCAAGTGGGCAAAAGTTAACCCGACCTATCAACTTGACTCAAAATACCTGTCATTGGATTTGATTTGAACTGAAAATTTAACCAAATTTTTATGTGCAAACCTGTTTTGACCCAACTTGAGTTGACCTTGTATAATCTAGACTTGATCCAATAGTAGCTGTTGACTATTTTATTTACATAAAAGGATTAAAAAGCCTATTTTTATTTAAAAAAGATGAAAAAAGGGAGCAGATTAGTAACATCGGATTTGATTTGAACTGAAAATTTAACCAAATTTTTATGTGCAAACCTGTTTTGACCCAACTTGAATTGACCTTGTATAATCTAGACTTGATTCAATAGTAACTGTTGACTTATTTACATAAAAGGATTAAAAAAACCTATTTTTATTTAAAAAAGATGAAAAAAGGAGCAGATTAGTAATAGTCTATTTTGCATATTGTATATGCTCTCGGGAGAATAGAGTTTTGAATAGACCTGGTATAATATCTCTCTCTCCTAAGACTATATGTTCTCGTGAGTATTTAAGAATTTGCATGATTCGTAATATTCAGATGGACATGTAGCTTGAAGGCCATATATTGCAACTTTGAAAACAAAACAATATTACAATATTGGAAATAAGAATCAACATACATTCCACTTTACGCAAATTAACCCAATTTGAACCTATTATAACCTCGATAACAAGTAACTTGACTTGAATGGATTGACTCAATAACTTGAACCAAACTTGTTCCAATTGGCGCAGCTTGCCACGTTTAAATAAAAGAGAGATTTTCTTGTGATGACTTTTATCTTTTCTCGAAGTCTAGAATATGGCTTGGATTGACTCAATAACTTGAACCAAACTTGTTCCAATTGGCGCAGTTGCCACGTTTAAATAAAAGAAAGATTTTCTAGCCCTTGGACTCAAAAAGGGAGATTTTGGGTTTGATTTGGTCAAGTCTAACCCCCAAAATTTGTAGGGAAGCCACATTGGAAGTGTTTAATTGTTGGTTTCGTAGAGCTCATGCAGGAGTAGTTTAGCAAGTTTATCAAATGCAACAGTGTAATGCCAATGTAAACAATTCTTACGCTATGAGTCATTTTTGTTTTGCATTTGATGACATGAAAAGGGAATATGATATACAACCATAATTACTGCTGATGCAGGGTTCTGCTTTCATGGAAAAAGGTACTGTGATTGAATTTCTATCATATTATTCCAGTCTATGAAAATTCGTCTTGCTCTGCGAGAAAGAAGTCGTATATTACCTTTACGTGTGTTTTGAGTTGATTGTTTTTGAGCTGATTGTGTATGTTTTACTTGGTGATCTCTGATGGGTTTGAGTAGCAACATACCGAGTATGGAGCTTGACTGAATTAGGATAAAGCAAGTTTTTTCATGTGATGATTTGTTAGATTTGCATGATCTCGTATTATAGAGCCATATATAATTTGCCTGGACCAGAAAATGGAAGAAGATTGTACAAAACAACACTAGATTCAATCTAACCCCTGGAGTTGAAAATTGGAGATTTTGGTTTTGGCAACTCCAAAATTTGTAGAGAAGCTGCATCGGAGGACTTCAAAAATTTGTAGAGAAGCTGCATCGGAGGACTTCAAATTGTTGGTTATATCAAGATCCGACCATGATATCCATTACGGTCCCAATGCCAACTAACGAACGGAAAGGCTTTCATTTTGTTGACTGTTTTTTATAACGGTCACAATTTAATGGAATTATTTCAGAGAATTAATTTTTCCGTTATAAGGGAATTGATTTAGATTATTTAGTCTATTAATTAGGGGCTGATATTTCTTCTTACATAGAAAAAATCAGTGATTCTGGGAGTGTACCAAAATCTGAAACTAACATCCTCTCTCTAGCAATACTGTTTTGTCTCACAGAGAGCCAACCATTCTAGGGTCATTTGGGTTAGAGACATGATTGTTTTAAGTTCTGGTAGCCACTGAGTACTCTATACTAGTGTTTGTTGGAAAATCCAGAACTTGGACGTACAATTAGATTGGCGTGTCCGTGACTATGAATTCATTTGTGGACTACCGAACAATAATCGATCTGATCGCTTTCGCACTTAGGTGAGTCGTTAATTATCCAATAGTGGTATTAAATCATAATTATGTGTTTAATTACTCTTATCAGACGATTTGTTCAATATGTTTTTCCTAAGCATGATTTGTTCGCTTAAGCATGTTTTGTTCGGTTAGTTTTTTTGTTTGTTTCTCTAGGACCTTATCTAATATATTGTTTGGATATAAGAGGGGAGGAGAGCAAAGGTTAATCAAGGGAAGGGAAATGGAATGGAAGGAAGGGAGGGGAAGGGAAATACCTTCTCCTCTTTTGGATTTAAAATGGAGCAGAATAGAGGTTACCTAATATTTTCTTGTTTAGATTAAAAAGGGAAGGGGAAGGGGAAGGAAAATGTTATTATTATTATTATTATTATTATTATTATTATTATTATTATTATTATTATGTTTCACCCAAAAAATGAAACAATTATTTTTTACATTTGTAAGGTATTACATGATTTAATCAAATAATATAAGCACCCAAAATAAGAGTAAATAATCAAAATTAGGTTAGTACTCGTGCACACACACGCGCACATATATATATATATATATATATATATATATATATATATTCATGGTGACTAACATATATATAATCCACTTTATTCATCATAAATATGAATTCAAAAAGAAGTACTTAACCTAAATTGCAATAGCAATAAAATCTTATTATTGATAGATATGAATTAGAACAAAGTAACTAAAAGGGAATAAAAAAGGGGTGAAGAGGCATTAACTGGGACGATGATATGTAAAATAGAACAGGAGTACAACTTTAATGTTGATAATTACTTTAGAGAAAAAAAAGAGAATTTTAGAGAAAAGTAAGCAAAAATAATGTGATAATATGAAGAAAAGAAAAATAACTTTTAATAATTATCTTACTTCCTATCCCCTTCCTTCACGCTAAATTTGAAGGGGAATTACCCGTTTTAGTAGACCTAACCAGATTCCTAAATCTCGATCTTAGACTCTGTTTTTCGAAACTAAACCTAATTACTCATTTTAAGGTTTCCCATCCCCTTGCTCAACAGCCTTTGTGGCGGCGTCCACCATCTGGGCGTGGCCTCAGTATCCCAACACCAGCTGGAACTTAAACCCGACTACTAATGACACCCCCTGACACTCCCTCTAATAATAAGATGGGTAGAAGAAGAATGAGAAGAGGGAGAGAGAACCGAGACTTACCCATCAGAGAACTGTCAAGAGGGGTAGATCATAAGGGACACGCTCCACTGATGAAGACTGTTTTGTTCCTCTTCTTCCATACAATCTCCTTTTCTGACGCCTATGCCGTAGCAATATTATTTTCGCGAAAATAGGTCTCGACCAGGGTGCGCATGGGTCATGCGCCATCACGTTGTAGCATTTCACGAACGTGAGTATTGTCAAACGGATGCTTGACGACCGATCTACACCTTGGTGGTGGTGGTTTCGCTAGAGTGGTAGGGATGAGGCTTGTGGGTCTCATATAGACGACAGAGAGGGTGGCAGTTTTCACATCATTTGGGTGTGGTTTTTTGGGGTTCGAACGACGACTGGTGGTAGCTTCTGTTTGGGCTCCATCACGGTGGCCATGGCTGCCCAACACAGAGAGAGAGAGGTTCTGAGGCCCTTTGGGCGCCTTTTTTTCTTATTCTGTAAAGTCTTTTTTTTAAATTTTGAGTTGGTCTCTCATTTAGTTAATTCTGATGTTCATATTATTGAATATTATGATTCGTCAATAGTTAATTAAGAATATCGGTTTTTTCCTTAATTTCATAATGTTTTGAATTTTATGTAAATTCATGATGTTTAACAATTAGAGGCATGTTCTTTGTTTATAATTCTAATTACAACGCAATGTTTTTTGCTTATTTGTTGTAATTAGATTACATGTATATGTTGAGTGAATATGTTTCATGTTATTTAGTAAAATATGAAATTCTTGTTGAGTACTTGAAATTTTTTTGTTAATATGATGCTCTTATCGTCATCATATAAATTTTTTTATGTAATGTTTAATAGTATGATTGTTTTTTTGGCAAAAGGTAAGCTCTTTTACCATTAAACTTAACGTTTTTACACAATTACTTTGGGCAGACACAAAGGGTTACATCAAGTCTATATTCGTTCTACCCATTTGTGATACACACCTCTCCTATTGATTAAATGACTCCGCAGTTCCCATATAATATGTTCTATAATCTACTCCACAGTTCTTTGCTTATCCTGAAAACTTTTTCTGATCCTTTTTGCCATACCTGGTATATTACAGCTACGATGAGGGGGCTAGGATGGCCAGTTTTGAGTGTGAAACAACATCCCCTGTCAGCCAATTGTTCCATGCCTGTCCCAGTTTAGTCCCAAGACCCAAGGTTACAAGGCTATCGAGTATTTCTTGAGCAAAGCTACACTCCGAGAATATATGGTCAATGCTTTCTTCATGCTGACAAAATGTGCAGGTTGTTTGCTCTATTTGAATCTAGGCTTGAAGCCTATCCCTAATTAATATCCTCTTTTTCATGATCAGCCATAAGCAGAAGGAATGTTTTGGGATGATCATTTTGTGCCACGTGAATTTCCACCAAGTTATTTCCTGCCCTATGTTCTGCAGGGCTGAATAAGCTTTTCTAACACTGAACTTCCCATTTTTCAGAATAAGCCAGCCTTGTGTATGAGGGTCTACTCAGTATTCTCTTCATGTACAAACTGAAGTGTGGTTTGCTTTCCATAGCCTCAATAGTCTGGGTTTTTATATATATGCTATTGACCCATTTAACCCACAAACAATCAACTTTGTCCATGATGAACCAAAGATGTTTTGCTACTAGAGATTTATTCCAATCGCCACATCTTCTGATTCCTAAACTACCATATTGTTTTGGTAGGCAGACTTCTTCCCAAGCCATAGGTATCAATTTTTTTTTCTTGCCTTCTTCACTAGCCCAGAGATAATTCCTGCAAACCCTTTCTACTATTTTGATGACCTTGTTGGGTAAAATGAAAATAGAACACCAGTAATTATGCATACCTAGAAAAACTGTGTTTATCAATTGTACCCTTCCTGCATAGCTCAGCTTCTTGGCCCCCACATCTTCACTCTCGTAGTTATTTTGTTTGCTATCAATTGGCAGTAATTCATGTTTATTTTTCTTGGTTTTAGTGGTATACCAAGATACTTCATTGGAAGCTCCCTTGACAAATCCTATTTTATGCAAGATTTCAGCTTCATCCTCTTATGTTGTGCGAGTCAAGAAAATTTCAGATTTATGCACATTTGCTTCAAGCCCAGAAACAGTAGCAAATTTTTCTATAGCTTCCATGATGCAGATTGTACGTTAGCTTTACAAAAACCCAGTAGGTCATTAGCAAATATCAGGTGGTTCAATTGGATCCTCTTACAACCAGTGTGATAGCTGAAGTCTTTGTTTTTAGCTGCTTCCTGTAATAATCTTAATAAGCACTCTATTCCTATCAAAAACAAGAGTGGGGAAATAGGGTCTCCTGGTCTTAGGCCTCTACTAGTTGTAAAGAAACCATGTAGGCCTCCATTGTAATTTAATGAAAATGATGCTAAAGATATGCACGTGTATACCCATTGCACAAACTGAGATGGTATACCAATATTAATCATCATTTCTTTCAGAAAGCCCAGTCAATAGTGTCATATGCTTTCCTAATATCAATTTTGTAATGCAACTTGGTGGAGAATTCTTCCTTCTATAGTGCCTCACAACGTCCAAACCTATCATGATGTTGTGCAGGATATTTCTGTTTGGTATAAATGCAGTTTGGTTGTCTTTGATCACACAAGGTAGGATGGGTCTCATCCTTTTGCATAGTAGTTTTGATTTAACTTTGTATAAGGTATTACAGCAGGAAATTGGCCTGTAATCAACAAGGATTTTTGGCAGTCAATATTTAGAACTAAGGTGATGGCAGTGGCATTTAGCTATTTCAACAACTTACCACAATTAAAGAAATCCAAAACTGCTGAGCTTACCTCATCACCTATAATTTGCTAGCTGTGTGTGTAAAATTTGCTTGTGAATCCATCAGGCCCAGGGCTTTTGGTGTTGCCAATTGAAAAAAGTGCTTTTTGACATCCTGTGCAGTGAATGGTATGACCATGTTTTGTCTTTGTACCTCATTCAAGCTGTGACCTGCCTGTAATGTAGTCCAATTCAGCTTTTGTCAAGGCTTTGCTGTGAGCAGTCCTTGGAAGTATTGTATTAGTTCATCCTCAATCAACTTTGTATCATAGATGATCTCACCCTTGTTTTGTAGAGAGATAATCCTATTATTATAGGATTTTTGCCTCAACAATAAGTGGAAAAAAGCTGAATTTCTATCTCCTTCCTTCAGCCATCTCATTTCACTCATTTGTATTTTGAGTTCTTTGTCAGCTTTTTCCAGTTTGTTAAGTTGGTCCAACAAATCCCTATCAGAAGAAAATAACCTTTCATCACCCTGCCTCTAAAAAATTTGCATCTAGGTGTGTATGAGGGAGTTTCTAGTTGTTTCAATTCTAGTCTCTAATCCTTTGAACTCTTCTTTATGAAAGACTTTAAGTCTTATCTTCATTGCCTTTTATTTTTGCACAACTTGGTACATCCTGGTCCCTCTGCCATTATACTACCAATGTCTTTGGATTTCCTCTGGATATTTACTATGTGAGCACCACATGTTGCAAAAGTTGAATGAGTGGAGTTTTGGCTCAGTAGAATGATCACTAATATATAGCAGCATACAGTGATCAGAGACACCACCTGGTACAACATTACAATCCATGGTAGGGTATGCTTCCAACCAATGCTCATTTATAAACACTCTATCTAATCGAGAGTAAATCCTATCACCTTCTTTCTGTTTGTTCGTCCAAGTAAAGAGCTGACCTTAGTGTTTCATAACATACAGTTATCAATACACTCTTGGAAATCCACTATGCTCTTATAGTCAACCTTTATTCCACCAATTTCTTTCACTTTCATTTAGGACACAGTTAAAATCCCCTGCAAGTATCCATTTGTCTACTTGTGTACTAAGAGTCTCCAAGCCAGTTCATAATGCAGTTCTTTCTTTATCATCATTTGAAGCATAGATCACAATCATGTGAAAGTCTAGTAATAAGGTTTTTACCTTGACATGTATGTGGATAAACTGGATGTGTATGACGATAATGCTAATGTCATATATATGGGGGTTCCATATGAACCATATTCTACTCTTATCTTTATCAGTAGCATTAGTAACAGTCTCCTAATCCTTAACCATTTGGATATTCTTTTTTTGCAATTTTTGTCTCCAAAAGTCCAGCCATTTGAACTTTTTTATTCTTGAAGAGGGATGATTTCTCCTCTTGCTTTAAGGGCTATTCATGCCCCTCAAATTCCAAATGAAGAAGTTACCCATTGTCCACCCCTAGAGGGCTCCTAGGCCATTCTCATCATGATCTGCGGTTCATGTTGATTGTCTCAGCACCTCAAAAGAAGTAAGTCCTCCAACTTCAGTAGTTTGTTTCTCACTAGGTCTGATTTGGATCTCAGGGTTTATTTGAGTAACCACTGTGTCATCTAAATTTTTCTCAGGTTGTACAATTTTAGGCCTCCACACTCTTTTCACTACCTGCCTGCATTTCTCCACAGTGTGACCAAACATTTTGCATTTAGTACATTGTTCAGGAATCCAGTCAAATAACACCCCCTGAATAATGAGTTCATCCTTCTCATTTATGAATTCTACTTCTGTAGGTATTGGGTTTATAATATCCACTTTAATCAATACCACATGCATAGTTCAACTTGCCCTTTTTTTGTCACCTTGTCTACAGTTATAGGTGTACCAATTAAACTTATACCTTACTTGGCCTATCTAGTCCCCAGAATTTGGGGTGTAACTGTGGAAATTGAACCCATATTGGGATTGAGTTAATTTTCATCTCTAGATCATCCCCAAGTGCCCACTTTGGCTATCATAGGTTTTTTTTGTCAAAGTAGTAAACACCTTGCTTTAGGATTTTATCTCTATCCATTTTCGCATGGAATTGCACTAGATACACCCCATATCTTTCTTCACTATCTTGTCAATGATCTGCCTCCCCCAAATTCTACTTAAGAACCCCTCCATCACTCCCAGAGGTGGATTTGCCCCTAATATTTTACAAATCAGTGTAGACGACTAATATTCAATCTCTGAGGCTATATCAACTTCTTCTACATTTTGAATCAAACGCCCATTGTGCTCAATCGGGGCAACAAAATCCAATCTAAATCCAATATATGGAATTCTATCAATATTGTAACCCTTCCTAGTTTGAATGCTATTAGCAGAGTTAGCATTTTCCAATCCTTAGAATCGATCGGCCTAAGAAATCCTTGAGTGTACTCTATCATTCGAGATTACAGATTGAGGGTTACCTGGTGCTGTTTCATTGAGCAATTCAATAGATTCCGTTTGCTGTACTGGTGTAGGCGTGGATGATGCCGATGGTGTGGTCACTGATGTAGTCACCGCTGTAGATGAGGTGGATTGCTTGGAGGTAGTAGCCTTCTTCTTCCTCCCCATTGTAGGTTGAGAGCTTCTCTCTAATCTTTCTCTAATTAGTTCTATATTATATTTGTAAACTTTTTTTCGCATAAAATAAATTTAATATCTTTGTGATATTATAAATAGGATATTTATAACATCTTTGTAGTATGTAAGATATTATGCTAAATGGTGGTAAGTATTGTATAAACTCCTTTTTATATGATGTTGTTTCATGCCGAATTATACAAATTAGTCTTATATAATTTTACATATTTTTATGGTAAATTAATTTTACCTAATGTATTGTATGATATATTAATATACATTAGGTTGATATTATATAAATATGTTTCTATAATGTCAAGAAAATTAGTTTTTTTAAAGTAATTTAATATTGCTTTTATATATATATATATATATATAATATAATATAATATAATATGAATTTGTTTCACATCTAATAAGTTGATCAAATGCTTTATATGATTTTATTTGAATTCATTTCATATCTAATCAGTTAATTAAAATTATATAAACTTGTTTTATACAATGTAGTATAAATTTGCTTTACATGAGTTAACATTATATAAATTAGTTTTATATAATGGTATATAGTTTTCAGTCCTATATGACGTCAATTGATTTAATTTATATCATTTGATTTTTTATAACTATAGACACCTAGAAAGTGTCATGCACTTTTCTATTTTATTTATTTGTTGGCCCGATGATGAAATCACGAGTCTTATTTGAGGATTCGGATCATGGATCGAATTTGATTGGTGCGACTGAAGCCAAGTAAACTACAAAGAAGCCCCCAACACCACATAAATAGTTTTTGCATTGTGTGGGTCCAAAATCCCCTTTTTTTTCAGGCGGTCCAAGCCTCGGCCAAGCCTCTAGAGTCAATTGAAGTCCGGTGCCATGTATAGGAAATTCTGCGTTTCACCTTTTGTCTAATCGGACATGGAGTTGAAAACCTCAAGACGGCGTTAGACGTTGTATTTCATGATCATGAGCATCAAAATGCCGCATTTTGCTCCAAGACAATCCAGCTAAGACTAGGAGCACACAATTCCCCAAAACGACTTAGCATGACCGGCGACCCCTACCACTATTTTTCACTCAAAACGTTGTGTTTTGGTCAAAACTCCTGTTGCAACACGTGAAAGGGCACAAAACCCTAAAAAAGCCCCATGACCGGCGCCTCCTACCCATTATTTCACCTCAAAACGCTATGTGTTGGCCCGAAGACTCCCGGGCAAGCATGGAAGGGCATGAAACCCTATAAAACCTCTTGTGGTCGGTGCCCCCTACCCGATTTTTTATGGTTTTATCCCGGTTACGTCCGATTCAATCTTCACATTATCTTGGCCCGGTTTTGCAGCTAATTTTGGATGACTAGCCGAGAGTTAAACTTAGGCCATTGGTGACCTACTCTCCTCCCTATAAATAAAGAGCTTAGGCTCTCACTTCAACAATGGCTCATCCCTCGGTGTTACACTACTCGAAACATGCCTAAGAGCTACTCGAATACTCCAATCTGTATTTGATCTCTTGGTCTCTTTTCAACCTATTCTCGTATTACTCTCCAATCTCACCACATTCGAGCCCATAAACTCCATCATTGATTCATATACCTACTCATCTCCACAAAAATCTACAAAAAGCCACTTCAATTCACCACCGTCGCATCACCGGGTCCACATTCAAGATCTAGATCAGTAGGTGGGACAACTTGAGGGCACTAATTCGATCTTCAAAATGGTTTACTTGTTTATTTATGTTTCCTTTATCGCTTTCCATATTGTGGAGAAGAATTGTCTCGCTTTCCATTTTTTTGCCTTTATCACTTTCCTTTATTATGTTCTCGGTTGCTTTAATTTCTCGTTGCATGTTGTTTGCTTGTGTTTTGTACATTATTCGATTCACTACTCGAATTAGTAATGACCGTCTTTGGACGAGCGGAACGGAAGGGCTTAACCCTACGTTTCATACCCTCGCCCGAGTCCGATTCTCGGTTCAAAGACCGATGGAGTCATTTTTTATCCTTTTTCGATCTTAGGTTTCACATACTAAGATTGGGAGAGCAAACTTTATTTTGTTTTTGTTAGTTTTTCTTTCTTAAAAACTAACTTGTGACTCCCTCTCTTCGATTTATTTCTACTCGCATTACTTTTCAACTTTTTATAACCGCAACTAAAATTTTAGGACTCCCGATCTACCAGCCAGGCCAGGGCCGAAGCTGATTTCTTCAGCCGTAGCCCCATGGCCGGTGTTGCCAACCCCTAAGCGCTCGCTTCGACCATCACTGTGGGGTCAACAATGGTGGCTTCGGTTCGGATTAGTGTTTTCACACCGATCCGGCACTAAAGTTCACGCTAGATTCAAAATCCTAACTTTTTATTTTGTTCGGTTAAAAATAATATCTTGGGACCTTGCAAAAATAATTGCCCACATAAAACGATTAATAAAATCGGCATTCAAACTTTACCTAATTCTTTTTGAATCACTTTAATAAAATTCGGAAACCTTAATAAGAGGTTCATCCCTATTTTTAATAACTTTCGAAAACCATCTTAAAAAACCATTCTTTAAAAACGAGACCCAACACACGTGAGGAAGCTCGATCGACCCCCATTGGCCATGGTTCCTTCAATAACATTATGTGATTTTTGTTTCACATAATGCCAATTGCCTAAAAGTTTATGTAAATGTGTTTAATGTAATACGAAGCGAATTTAATTTTACCTAGTGGCATTAAACAAATTTATATTTTTTAGTTTTTATAATAGTATGTAAATTTGTTTTACATAATGCCAATTGATTATGTAAATAGTTTTACATAAGCTATAATGTTTAGATTAATTCATTTAATATAGCATTATGTGAATTTGTTTTACATAAGATATTCTAATATCTTTTGATATTCAAATCTATGTTTTAAAATGTTCAATATAATTAAATTATAAAATTTCTAATTAATGTTATATGTGATGATTATAAGTCTAGCAAAATTTTTGAATGTATGATATAAATGATGGATTTATAAATAAATTAGTCACATAAGTGTACCTAATGTCCTTTTACAACTGTACAAATGGTAACAAATGGCATTACTGGTGGTCTCTCCACTAATGAGATGGTGGATGATAGTAATTACGATATCCCGTACATAGAGATTCAATTTATTCTAAATGAGTATAAGGTTTTGGAAACCTTAATAACTACTATGACTAAGCCTGTAAGTACGGGTAATGAGCAATATCAATAGGATCTAAAGGCATATGATACCTGGACCAAAAAGGATTGTAAGGTGTGAAGCATTATAACATGCACAACAATCTAATTGGAGAGTTTGAATGTTGTCTCACCGTTAAGGACATATGGGACAAACTTAAAATTAGATTTGATCAAACATCCGTATCATGATTACGTATATTGAATATGAAGTAGATGCAGTACCAAATAGATTCCAATAGTAGTATAACAAAGCATTTCGAATCACGAGTGCAATGGTTCGAGATCTTAAAGCTCCTGGGTGAGAAATCTCCGAGGAGGAACAAGTCCCGAACGTGATTTGGGCTTTTCATGATGATCATATGCATTGGAAGAAGGTTAAGATCATTAAATTAGTAATAAGCATCCGAAAACCTTTAGACAGATTCGGAGGAGTCTCGAGATGGAAGAAGAACACATAAGGACATTTCATGTACCAATCGAAAATAAGTCAAATCAAGGACCAAGTAAGAACAAGGTTCAAAGACTATTTGAAGAAAAAGTGTTGATTCTTTATATGACTCTCTACGTAGTTTTTGAACTAAGTTTTAGTAGTAAGCACAATAGTCTTTTGTTTTTTTATAACATGGCGATATGCTTTTTGGCTATGGTTCATTGGAAAAATTGATTGAATAATTTTCTTGACTTGGATGTTATTGATTTATTTCATCACTTGCTTTAAATTCACATTGTGGTTGTGATTCTAAATTTGTTAAGTGACTTGCTAGACTTGGTCTTTTTGGGCCAAGATAAAATGAGCTAGCTAGCTAAATATTTTTGAGATCGATTCGCTAAGGTTAAGTACCTTTATATAAATCATGCTTAGTTAGCATTTTGATCAAGAAGTACTTTAAGTAAGACTAATATGACATCGAAATCCATAAAGTTGATCTACTTAGACATTTACGATGCTTTAAACGATAGGGAAATGTCAAAGAGTTGAGTTATACGTAGATACTTTATGTCATATGGTGAGATATGTTTCTATTTACTGCTTCCACCATACTGGCCCATTTTGACTAATATGGTCAATTTAAATGAACATCTATATGGTTTTTCCCAATTTACGATTTTAAGGGAGAGATTTATATGGATTCGATTCGAGTGTGCCTAATGTTGTTTTATAACTTTAGACATGGTAATAAATAGCATTATTGGTGGTCTCTCCACTAATGAGATGGTGGATGATAGTGATTACGATATCATGTACATAGAGATTTAATTTATTATAAATGAGTATAAGGTTTTGGAAACCTTAATAACTATTATGGCTAAACCCGTAAGTACCTATAATGAGCAATATCAACAGGATCTAAAGGCATATAATGCCTGGACCAAAAAGGATTGTAAGGTGTGAAGCGTTATACCGCATAACATGCACAACAATCCGATTGGAGACTTTGAAGGTTGTTTCACTACGAAGGACAAATGGGACGAATTAAAAATTATATTTGACCGAACATTTGTATCAAGGTTACGTATCTTGAATATGAAGTAGATGCAGTACCAAATAGATTCCAATTGTAGTATAAGAGAGCACCTCCAAATCATGAGTGTAGTGGTTGAGGATGTTAAAGCTGCAGGGTGAGAAATCATTGAGGAGGAACAAGTCCTGGATGTGATTTGGGCCTTTCCTGTTGATAATGTGCATTGGAAGAATGTTAAGATCATTAAACTAATAGTAAGTATCCGAAAATCTTTAGACAGATTCAGAGGTGGCTCGAGATGGAAGAAGAATACATAAGGACATTTTCATGTACCAATATGAAAACAAGTCAAATCAAGGACTAGTAAGAACATAGTTCAAAGATTAAATGAAGAAAAAGTGTTGATTCCTCATATCACTCTCTACGTACTTTTTAAACTAAGTTTTAGTTGGAATGGTAGTAATCATTTGTTTTTTTTATAGCATGGCGATGCGTTTTATGTGCCATGGCTCATTGGAAAAATTGATTGAATAATTTTCTTGACCTGGATGTTATTAATGTATTTCATCACTTGCTTTAAATTCACATTGTGGTTGTGTATCTGAATTTGTTAAGTGACTTGCTAGATTTGGTCTTTTTGGGCAAGATAAAATGAGTAAGGTAGCTAAATATTTTTAGATCGATTTGCTAAGGTTAAGTATTTGAATATGAATCATGTTTAGTTAGCATTTTGATTAAGAAGTACTTTTAGTAAGACTTCTATGACATGAAAATCCTTATAGTTGATCTATTTAGACATTTATGATACTTTAAATGACAAGGAAATGTCAAAAGTTGAGTTATATGTAGAGACTTTATCTCTTATGGTGAGATATATTTCTATTTACTATTTCCTGCCGTACTTCCCCATTTGGACTAATATTTTCAATTCAAATGAACATCTAGATTGTTTTTCCCAAATTCCGATCTTAAGGGAGAGATTTATATGGATTTGACAAGTGTGGCTAATATCGTTCTTATAACTTTAGAAAAGACAACAAATAGCGTTATTGGTGGTCTCTCCACTAATGATATGGTGGATGATAGTAATTATGATATCATGTACATAGAGATTCAATTTATTCTAAATGAGTATAAGGTTTCGAAACCTTAATAACTACCGTGGCTAAGCCCGTAAGTACCTGTAATAAGCAATATTAACAGGATCTAAAGGCATATGATGCTTGGACTAAAAATGATTGTAAGGTGTGAATCATTTTACTACATAACATGCATAACAATCTGATTAGAGACTTTGAAGGTTGTCTCACTAGTAAGGACATATGGGACAAACTTAAAACTAGAATTGACCAAACATCTATATCAAGATTACGTATCTTGCATATGAAGTAGATGCAGTATTAAATGTATTCCGAGTGTATAACAGAGCACTTACGTATAATGAGTGTAGTGGTTGAAGATGTTAAAGTTGCAGGGTGAGAAATAACTCAGGAGGAACAAGTCCTGAATGTGATTTGGGCTTTTCCTAATGATAATGTGCATTGGAAGAAGGTTAAGATCATTAAACTAACAACAAGTATCCGAAAATCTTAAGACAGATTTAGAGGTGGCTAGAGATGAAAGAAAAACGCATAAGGATATTTTCATGTACCAATCTGAAAACAAGTGAAATCATGAACTAGTAAGAACATAGTTCAAAGACTATACGAAGAAAAATATTGACTCTTTATATCACTCTCTCTGTACTTTTTGAACTAAGTTTTATTTGGAACGATAGTAGTCTTTGTTTTTTTTTTTATAGCATGGCGATGTGTTTTATCTCGCCATGGTTCATTGAAAAAATTGATTGAATAATTTTTTTAACATGGGTGCTATTGATGTATTTCATCGCTTGCTTTAAATTCACATTGTGGTTGTAATTTTGAATTTGTTAAGTGACTTGCTAGACCTTGTCTTTTTGGGCTAAGATAAAAATGAGTTAGCTAGCTAAATATTTTTGAGATCGATTCATTAAGGTTAAGTACCTTAATGTGAATCATGTTTAGTTAGCATTTTGATCAAGAAGTAATTTTAGTAAGACTTATATAACATGAAAATCCTTACGGTTGATTTACTAAGACATTTATGATGCTTTAAACGACAAGGAAATGTTAAAGAGTTGACTTATATGTAGAGACTTTATCTCATATGGTGAGATATGTTTCTATTTACTACTTCCAGCCATATTTGCTTATTTGGACCAGTTCAAATGAACATCTAGATTGTTTTTCCCAAACTATGATCTTAAGGGAGGGATTTATATGGATTCGACTAAGTGTGCCTAATGCCATTTTATAGCTTTAGACATTGCAACAAATAGTATTAATTGTGGTCTCTGCACTAATGATATGGTGGATGATAGTAATTACGATATCATGTACATAGAGATTCAATTTATTCTAAATGAGTATAAGGTTTTGGAAACCTTAATAACTCTGTGGCTAAGCCTGTAAGTACTTTTAATGAGCAATATCAACAGGATCTAAAGGCATATGATGCTTGAACTAAAAAGGATTGTTTGGTGTGAATCATTATACAGACATAACATGCATAACAATCTATTTGGAGACTTCGAAGGTTGTCTCACTAGTAAGGACATATGGGACAAACTTAAAATTAGATTTGACCAAACATCCGTATCAAGATTACGTATCTTGAATATGAAGTAGATGCGAGTACTAAATGGATTCTAATAGGTGTATAACAGAGCACCTACGTATCATGAGTGTAGTGGTTGAAGATGTTAAAGCTGCAGGGTGAGAAATCACTCGGGAGGAACAATTCCTAAATGTGATTTGGGCTTTTGCTAATGATAATGTGCATTGGAAGAAGGTTAAGACCATTAAACTAATAATTAGTATCTAAAAACCTTTATACATATTTAGAGGTGGCTCGAGTTGGAAGAGGAACACGTAAGGAAATTTCATGTACCAATATGAAAACAAGTCAAATCAAGGACTAGTAAGAACATAGTTCAAACGCTATATTAAGAAAAAGTGTTGATTCTCCAAATCACTCTCTATGTACTTTTTGAACTAAGTTTTATTTGGGACTACATTAGTCTTTGGTTTTTTATTTTATAATATGGCGATATGTTTTATTTGGGATGTATTTCATTGTTTGCTTTAAATTCAATTGTGGTTGTAATTCTGAATTTGTTAAGTGACTTGCTAGACTCGGTCTTTTTGGGCCAAGATAAAATGAGATAGCTAGCTAAATATTTTTGAGATCGATTCACAAGGTTAAGTACTTTAATGTGATTCATGTTTAGTTAGCATTTTGATCAAGAAGTACAGTTAGTAAGAGTTCTATGACATTAATATTCTTACAATTGATCTACTTAGACATTTATGATGCTTTAAACGATAAGGAAAGGTCAAAGAGTTGAGTTATATATAGAGACTTTGTCTCATATGGTGAGATATGTTTCTATTTACTACTTTCAGCCATACTTGCCCATTTGGACTAATATGGTCAGTTCAAATGAACATCTAGATTGTTTTTCCCGAATTACGATCTTAAGGGAGAGATTTATATGGATTCAACTAAGTGTGCCTAATTTCGTTTTATATGTTTAGACATGGCAACAAATAGCATTATTCGTGGTTTCTCCACTAATGAGATGGTGGATGATAGTAATTAAGATATCATGTACATAGAGATTCAATTTATTCTAAATGAGTATAAGGTTTTGGAAACCTTAATAACTACCGTGGCCAATCCATTAAGTACTAGTAATAAGCAATATCAACAAGATCTAAAGGCATATGATGCCCGGACCAAAAAAGATTGTAAGGTGTGAAGCGTTATACTACATAACATGCACTACAATCTAATTGGAGACATTGAAGGTTGTCTCACTATTGGGGACTTATAGGACAAACTTAAAATTAGATTTGACCATACATCTATATCAAGATTATGTATCTTGAATATGAAGTAGTTGCATTACCGAATAGATTCCTATAATCGTATAACGAGCATTTCGAACCACGAGTGTAGTGGTTGAAAATGTTAAAGTAGCGGGGTGAGAAATCATTGAGGAGGAACAAGTTCTGAATGTGATTTAGGCTTTTCCTAATGATAGTGTTCACTGGAACAAGGTTAACATCATTAAACTAATAATAATTACATGAAAACCTTTAGACAGATTCGGTGGTGGCTCGAGATGGAAGAAGAAAGCATAAGGACATTTTCATTTACCAATATGAAAACAAGTCAAATCAAGAACTAGTAAAAACATAATTAAAAGATTATATGAATAAAAAGTGTTGATTCTTCATATCACTCTCTACGTCCTTTTTGAAATAAGTTTTATTGGGAATCACGAGTAGTCTTTGGTGTTTTTTTTATAGCATGGCGATGTGTTTTATGTGCCACTGGCTCATTTAAAAAATTGATTGAACAATTTTCTTGACTTGGATGTTGTTGATGTGTTTCATTGCTTTCTGTAAATTCACATTGTGGTTGTGATTCTGAATTTATTAAGTGACTTGCTAGACTTGGTCTTTCTAGGCCAAGATAAAATGAGTTAGCTAGCTAAATATTTTTGAGATTGATTCGCTAAGGTTAAGTACTTTAATGTGAATCATGTTTAGTTAGCATTTTGATCAAGAAGTACTATTAGTAAGATTTCTATGACATCAAAATCCTTAAAGTTCATATACTTAGACATTTACGATGCTTTAAAGCACAAAGAAATGTAGAGAGTTGAGTTCTATGTAGAGACTTTATCTCATATGGTGAGATATGTTTTTATTTACTACTTCCAGCCATACTTTCCTATTTGGGCTAATATGGCCAGTTCAAATGAACATCTAGATTGGTTATCTCAAATTAGGATCTTGAGGGAGAGATTTATATGGATTCGACTAAGTGTGCGTAATGTCGTTTTATAACTTTAGACATGGCAACAAAGTAGCATTATTTGTCGTCTTTCCACTAATGAGATGGTGGACGATAGTAATTACGATATCATGTACATAGAGATTCAATTTATTCCAAATGAGTATATGGTTTTGGAAACCTTAATAACTACTTTGGCGAAGGCTGTAAGTGCTAGTATTGAGCAATATCAATAGGATCTAAAGGCATATGACGCTCTGGACCAAAAAGGATTGTAAGATGTGAGGTGTTATATTGCATAATAAACATAACAATCTGAATGGAGACTTTGAAGGTTGTGTCACTACTAAGGACATATAAGACAAACTTAAAATTAGATTTTACCAAACATCTCGTATAAAGATTACATATCTTGAATATGAAGTAGATGTAGTACCGGATAGATTCCAATAGTAGTATAACAGAGCATATGAGAATCATGAGCGTAGTGGTTGAAGATGTTAAAGCTGCAGGGTGAGAAATCATCGAGGAGGAACAAATCCTAAATAAGATTTGGGCTTTTCTTGATGATAATTGCATTGGAAGAAGGTTAAGATCATTAAGTTAGTAAAAGTATATGAAAACCTTGAGACAGATTCACAGTGTGGCTCAAGATGGAAAAAGAACGCATATGGACAATTTAATGTACCAATCTCAAAATAAGTCAACTCAAGGGCTAATAACAACATAGTTCAAAGACTATATGAAGAAAAAGTGTTGATTCTTTTGTATCACTTGTCTACGTACTTTTAGAACTAAATTTTAGTTAGAACGATAGTAGTCTTATGGTTTTTTTAATAACATGACGATGTGTTTTCTATTGCATGATTCATTGAAAAAATTGATTGAATAATTTTCTTGACTTGGATGATATATATGTATTTCATCACTTGCTTTAAATTCACATTGTGGTTGTGATTCTAAATTTATTAAGTGACTTGCTAGACTTGGTCTTTTTGGGCCAAGATAAAATGACTTAGCTAGCTAAATATTTTTGAGATTGATTTGCTACGGTTAAGTACCTTAATGTGAATCATGTTTTGTAGCATTTTGATTAAGAAGCACTTTCAGTAAGACTTGTGTAACATCAAAATCCTTACAGTTGATCTACTTAGACATTTACGATGCTTTACACGACAAGTAAATGTCAAAGAGATGAGTTATATGTAGAGACTTTATCTCATTTAGTGCGGTAGGTTTCTATTTACCACTTTCAGCCATACTTGTCCACATGGACTAATATGGTTTGTTCAAATGAACATCTACATTATTTTTCCCAAATTATGATATTAAAGGAGAGATTTATATGGATTCGACTAAGTATGCCTACTCGTTGTTGATAACTTTAGATATGGAAACACATAGCATTATTGGTGGTCTCTCCATTAATGAGATGGTGGATGATAGTAATTAAGATATCATGTACATAGAGACTGAATTTATTCTAAATGAGGATAAGGTTTTGGAAAACTTAATAACTACTGTGGCTACACCTGTAAGTACCGGTAATGACAAATATGAATAGGTTATAAAGGTATATGATGCCTAGACCAAAAATGATTGTAATGTGTGAAGCGCATGCACAACAATCTGATTGGAGATTTTGACGGTGGTCTCACTACTAAGGACATGTGGGACAAACATAAAATTATATTTGACCAAATATTTGTATCAAGATTACATATCTTGAATATGAAGTAGATGTAGTACCAAATAGATTCCAACAATAGTATAACAGAGCATCTCCAAATCATGAGTGTAGTGGTTAAAGATGCTAAAGTCGTGGGGTGAGAAATCACCGAGGAGGAACAAGTCATGAATGTGATTTTGGCTTTTCCTAATGATAATGTGCATTGGAACAAGTTTAAGATCATTAAACTAACAACAAGTATTTGAAAACCTTTAGATAGATTCACAATAAAGACTCAAACTCTGCATTTATATTATTCTAAGTACTAACAAAGAATGAGGTACAAATCTCATCCCTTCTAGGTTTTGATTTCAAGTCATTCCGGGTGTTAAAGAAACTTTTCGAGTGTTACGTAAACTATTGCATATATTTTCGTTCGATTCTAACCGACTCGTAAAGCACTCTCTTGTTCATCAATTCACCCCGATAGTTCTTAGTCACTTAGACATCACTCAAATTTATCGCATGTTCAAACATTCACTCTAACTCTTTCAAACTAAGTTCTAACTTCATATTATAAGTTAAAGTGAATTACGGCGTTAATTCAACTCTCTAAGTCGGCATGTTTTGATTGAAATATGTTTGTCTAGATCAAGTACACATACTTAGTTATTCTTTTTCTAACTTGATCTTTCTCTAGACTCGACTAAGATGGAATTTTAGTATAATGAATATTAGACTCGGAAAATTTCACTCTTTTAGGACTCGAATAATTATGCCTTAATTATCTTAATTAAATTATTATCTCGTGCCTAATCTTGGACCGAAGTATTTTATACTTTGAGAACCAAAATTGGTTTACTTTTGTAGGTTATCTAAACGAGGTTATCCTATTTTTGAGTTACAAAAGTAATCGACTTCAAGCCGTCAATCACCAGCGAGACAAGGCTTTTCTACTTCGAACAAGGCCTAGACACCGTGTCGAATTGTTTGTTTCCAAAACTTGAAATATGCAACCCTAAGCTCAACGGTAGTTTCCACCCTACTTTTCGGACATCACTAGTGGATTGGGACATCCTAAGGAGTTAAGAGTCGTTGCACAACGTTCACATCTCAACGTGTTTTTCCGAGCGACTCGGAAGAACCGTTACAACGATCACGAGAGGACTTCAATTCAAAAGATAGTCACAATGACTAATCTACTTGGTCATCTATAAATAGAAGCCACTTTGCAAGACTTGAAGATTGCTTGAACCCATTGCTCGAAATATATCTCTTTGTATAATTCTCTTTCAGTCTTCTTCTTACAACTCCCGATCTATACTTAACACTTTTATGAGTTGTAAAGTCTTATAATCAATCACAAACTCTTTCTTACTCTCTAAGTAAGGTCCCTTGACTGAGCTGTAAGGGTTAACTCAGCTCGGTTATCCCTAACTCGTAAAGGTTACCTCGGTTAGGTAGTACTAGATCGAGATAAGGGAACTTCGAGTCTAGGAAAACTTTGTAAGGAATTGTTTAAGGGAGCAATTCTAGTTGAGTCGAGTGTATTGTATTTTGTGGATTCAAATAGTGGATTTGACTTGGTGCATGGATTAGCAATGGCCATGGTTTTCTCGCCCAGGAGGGTTTCCACGTGATTCCGAGTTCATACTTTTCGGAGTTCAATCTAGACTCGAGCAGTCTTGTTTATTTAATTTTAACTTTAACCCTCCATTTATTGTTTAAATTTCCTCATCATCCTATTCATCCCTCCTCGAGGGTGACTAAGACTCTCTAAGAGCAAACCTTCAATTGGTATAAGAGCCTAACCTTTCGTAAAGGATATAACAATCCAAAGGTTTAAAGATCAAATGGCTCGGAACAATGGAGAGTTCGATGAAGGAAGATCTTCCAACAGCACCATCAAAGTTTAAAGGATCAAATTTCGTACACTCGGAAGAAGCTCATGGAATGCTTTCTACTCGGATCACGATGAAGATGTATGGAACATCATACGAGAAGGCAATTACATTCCAATCAAGATGGAGGAAACAAGACTCATGCCTAAAGCAAAGCTCGAGTACACCACCGAAGAGGCGGAAAACTTGAGAAAGAACTTTAAAGCAATGGACATTCCGATGTGCGCCATCGGCTTAGAAGAATACAATAGAGTGTCATCTTGTGACACGAGCAAAGGAAGTGTGGGACACTCTTGTCAACACATATGAAGGAACAAGCCAAGTAAGACAAGCAAAGATAAGTCAATATCTTCACAAATATTAGCTGTTCAAGATGGAGCCGAAGAAAACATCCCTCGGATGTTCATCCGCTTCACCGAGATTACTAACAATCTCAAATCTCCGGGTAGAAAGATTTCCCATAAAGAAATGTGCGGAAAGATTCTGAGAAGTTTACCCAAGAGAAGATGGGGTCCCAAGGTAACAGACCATCAAGGAAGCCCATAACCTCTCTTAATTAAAGCCGGACAAACTCATTGGAAAGCTACTCACCCATGAGATCCATCTCGGAAGAAGAGGACGCCGAGGTCGGCACTAAAAAGAATATTGCGCTGAAGGCCTCGTAAAGCGAGAGAAGAAAATATGAGTTTGTCATACTCGGAAGAAGATCCCATGGCACTTATTGCTCGAGGCTTCAAAAGAATGATGAAGTACAAGAGATGGGAGAAAAGGCCAAGAGATGAGTTCTATAAGAAAGATAAGAAGGATAGAAAAGGTAAACACTCTTCCCCTCCAAAGTTATATTTAACTAAGAACTCTAACTGTTTTGAATGTGCCAGCAAAGATCACATAATCAAAGACTGTCCAAGGAGAAAAAGGGACAGAGAGAAGAAGCGAGGCTATGATGGCCACATGGAGTGATGAAAACTCATCTCGAAGAAGATGAAGACTCGGACGACTCAAAGTGTCCGATGGCTTTATCGGAATCGAAGCTGAATCCGAGTCGGACTCTAATCAATCGGACAATGAGGAAACGAATCCTTAGGAGGTAATTGAATATTTCCTCAAGTTTTCCAAAGTTGATTTAGCTAAATATATTTATACTTTGGAAGAAAAGTCCAATTCCGATTCCTCTAAATTTAAAGAACAACTTGAGTCTATCACTTCGGGAGCATCTCTTTGAAAAATGAATTAGAAAAAGCTGAGACTTACTCTAAGAGAGCTCAAGACTAGTACTCAAGCTAATGAGATTGAGTCCGAGACACTCAAAAGAGAAAATGAGCATCGGAAACAAAAGCTCACTGAGTCTCAAGAACTTGTTTTAAAGTTTACTTAAGGTCGAAAAACCTTAACATGCTCTTAGGGTCTCAATGTGTCTCTTTCGGAAAAGAAGGACTTAGTTTTAATAAAGAGGAGGAATCTAATTCCTACTCGGATCTTTTCAAAAGGATTCTAGAACCGTGAAGTTCGGGAAGGCTAAGCACGGTCCGATTCATAAGAATGAAAAGAGGACTAAGCCCGGACCAGACTTTTAGGAGAAAACCTTCTCCACCGGTTTATAAAAGGAAAGATTTTCAAAAGAAAGAGACGCAGATTCAGCTTTTAAAAAGGAAGACTCAAAATCGGACCGGACCGAAAGTTATTCAAATATAGGTTCCCAAAAGTCTTCTTCCTCGAGAAAGGACCACAGTAAATGGAGTTACTGGGTTCGTTAGAGGAAGTGAGAAGGGTTAGTTTGTTTTTGACTTACAAGCAGCTCAGAAAAGAACTAAAGGGCATTGGTACCTAGACAGTGGATGCTCACACCACATGTCGGGAGATTCAAGACTCTTTTCCGAGTTAGAAAAGTACAAGGGAGGCAAAATCACTTTTGGAGATGATAGCAAGGGCAAGATAGTTGGGATAGGCAATATTAAAAAGGAGACAATTTGGTCGGCCAGTCTACCTTGTCAAGGGATTAAAGTACAATGTACTCAAGCATCTCTCAATTGTGTGACAAAGGTCAAGAGGTAAGATTCAATCGGACCAATTGCTATATTTCGATGAAACTACCAAGGAGACTAAGCTCTTAGGTAAAAGATAAGGTAATACCTACACTATTCCTCTCTCGACCCAAGCCATAATTTATCTTGTTTAAAAGCATCTCTACATGATGATTCTTGGACATGGCATCGTAGACTAGGTCATGTTAGCATACACACCATTAAAAAGCTTGCATCTCATGGTTTAGTAAGAAGTTTGCCTAACTGTGCATTTAAGAAAGATAAAATTTATAAAGCATGCACAAAAGGGAAACAGGTCGGATCATCTTTCAAATCTCTCAAAACTCTTTCCACATCCAAAGTGCTTGAATTGTTACATATGGACTTATGTGGTGAAATTCCTGTAAAGAGTCTCGGAGGTAAATCATGTGTACTTGTGATTGTTGATGACTACTCACGATTTACCCGGGTTTGTTTTCTTAAGCAGAAAAATGAAGCTTTCAAAGAGTTCAGCAAGCTCTGCAGGAAAATTCAAGTTGAGTCTCGGACTCGGATCAAAAGAATTCAAACCGACTATGGAAGGGAGTTCGATTACTCGGAATTTACAGAGTTCCGTGATAAGAATGGTATCTCTCACAACTTCTCAACACCAAGAACTCCTCAACAGAATGGAGTAGTGGAGAGAAAGAACCGAACTCTTGAAGAAATAGGAAGGACAATGATGATTGAACATGATCTACCTTACTATTTACTGGGCCGAGGCGATCATCACGAGTAAACTACACTCGAACAGATGCCTCCTCTAACGAGCTCTACAAAGGAAAGAAACTCAACGTTTCGTATTTCAAACCCTTTGGATGTAAGTGTTATGTTCACAACAACGGTAAGGATCACTCGACTAAGTTTGATGCTCTGGTCACATAAAGGTATCTTTCTTGGTTATTCATCTCATAGTAAAACATATCGCATTTTCAATAAAAGAACTAACAAAGTGGAAGAAAGTATCCACGTTATTTTTGATGAGATTGATCAGGGAAAACCAAGTGAGTCAACATTCTCAAATCTGAAGCGTAGTCGAGATGACGATCTTGCTGAGGATGAGCCCGGATAGAGTCAAGGAAAAGTCACTCGGAATGAGGTAACTCGGAATACCATAACTCGGAATGAATCGGCTCAAGTGTCGACTCGGAATGTCAAAGGTCAATCAAATGAGCAAGCTCAATCGGATCGGACTTCGAAGATCAACCAATTCAACCTACAAATCTAGTGAACCAAAGAACATGTAAAGCATTCAAATATGCTTCGAGTCACCCACTCGAAAACATCTTGTCCGACATCAACAAGTGGGGTAAGAACTCGTTCTTCTTTATAAAATCTATGTGCATTCACTGCATTCATATCACTAACTGAACCTAGAAGTGCACTATAGGCCCTAAATGAACTTGAATGGGTAGAGGCCATGCAAGAGGAACTCAATCAATTCGAAAGAAACCAAGTCCGGACTCTAACCAAACGACCTTCCGACCACCCAGTCATAGGAACCAAATGGGTTTTCAAGAACAAACTGGATAAAGGTGGGTTAGTAGTCGAAATAAGGCTAGACTTGTGACTCAAGGTTACAATCAAGAAGAAGGAATTGATTGTGGGGAAACCTTTGCACCAGTGGCTAGAATTGAAGCTATTAGAATCCTATTAGCATTTGCATCAAGCATGAATATCAAATTATATCATATGGATGTCAAATGTGCTTTTCTTAATGGTTTCATTCAAGAGGAAGTCCATGTTGAGCAATCCCCTGGATTTGAAAACTGCAGAATTCCCAAATCATGTTTTCAAGTTGCAAAAAGCTCTTTATGGTCTTAAACAAGCTCCCGTGAGCTTGGTATGAAAAGACTAATTAGTTTCTTGGTTTAAAATGATTTTAGAAGAGGTCAGATTGACAAGACTCTCTCTTTATAAAAACCAAGGGGAAAGATTTCCTTATTGTTCAAATCTATGTTGATGATATTATCTTCGGAGCTATTAATGAATATCTCGTGCCGAGAGTTTTCCGAGTTGATGAGTCGAGAATTCCAAATGAATATGATGGGAGAACTCAATTTCTTCCTTGGTCTACAAATCAAGTAAGACAAAGATGGTATCTATGTCTATCAATCAAAGTATACCAAGGAGTTGCTAAAGAAATACAAGCTTGAAGATGCAAAACATGTAGCAACACCAATGAGTAGTAGCATAAAACTGGACTCGGACGAAAAAGGTAAAACAGTGGATCGAAACTGTCTCGAGGTATGATTGGATCTCTGCTGTATCTTACTTCCAAGTAGACCGGATATAATGTTTAGTGTATGTCTGTAGTGCAAAATTTCAAGCTAATCCAAAAGAATCACATCTCACTACGGTGAAGAGAATTTTCGGATATCTTGCAGGGACTCGGAATCTAGGTCTATGGTTCTCAAGAGACTCAGAATTGACTCGCACTGGATACTCGGATGCTGACTATGCTGGATATAAGGTTGATAGAAAGAGCACCTCGAGAGCCTGCCAGCTTCGGGTCAATCCCTTATATCTTGGCACTCAAAGAAGCAGAACTCAGTAGCTCTATCAACTGCCGAGCTGACTACATTGCAGCTGGAGCATGCCGTGCTCGGATTCTATGGATCAAGCAACACTTAAGAGATTGTGGACTTTCATTCAAATCAATTCCAATCAAGTGTGACAATCAAAGTGCAATAAGCATCACTAAAAATTCGGTTCAAGCACTTAAAGACAAAGCATACTAAGGTCATGTATCATTTTCTAAGAGACCATTCTGAGAAAGGTGATATTGAACTTGAATTCATTCCTACCAAACTTCAACTAGCTGATATCTTTACTAAGCCACTTAGTGAGGATCAGCTTTGCTTTATTAGGAATAAACTTGGCATGATTAATGCATGATTATGTGTTTTTCTAAGCGAAACTACTTTGCATGATTATGTGTTAAATGTTTCTTTTCTATGCTTTAGTAACAATTAGTTCAGTTGACCCAGTAATACTAAGCTAGGAGTTATTACTTGTTTGCAGCTTTTGAGTGACTCGAAACTTTATTGAGTCAGACTTAGTTTTTGAGAAAAATGGACATCAAACTTCGAAATCATCTCTAGATTAGTGAAGAATTTAAGAAATCTCTTTTAAAATTTCTCTCTCTCTCTCTCTCTCTCTCCTATCAGTCGGAGAACTAGCCGTTAGAAGACAAACACTGGAATTCCAACCATTGGAGAGCAGAACAGTCACACCGGTCCGAGGCGACCGTTGGAGAGTTAGGTCGAACGAATACCGAAGGACAAGTCTTTCTCTATAAATAGCATCCTTTTCCTTCATTTCGCTACTTTACTCTCTACTTACTCACACTCTCGCATACTACCTAACAAGCAAGTTCAGTGTTTTTAAAGAGTAAACATTCTCTCTCAAATAAGCAAGAAACATCTCAAGTAAGAACCGAAAGCTCTCAGCTCTTTCTACTCTCTTTTTTTTTTTACTCTCTCTCTCTCTCGTCGAGCTATCTTCTCTCTCTCCAAGTTTATCTCCTCTCTTCTCAAAAATCCATAACTATGCCGAAAAAAGGTTCACCCCTTTCTTGGTTATGCAACCAAGAAGCCCCAAACCAAAAGCCAAGAGGGTCCTTCCAACCCCTCTAAAATCCATGTCACCTAACACCTGACGTTGGATGACAAATTATTCCCAACCATAAAATTTTCATGGTTGAACCATATCAAAACTATAGGGGTTTACAATTTACAATTTCCTCTATTTCAGCGAGTTTATCTACCCGTAACTCGTTTCTAAGTTCTATTCAAATCTTTCTAGCTCCGAGGGGATCCTCACCTCCGAGTTCAAGATGTAGTCGTTCGAGTCAACGTCTCTCTCCTCCACCTCTTATTCAAAGTATCATCTCTTTTCCTTAACAGCAGCCCTATACCTTTCAATGAGGTTGCTGATGAATTCTTCGAGAAGTACGCTAAAGAAATCCCCGAGTCACGCAAAACTTCTCGGTGACTCGGATGAAAATGAAGCTCGTCTTCTTTGTTTCCTGCCGATGAGAACCTTCTTCTCTCAAGCATTCTTGCAAAGAGAATCCAAACTCCAAGATTCTCAAGGCTCTTTTTGACAGAGCTACGAAGTAGACCTCTTCCCAAGCAATCATATAACGGATGGCCTCTGTGCCGGCTTAGACAAAGAAATACACCCCTCTTCCTTTTGGGGCTCTCCTCACCTTCATTTTCAAACAATTCAAAGTCCTCGCTCCCTAAAATCCTAAAGCGGTTTTGAGATAGCCATAGTAGTTGGTAGAAAAGAGCTTCTTGGCTATGGATACCGGGAGACCCAACCTAGTGTCTAGGTCCACGGTTCGAACCTGGGCAACCTTCTCCTAAGCCTCCGACTTAGACTCCTCTCTCTCTACCTCCTCCACCCGACGGTGCTTCCACCTTAGGTGCTTCTCACGCTCTCTCTTCTACTTTCTCTAACACAATGTTAGAAAATCTCTCCTCCGTGTCTACTTGTGATCAAGGACACTCTCCAGGTTATTCAAGACTATCCTTTAGTCTATGACCATAAACCAAAAGACAGGCCAATCTCAAATCCGAGAGCAGTAGGATGTGCTCCTTAAGATGAAGGCTCTGGTTAAGGAGTAGAAGGAATTGATCGAGCTCCTCCAAGAAAGGCGCTCAAAAGCACCTTAGGACCCGGTCGGCTGAGAGACATCGGAAGAGTCCTCGAGCCCTGCCAAATCTCCTTCAAGAGAGGCAGAAGAAGAAGAAGAGGAGGTTGTGGTCGAAGCAGCTCCTTCGAGGAAAAGCGAGGAAGGGGAGAAGGAAGAAGAAGAGAGGGAGGAAGAAGGAGTAGAAAAGGAATAAGCCAAGGGACAACGTGCTCCCGCCCCTCAACCGGAGTTGATTAGCTTAGACAATAGTCCGAGTGACTCGGAAGACCCTGCCGACAAAGGTCAGCCAGCAGCGAGTCAAGCTCGAGGAAGCACCACCCTCCATCGAGTTCCAAGAGGATGAACCTTTAAATGATCTTGTTTTGGGTCGGCCACTCGGAGCTGAGCCCATCCCGAGTTACCAATGTTGCCCTCACCAAGATGTTCAAGATCTTCTCGCTCATACGCACTGCCCGTTCATCCACTTCAACTCGGACTACTCCCACTCCACCATCCTAAATTTCTTTTTCTCAATTTCTGTTTTAGTTTTTCTTTTTATGTTTTTTTATTTTGTCCGGACAAACAAATTGTATCTATTTGATACATTCTTCCTCTCTTTGTTTTTGCTGAAAGGCAAGGGGAGAATACTTAGAAAATTTGTTATCTTGTTTAGGGGAGTTTTCTCACCCTTTTTGTATATTTTTTTCTCGTGTTTATGTGAATATGAATGAAGTTTCGTGCTTATTTCGAGTTTCAATCTCTCAGTGTATTTTGCTCGATATAACAGCTTAACTATGTATCTTTGTTCCGATATAAGCGATATTCTAAGTCCGAATCACTTCATTAATTTCTATGCGATATTTTATCCTTAGCTCGATACTATCTAAGTACCATAGCTCGATACAATCTAAGTCCGAATCACTTTAGCTATTTCTGCGATTCTATCTCAAAACTCTGGATTGTTTCACTAACTAAGTTTCTGTCCGAGTATGGAATGCCTTTCATCAAAAAGGGGAGATTGAAGACTCAAACTCTGCATTTATATTATTCCGAGTACTAATAAAGAATCATGTACAAATCTCATCCCTTCTAGGTTTTGATTTCAAGTCATTCCGAGTGCTATAGAAACTTTTCCGAATGTTACAGAAACTATTGCATATGTTTTCATTCGATTCTGATCGAAGACTCGGACTTTATACTTACACTTTTTGAGTTCCATCAAGGAATCAGGTATAAGACTTCATCTCTTATAGGGTTTTGATTTCAAGCCATTCCATGTGCCTTAGAAGCTTTTCCGAGTGATATAACATTTTCTCTCGAGTGTTATAGAAACTATTATATATGTTTATGCGTGACTCGATCGACTCGGAAAGCATACTTGTACTTACCACTTCACACTCGGTTCGAGTCACTCAACACTCGGATATATCGCATGTTCAAACACTTTATTTCACATACATAAACTCGAGTCCGACTTCATGTTCCGGGAATTACATTGTTAATTTACTATTCCAAGTCAGCATATTTAGTGTGAACTTTGTTTAGTCTAGTTCAAGTTTGTTTACTTTGATCTTCTACTTTGACTTGATTATCTTCTAGACTGACTAAGATGGAATTTTGAGTTTAATGGATATTAGACTCGAAAATTCCATTCCTTTCTCGGCTCAAATAATTTTTCACTTAATTATCTTAATTATGTTATTATCTGTGTCTAATCTTGGACCAAAGTATTTCATACTTTGAGAACCAAATTTATCTACTTTTGTAGGTTATTCAAACGAGGCTATCCTAATTTTGAATTGCAAAAGTAACCGGCTTCAAAACATCAAATTACCAGCAGACAAGGCTTTTTCCACCTCCGACCTAGTCCTAGAGACTGTGTCGGGGTTGTCTGTTTCCAAAGCTGAAAATCTGCAACACTAAGCTCAACGGTGGTTTCCACCTTATCTTTCAAGACACCAACGAGTGGTTTTGGGACTTTCAAAGGAGTCAAGAGCCGTTACCCAACGTTTATATCTCAACGGATATTTTCTTAGTGACTAAGAAAATCCATTACAATGGTCACAAGGGTCTTCCGGTCGGAAGATGGACACAACGGCTAAGCTGCTTGGTCATCTATAAATAGAAGCCAACTTTGAAGACTTGAAGATGGCTGGACCAATTGTTAATACACATACTTGAGCAAAAGTCATTGTATTCATTCTCAATCTTCTACTTACAACTCCAATTCCGTATTTATTATTTCTTTGAGTTGTAAGGTCTTGTACTCGTTACAAACACTCTCTTTCTTACTCTCTAAGTAAGGTCCCTTGACCGAGCTGTAAGGGTTAACTTAGCTCGGTTGTCCCTAACTCGTAAGGGTGATCTCGGTTAGGAAGTATTAGATCGGATAAGGTAACTTCGAGTCTAGGGAAAACTTGTCGGGAGTTGTCTACGGGAGTAACTCGGGTGAAGGTTTGCTCGTGGATAGAATAAGTCACCCTAGAGGGGGTGAATACTGTGGTGAAAGATTTTTCCGTAAATCAAACTCTTTTGAACAAAGTACGGACGAAGCGCATTCCGAGTCTATATTGGGTTCGAAAAGTATAAACTCATAATACAGATGAAGAGAAAAATAAAACAGATTAAACCGAGACTTTGAATCTGTCCGAGTCTAGAATGTACTCGAAAATGGAAACACGTAAAGTACGTGGAAACCCTCCCGGGCGAGAAAACCACGAATCGTGCTAATCCAAGCACGAAGTCAAATCCACTATTTTGAGTCCACAAAATACAATAGACTGATCGAACCCCGAGTTGCTCCCTTAAACAACTCCTTACAAGTTTTTCCTAGACTTAGAAATTCCCTTATCTCGATCTAGTACTTCCTAACCGAGATAACCCTTATAGTTAGGGACAACCGAGCCGAGTTAACCCTTACAGCTCGATCAAGGGACCTTACTGAGAAAGTAAGAAAGAAAGTGTTTGTGAATCGAGTACAAGACCTTACAACTCGTAATATAATGAATTACAGAGTGGGAGTTGTAAGTAGAAGATTGAGAATGAATACAAAGACTTTTGATCAAGTATGTGTATTAACAATAGGTTCGGCAATCTTCAAGTCTTGAGAGTTGGCTTCTATTTATAGATGATCAAGCAGCTTAGCCGTTGTGTCCATCTTCCGACTGGAAGTTCCTTTATGACCGTTGTGAAGGATTTTCCGAGTCACTCGAAAATATCCGTTGATATGTGAACGTTAGACAACGGCTCTTGACTCCCTTGGAGGTGCCTAAAATCACTGGCGGTGTCTTTAGAGGTAAGGTTGAAACCACCGTTGAGCTTAGTGTTGCGGATTTCCATTTCGGAAACGGACATGCCTCGACACGATGTCCGAGGCTAGGTCGAGATGGAAAAAGCCTTGTCTCGCTGGTGATTTGACGTTTTGAAGCTCGGTTACTTTTGTAATTCAAAAATAGGATAGCCTCGTTTGAATCACCTACAAAAGTAAATCAATTTGGTTCTCAAAGTATAAAATACTTTGGTCCAAGATTAGACACGGATAATGATATAATTAAGATAATTAATTTACTAATTATCTCGAGTCGGAAAAGGAATGGAATTTTCCGAGTCTAATATTCATGATACTCAAAATTCCATCCGAGTCAGTCTAAAAGTAAATCAAGTCAAATATGAAATATCGAGTAGACAAACTTGATCTAGACTAATTATAATTCAAGCTGAAATACCAGAGTCGAGCGCGTAAAAGATAGTGTTTGAATCATGCGATATTTCGAGTGTTAAGTAACTCGTAACCGAGTGAACCATGCAGAGATGATTTCGAGTCACACGTAGTCATGCATAAATGCATGACATAGTTTCTATAACACTTAGAGAGGATACCATATCACTTAGAAAAGTTTCTAAGACACAAGGAATGTCTTGGAATCAAAACTTTATAAGTAAGAAGGTCTTATACCCGATTCCCTTGATAGAACTCGAAAGGTGATGTAAAGTCCGAGTCTTCATCGGGTTGAGTCGTCTACTGAATTTTGTGGACTCAAAATAGTGGATTTGACTTCGTGTTTGGATTAGTATGGTCCGTGGTTTTTGCCCCAGGAGGGTCTCCACGTACTTTCTAAGTTATTACTTTTCCGAGTGCATTCTAGACTCGCACAGCTTCAAAGTTCCGCTTAATCTGTTTCTTCACTCTTAACCGAATCCTAAATTAGTACTTTTCCGAGTTCATCCTTGACTCTCGCTCACCTCATATTCATATCTATTTTAAATTTCAAGCAAATTTCATCATCACCCTATTCACCCCCTCTAGGGTGACTTAGCCTTTCCCGGAGAAAACCTTCAATTGGTATCAAAGCCTAGCCTTTCGTAAAGGATCTAACCATCCAAAGGTTTAAAGATCAAATGGCTCAAAACAACGAAGAGTTCGATGAAGGAAGGTCTTCCAGTAGACCACCAAAGTTTAAAGGATCTAACTTCGTGCATCGGAAGAAACTCATAGAATGTTTCTTACTCGGATCACGACGAGGATGTCCGGAACATTATACAAGTAGGAAACTACATTCCCATGAAGACGGAAGAAACAAGACTCGTACCCAAGACAAAGGCTGAGTTCACTGTTGATGAAGCGGAGAAGTTCGAAAGAACCTCAAGGCAATGAACATTCCGATGTGCGCCATCGCCTTAGAAGAATACAACCGAGTGTCCGCTCGTGATACGGCCAAAGAAGTATGGGACACACCGGTCAACACTTATGAAGGCACAAGCTAAGTCGACAAGCGAAGATAAGCCAATATCTTCATAAGTATGAGCTGTTCAAGATGGAGCCAAAAGAAAACATCGCTCGGATGTTCATTCACTTTACCGAGATTACCAACAATCTCAAATCTCTGGGTAAAAGATTTCCCATGAGGAAATGCGCAGAAAGATACTCACAAGCCTACCCAAAAAAGATGGGGTCCCAAAGTGGCAACTATCAAAGAGGCTCGTAACTTGTCCGTACTAAAGGCGAGACGAACTCATTGGGAAGCTTCTCACCCATGAGATCCACCTGGAAGAGGAGGATGCAAAGGTTAACACCAAAAAGAACATTGCGCTGAAAGCCTCGTAAACCGAGAGAAGCGGATCTAAGTTCTTCCGACTCGAAGAGGATCCCATGACACTTATCGCTAGAGGCTTCAAGAGAATGATGAAGCACAACAGATGGGATAAAAAGCCAAAAGAAGAGTTCTATAAGAAAGACAAGAAGGATAGAAAAGGTCAATACTCTTCCCCTTCAAAGTTATCTTTGACTAAAACTCGGATGTTTTGAATGTGGTAGCAAGGAACACATAGTCAAGGACTATCCCAAGAGAAAAAGGGATAGAAGAAAGAAAAAGGCTATGATGGCCACATGGAGTGACGAGGACTCATCGGAAGATGACGATGACTCGGATGACTCAAAGTGTCCGATGGCACTTTCCGACTCGGAAGTGGAAACGAGTCGGACAATAAGGAAGCAAATCCTTAAGAGGTCATTGAATACTTTCTCAAATTTTCCAAAGTTGATTTAGCCAAGTATATTTTCACTTTGGAGGAGAAGTCCAATTCTAACTCTTCTCATTTTAAAGAACAACTTAAGTCAATTTCTTTTGAGAGCATTTCTTTAAAAATGAGTTGGAAAACCGAGACTTACACTCGAGAGAACTCAAGACTAGTGCTTAATCCAATGAGACCGAGTCCGAGGTACTCGTAAAAGAAAATAAGAAACTAAAGCAAAAGCTCAATGAGTCTCAAGATCTTGTTTTAAAGTTTACTCAAGGTCGAAAAACCTTGATATGCTCTTGGGATCTCAATGTGTCTCCTTCGTAAAAGAAGGTCTTGGTTTTAAAAAGAGGAGGAATCCAATTCCTACTCGGAGCTTTTCAAAAGGATTCCGTAACCGTGAAGTTCGGGAAGGCTGAGCATGGTCCTATTCATAAAAATGAAAGGAGGACCGAGCCTAAACCAGTTTACAGGAGAAAATAATCTCCACCAGCTCATAAGAGAAAAGTTTTTCGAAAGAAAGAGACATAGTCTCAGTTCTCTAAATGGAAGACTCGGAATCAAACCAAACCCAAGGTAATTCAAATCTGGTTCCGAAAACCTTCTTCCTCGAAAAGGACCACAGTAAAGGGTTTTACTGGGTTCGTTAGAAGAAGTGAGAAGGGTTACTTTATCTCTGTTTTGTAGGCCACTCGTAAAAGATTAAAAGGACATTGGTATCTAGACAGTGGATGCTCACACCACATGTCCGGAGACTCGTGACTCTTTTCCGTGTTAGAAGAGTACAAAGGAGGAAAAGTCACATTTGGAGATGACAAGAAAGGCAAGATAATTGGGATAGGCAAGATTGGAAAAGGAGGCAATCCGGTCAGCCCAAGTATACCTTGTCAAAGGGTTAAAGTACAACTTGCTTAGCATCTCTCAACCGTGTGATAAAGGTCAAGAGGTAAGATTCACTCGGACCAACTGTTATATATCCGATGATGCTACCAAAAGATCAAGCTCTCTCGGTAAGAGATCAAGTAACACTTACATTATTCCTTTTTCTAACCCGAGTAAGAACTTATCTTGTTTGAAAGCATCGCTTCTTGATGACTCTTGGACATGGCATCGTAAATTAAGTCATGTTAGCATGCATACTATTAAGAAACCGGCATTTCATGGTTTAGTCACGGGATTGCCTAATTGTGCTTTTCGTAAAGATAAAATTTGTGAAGCATGCACAAAAGGGAAACAAGTCGATCATCTTTCAAATCTCTCAAGACAGTTTCCACATCAAAGGTGCTTGAAATGCTACATATGGACTTATGTGGTGAAATCCCTGTTAAGAGTCTTGGAGGTAAATCATATGTACTCGGTTATTGTTGATGATTACTCACGATTTACCTGGGTGTGTTTTCTTAAGCACAAAAATGAAGCATTCAAAGAGTTCCGCAAGCTCTGCAGGAAAATCTAAGTTGAGTCTCAAACTCGGATCCGGAGAATTCGAACCGACCATGGAAGGGAGTTCGACTACTCGGAATTTGCAGATTTTTATGACAAAAATGGTATCTCCCACAACTTCTCAAGCACCAAGAACTCCTCAACAAAATGGAGTAGTGGAGAGAAAGAACAAAACTCTAGAAGAAATAGCTAGGACAATGACGATTGAACATAATCTACCCTACTATTTCTCAGGCCGAGGCAAGAAATACAAGAAACTACACCTCGAACAGATGCCTCATCGGACCCATTCTCAAGAAAACACCGTACGAGCTCTATAAAGGGAAGAAACCCAATATCTCATACTTCAAACCCTTTGGATGTAAGCGTTTTGTTCATAACAATGGTAAGGATCACCCGACCAAGTTTGATGCTCGGTCGATGAAGGTATTTTTCTGGGTTATTCATCTCATAGTAAGGCGTATCGCATTTTCAATAAGAAAACTAACAAAGTGGAAGAAAGCATCCACGTTGTGTTTGATGAGATTAAATAGGAAAAGCCAAGTGAATCATCATTCTCGGACTTAAAGCTCAGTAGAGATGATGATCGAGATGAAGATGAGTCCATCAAGAATCAAATCCATGACACTCGAATGAAAACACTCGTAACGAAGTGACTCGTAATGAGACAACTCAAGAACACGCTCATAATATTGAACAAGCTCACTCGTAACAAACCTCTAAAGATCAACCAATTCAGTCTACAGATCTGGTGAATCGGAGAACAGTAGAGCATTCAAGTATGCTTCTAGTCATCCACTAGAAAACATATTATCTCGATATCAACAATGGGGTAAGAACTCGTTCCTCTCTTCGTAATTTACGCGCATTCACCGCATTCATTTCATTAACCGAACCTAAAAATGCACTAGAGGCCCTAAATGAACCCGAATGGGTAGAGGCCATGCAAGAGGAACTCAATCAATTCGAAAGAAACCAAGTTCGGACTATGACCAAACGACCTTCTAACCACCCAGTCATAGGAACCAAATAGGTTTTCGAGAACAAACTGGATGAAGGTCGGTTGGTAGTCAAAAACAAGGCTGGACTTGTGGCTCAAGGATATAATCAGGAAGGAAGAAGGGATTGATTGTGGGGAAACCTTTGCACCTATTGCCGTAATTGAAGCCATTAGAATCCTGTTGGCATTTGCATCTAGCATGAATATCAAGTTATATCAAATGGATGTTAAGTGCGCATCTCTTAATAGTTTTATCGAAGAGGAAGTCTATGTTGAGCAGCCCTCGGATTTGAAAACTCAGAATTTCCAAATCATGTTTTCAAACTTCAAAAAGCTCTTTATGGTCTTTAACAAGCTCCCGGAGCTTGGTATGAAAGACTAAGCAATTTCTTGGTTCAAAATGATTTTAGAAGAGGTAAGATTGACAAGACTCTCTTTATAAAAACTAAGGGGAAAACTTCCTTATCGCTCGTATATATGTTAATGACATAATTTTTGGAGCTACTAATGAAATTATGCGTCGAGATTTTTCTCGAGTTAATGAGACAGAATTTCAAATGAGTATGATGGGAGAACTCAATTTCTTCCTTGGTTTACAAATCAAGCAAGACAAAAATGAAATCTATGTCCATCAATCAAAGTACACCAAGGAGCTACTGAAAAGGTATAAACTTCAAGATGCGAAGCATGCAACAACACCTATGAGCAAGTAGCATAAAATTGGACTCGGATCTAAAATGGTAAAGCAATAGATCGAAGCTCTATCGAGGTATGATTGGATCTTTGCTATATCTTACTTCCAAGTAGGCCGGATATAATGTTTAGTATCCGTCTATGTGCAAGAATCCAAGCTAATCCAAAAGAATCACATCTCACTGCGGTGAAGAGAATACTTAGATATCTTGCAGAGACTCGGAATTTAGGTCTATGGTACTCCGCAGACTCGTAACCGACTCGCTGGATACTCGGATGCCGATTACACCGGATACAAAGTTGATAGAAAGAGCACCTCAGAGCTTGCAAATTTCTAGGTCAATCCTTAAAATCTTGGCACTCAAAGAAGCAAAACTCAATAGCTCTATCAATCGCCGAGGCCGAGTATATTGCAGCTGGAGCATGTTGTGCTCGGATTTTGTGGATAAAGAAACACTTGAGAGATCTTGGACTTTCTTTCAAATCGGTTCCAATCAAGTGTGATAATCGTAGTGCAATCAGCATCACCAAAATCTAGTTCAAGACTCAAAGACGAAACACATTGAGGTCGGTATCATTTCTTAAGAGACCATTATGAGAAAGGTGATATTGAACTCGAATTCATTCCTACCAATCTTCAATTAGTCGATATCTTTACTAAGCCGCTTAGTGAGGATCAATTTTGCTTCATTAGGAATGAGCTTGGCATGTTATATGCATAATTATGTATTTTCTATGTGAAAATTTCATTGCATGATTATGTGCTTAAGATTCGTTAATAACCATCAGCTTAGTTGATTCAATGATATTGAGCCGATAGTTATTATCTATTTCCAGCTTCGAGTCACTCGAAACTTAGCTGAGTCGACTCGGACTTTGAGAAAAATGGACATTAAACTTCGAAATCATCTCTAGACAAGTGGAGAATTTCGGAATTTTTAAAATAAAATCTCTCGTTTTCTCTCTCTCTCTCGCGTCGTGATAAGACAACTAGCCGTTGGGAGACAAACCGCTGGAATTCTAACCGTTGAAGAAGGGAACAGCCACACCGGTCCGAGGTGACCGCTGAAAGAACCGAGTCGAATGGATACCGAAGGATGATTATTTTATTTTAAATAGCGTCTATTCTCCTTTATTTCTTTACTTTACTCTTCGCTTACTCTCTCTCTCGAAATCAAATCTTCGTGAACTAGCTCTCGTGATTAAAGCGATACCCGGTGATCTCAAGCTTCGTGAAGAACATCTCAAGTAAGCTCCGTTGCTCTCAAACTCTTTCTTCTTGTATTTTTTTTTATTCTTCTCTTTAACTCTCTTCGAGCTCTTTCCTCCTCCTCTCTCTAAAGCTTATCTTCTCTCTCTTTTCTCCATCAAAATGCCAAAAAGAGGTTCTCACCCCGATTTTCTTGGCTCCGCCACCAAGAAACCCCGCACAAAAAGCCGGAAGGCCCCTCAAATTCAAAACCTCTTATCACCCAAAGACCTTGCTGCTGGATGATAAATTTTTCCCAACCACCAAGTTTTCGTGGTTGCCTCACATACAATCGACTCGGGGTTTACAACTTTCTCTATTTCAGACGAGTTCATCTATCCCGAACTCATCTCTCGAGTTTTACACTCATCTTTCCAGACTCCGAGGGTATTCTAACCTCCGGAGTTCGAACATCACTGTTCGAATCAATACTTCCCTCCTCCATCGTCCTGTTCAAAGTATCTTCCCTTTTCTTAAACAACAATCCAATACCTTTCAATGAGGTCGCTGAAGACTTCTTTGAAAAGTACACGAAAGAGTTCCCCGGGTCACGCAAAACTTTTCTATGACCCAACTAAAGTCAAAAGCTCGTCTTTGTATTTCTTGCTGATGAGAACCTTCTCCTAACAACATTTCAAGCAAGGAGAACCCCAACTCCAAGCATCTTAAAGCTCTTTTAATATCCTAGAGGGCTACGAAGTAAACCTCTTTCCCACTATCATTGACCAAATGGCCGCTGTGCCAGCTCAAACTCGAAGAAGAAGAACACCCCTCTTACCTTCGATGCTCTCTCACTCTCATTTTCAAACAGTTCAAAGTTCCTCTTCCCTCGGATCCGAAAGCCGTTTCGAGGCCGCCATTGTAGTCGGCAAGAAGGAACTTCTTGGGTACGGATACCAGGAAACCAAACCCGGTGTCTAGATCCACAACTCGGAGCCGAAGCCACCCTCTTCACCTCGGACTTAGACCGAAGCGCCTCTTTCTCTTCCTCGCTCCGCCCGGTGGTACCTCCACCTCAGGCGCTTCTAAAACTCTTTCTTCCATTTTGTCCACCGCTTTCATGGACAAAATCTCTTCTGTGTCCTTGGAACTCAAGGACCTTCTCCGGTCATTCAAGACTCGTATTCCAGTCCATGACCATCAACCGAAAACCGCCCAATCTCAAATTCAAGAGCAAGCAGGACGTGCTCCTTGAGATGAAGGCTCTTGTAAAAGAGCAAAGGGAGCTTCTCGAGCTCCTTCGAGAGAGAAGATCCAAAGCAGCTCGAGATCCAGGTAACTCGGACACCTCCGAGGAATCCTCAAACCCCGCCAAGTCCTCCTCGGACGGAGGACAAGAAGAAGAAGAAGGAGAAGAAGCGGAGGAGCTCGCGGCCGAGGCAGCCTCCTTCGATTAAGGAGAGCCGTAAGGACAAAGAGAGCAAGAAGGACAAGGAGCGAAGAACTAAGGGTCCGGGTGCTCTGCGAGTGCAACCGGAGGTGATCAGCTCGGACAGTGAGTCCGAGTGGGTCGAAGAACCCGCCGACCAAGGACGAGTCAGCAGCAGGTCAGCCTACACACACCTCTCCAGATCATTGAGTTCCAAGAAGACGAGCCTCCGGACGACCTAGTTTTGGGTCGCCCACTCGTAACCGAGCCGATACCGGAGATTCCTGTACTTCCTCCGCCGCGCTCAAGCACATTGTCAAGATCTTATCGGCGCCGGTGCACCACTCGTCCTTCCTCCTCAACCCCGACTAATCCATCCCCTCCTCGGTTTCTTAGTGTTTTATTTACGTATTTCATGTTTTTCTCTTTTGTCCGGACATCAAATATGTACTTCTCGTTGTATTCTTCCCCTTTTTTTGTTTTTGCTGAAAGGTAAGGGGGAGAATAGATAGAAAAAATTTGTTGTCTTGTTTAGGGAGTCTCTCTCACCCTCTATAAATATTTTTCTTTGTCGTTAATGAAGTAAATGCATTTCATTAATAATTGCTTGTCTATTTGGATTTATTTCTTTTCTTACTCGATAGCTATGAAATCTTAAGTTATTTTCTAAGCAAGCTTGCAAAATCGGACTTATATCATTAACAAAGTTTTGTCTAAGTATGGAATGCCTTTCATCAAAAAGGGGAGATTGAAGACTCGGACTTTATACTTACACTTTTCTAAGTTCCATCAAGGAATCGGGTATAAGACTTCATCTCTTATAGGGTTTTAATTTCAAGCCATTGCATGTGCCTTAGAAACTTTTCTGAGTGATATAATATTTTCTCCGAGTGTTATAGAAACTATTATATATGTTTATGCGTGACTCGATCGACTCGTAAAGCATACTTGTACTCGACCACTTCACACTCGGCTTTGAGTCACTCAACACTCGGATATATCGCATGTTCAAACACTTTATTTCACGCACATAAACTCAGGTCCGACTTCATGTTCCAGGAATTACATTGTCAATTTACTATTCCAAGTCAAGCATATTTAGTGTGAACTTTGTTTAGTCTAGATCAAGTTTGTTTAATTTGATCTTCTACTTTAACTTGATTATCTTCTAGATCGACTAAGATGGAATTTTGAGTTTCATGGATATTAGACTCGTAAAATTCCATTCCTTTTCTAACTCGGATAATTTGTCACTTAATTATCTTAATTATGTTATTATGTGTGTCTAATCTTGGACCAAAGTATTTTATACTTTGAGAACCAAATTGATTTACTTTTGTAGGTTATTCAAACGAGGCTATCCTAATTTTGAATTGTAAAAGTAACCGGCTTCAAAACATCAAATCACTAGCGAGATAAGGCTTTTTCACCTCCGACCTAGTCCTAGAGATCGTGTCGGGGTTGTCTGTTTCCAAAATTGGAAATCTACAACACTAAGCTCAACGGTGGTTTCCACCTTATCTTTGAAGACACCACCAGTGGTTTTGGGACTTCCGAAGGAGTCAAGAGCCGTTGCCCAACGTTCATATCTCAACGGATATTTTTGAGTGACTCAAAAATCCATTACAACGGTCACAAGGGTCTTCTAGTCGAAGATGGGCACAATGGCTAAGTCTGCTTGGTCATCTATAAATAGAAGCCAACTTTGAAGACTTGAAGATGGTCTGTACCAATTGTTAATACACATACTTGAGCAAAAGTCATTATATTCATTCTCAATCTTCTACTTACAACTCCAATTCCGTATTTATTATTTTTTGAGTTGTAAGGTCTTGTACTCGATTACAAACACTTTCTTTCTTACTCTCTAAGTAAGGTCCCTTGACCGAGCCGTAAGGGTTAACTTAGCTCGCTTGTCCCTAACTGTAAGGGTGATCTCGGTTAGGAAGTACTAGATCGGATAAGGTAACTTATGAGTCTAGGAAAAACTTGTAAGGAGTCGTCTAAGGGAGCAACTCGGGTTGAGTCGGTCTATCGAATTTTGTGGACTCAAAATAGTGGATTTGACTTCGTGTTTGGATTAGCACGGTCCGTGGTTTTCTGCCCCAGGAGGGTTTCCACATACTTTCGAGTTATTACTTTTCCGAGTGCATGCTAGACTCGGACAGTTTCAAAGTTCCGCTTAATCTGTTTCTTCACTCTTAACCGAATCCCGAGTTAGTACTTTTCCGAGTTTATCCTTGACTCTCGCTCACCTCGGATTCATATCTATTTAAATTTCAAGCAAATTTCATCATCACTCTATTCACCCCCTCTAGAGTGACTTAGCCTCTCACAGAGTAAACCTTCCCCGACCGACTTAGAAAGCACTCTCTTGTTCATCAATTCACTCGATAGTTCTTAGCCACTCGGACATCACTTAGATTTATCGCATGTTTAAACATTCACTCTAACTCTTTCGAACTAAGTTCGACTTCATATTCTAAGTTAAAGTGAATTACAGCGTTAATTCAACTTTCAAAGTCAGCATGTTTTGATTGAAATATGTTTGTCTAGATCAAGTACGCATACTTTGTTATTCTCTTTCTAACTTGATCTTTCTCTAGACTAACTTAGATGGAATTTGAGTATAATGAATATTAGACTTAGAAAATTCAACTCTTTTAGGACTCGGATAATTGTACCTTAATTATCTTAATTAAATTATTATCTATGCCTAATCTTGGACCAAAGTATTTCATACTTTGAGAACCAAAATTGGTTTACTTTTGCAGAGTTATCTAAAAGAGGTTATCCTATTTTTTGAATTACAAAAGTAATCGGCTTCAAGTCATCAATCACCAGTAGACAAGACTTTTCTACTTTCGAATAAGACACGGACACTCGTGTCGGGATTGTTTGTTTCCAAAACTGGAAATATTCAACGCTAAGCTCAATGGTGGTTTCCACCCTACTTTTCGGACACCGCCAGTGGATTAAGACATCCTAAGGAGTCAAGAACCGTTGCACAATGTTCACATCTCAACGGGTCTTTTCGAGCGACTCGAAGAACCGTTACAACGGTCACGAGAGGACTTATATTCAAAAGATAATCACAATGACTAATCTGCTTGGTCATCTATAAATAGAAGCCACTTTGCAAGACTTGAAGATTGCTGAACCCATTGCTCGAAATTATATCTCTTTGTATAATTCTCTTTCAATCTTCTTCTTACAACTCCTAGTCCGTACTTAACACTTTTCCGAGATGTAGAGTCTTATAATCAGTCACAAACTCTTTCTTACTCTCTAAGTAAGGTCCCTTGACTGAGCTGTAAAGGTTAACTCAGCTCGCTTGTCCCTAACTATAAAGGTTACCTCGGTTAGGAAGTACTAGATCGGATAAGGGAACTTCGAGTCTAGGAAAACTTTATAAGGAATTGTTTAAGGGAGCAATTCTTGTTGAGTCGATCTACCGTATTTTATGGATTCAAAATAGTAGATTTGACTTGGTGCTTGGATTAGCACCGGCCGTGGTTTTCCGCCCCAGGAGGGTTTCCACGTAATTCGAGTTCATACTTTTCGAGTTCAATCTAGACTCATATAGTCTTGTTTATTCAATTTAAATTTTAACCCTGCATTTATTGTTTAAATTTCCTCATCACCCTATTCACCCCCTCGAGGGTGACTAAGACTCTCCAAGAGCAAACCTTCACACGAGTAGCTCGAGATGAAAGAAGAACGTGTAAGGACATTTCATGTACCAATCGAAAACAAGTGAAATCAAGGACTAGTAAGAACATAGTTCAAAGACTATATGAAGGAAAAGTGTGTATATCAATCTCTGCGTACTTTTTGAACTAAGTTTTATTTGGAATGATAGTAGCCATTGGTTTTTTTATAGCATGGCGATTTGTTATATGCGCCATGGCTCATTGGAAAAATTGATTGAATAATTTTCTTGACTTGGATGTTATTGATGTATTTTATTAGTTGCTTTAAATTCACATTGTGGTTGTGATTATGAATTTCTTAAGGGACTTGCTAGACTTGGTCATTTTGGGCCAAGATAAAATGAGTTAGCTAGCTAAATATTTTTGAGATTGATTCGCTACGCTTAAGTACCTTAATGTGAATCATGTTTAGTTAGCATTTTGATCAAGAAGTACTATTAGTAAGATTTCTATAACATCAAAATCCTTAAAGTTGATCTACTTAGACATTTATGATGCTTTAAAGCACAAGGAAATGGAAAGAGTTGAGTTCTATGTAGAGAGTTTATCTCATATGGTGAGATATGTTTCTACTTACTACTTCCGACCATACTTGCCCATTTAGGCTAATATGGTCAGTTCAAATGAACATCTAGATTGGTTATCTCAAATTAGGATCTTGAGGGATAAATTTATATGGATTCGATTAAGTGTGCCTAATGTCGTTTTATAACTTTAGACATGGCAACAAAGTAGCATTATTTGTGGTCTCTCCACTAATGAGATGATGGATGATAGTAATTACGATATCATGTACATAGAGATTCAATTTATTCTCAATAAGTGTAAGATTGTGGAAACCTTAATAACTACTGTGGCTAAGCCTATAAGTGCCTATAATAAGCAATATCAATAGGATCTAAAGGCATATGATGCTTGGACCAAAAAGGATTGTAAGGTGTGAAGCGTTATACTCGCATAAATGCACAACAATCCGATTGGAGAATTTGAAGGTTGTCTCATTGCTAAGGACATATGGGACAAACTTAAAATTAGATTTCAGCATACATCTTTATCAATATTACATATCTTGAATAAGAAGTAGATGCAAAACCAAATAGATTCCAATAGTAATATAATAGAGCATCTCCGAATCACGAGTGCAGCGGTTCAAGATCTTAATGTCTGCTGGGTGAGAAATCTCTAAGGAGGAACAAGTCCTGAATGTGATATGAGGTTTTCTTGATGATAAAATGCATTGGAAGAAGGTTAAGATCATTAAACTAATAATAAGCATCCGAAAACCTATAGAGAGATTCAAAAGTGGCTCGAGATGGAAGAAGAATGCGTAAGGACATTTTCATGTACCAATCTGAAAACAAGTCGGATGAAGGACTAGTAACAACATAGTTTAAAGACTATATGAAGAAAAAGTATTGATCCTACATATCACTCTCTACGAACTTTTAGAACTAAGTTTTTTTTGAACGACGGTAGTCTTTGGTTTTTTTTTTTTTTTTTTATAACATGGTCGTGTGTTTTTTGTACAATGGCTCATTTAATAAATTGATTGAATAATTTTCTTGACTTGGATGTTATTGATGTTTTTCATCGTTTGCTTTAAATTCACATTGTGGTTGTGATTCTGAATTTTTAAGTGACTTGCTAGACTTTGTCTTTTTAGCCCAATATAAAATGAGTTAACTAGCTAAATATTTTTGAAATCAAGTCGCTAAGGTTAACTTTGTTAATGTGAATTATGTTTAGTTAGCATTTTGATCAAGAAATACTTTTAGTAAGACTTCTATGACATCAAAATCCTTACAGTTGATCCACTTAGATATTTACGATGCTTTAAACGACAAGGAAATGTCAAGGAGATGAGTTCTATGTAGAGATTTTATCTCATATGGTGAGTTATATTTCTATTCACTACTACCAACCATATTTGCTTATTTGGACTAATACGGTCAATTCAAATTAACATCTCCATTTTTTTTCCCAAATTACAATCTTATGGGATAGATTTATATGGATTCGACTAAGTGTGCCTAATGTGCTTTTATAACTTTAGACATGGCAGCAAATAACATTATTGGTAGTCTTTCTACTAAGTAGATGGTGGAGATAGTAATTATGATATCGTATACATAGAGATTCAATTTATTCTAAATGAGTATAAGGTTTTGGAAAGCTTAAATACTAGTGTGGCGAAGCCTTTAAGTACCGGTAATAAGCAATATCAGCAAGATCTTAAGGCAAGTGATGTCCGGATCAAATACGATTGTAAGGTGTGAAGCGTTATAGTACATAACATGCACAACAATCTTATTGGAGAGTTTGAAAGTTGTCTTACTGCTAAGGACATATGCGACAAGCATAAATTTAGATTTGACCAAACATATGTATTAAGATTGCGTATCTTGAATATGAAGTAGATGTAGTGCCAAATAGATTCTAATAGTAGTATAACAGAGCACCTCCAAATCGTGAGTGCAATGGTTCAAGATCTTAAAACCGATGGGTGAGAAATCTCCGAGGAGGAATAAGTCCTGAATGTGATTTGGGCTTTTCCTAATGATAATGTGCGTTTGAAGAAGGTTAAGATCATTAAACTAATAATAAGCATCCGAAAACCTTTAGACAGATTTAGAGGTAGCTCAAGATGGAAGAAGAATGCATAAGGACATTTTCATGTACCAATATGAAAACAAGTGAAATCAAGGACTGGTAAGAACATAGTTCAAAGACTATATGGAGAAAAAGTGTTATTTAGAACAATAGTAGTTTTTGGTTTTTTTTATTTTATAGCATGGCGATGTGTTTTATGTTCCATGGCTCATTGAAAAAATTGATTGAATAATTTTCTTGACTTAGATGTTATTGATGTATTTTATTAGTTGTTTCAAATTTACATTGTGGTTGTGATTATGAATTTATTAAGTGACTTGCTAGACTTGGTCTTTTTAGGTCGGGATAAAACGAGTTACCTAGTTAAATATTTTTGAGATTGATTCGCTAAGGTTATGTACCTTAATGTGAATCATGTTTAGTTAGCATTTTAATTTTGAAATTCTTTTAGTAAGACTTCTATAACATCAAAATCGTTAGAGTTGATCTACTTAGACATTTACGATGCTTTAAACGACAAGGAAATGTCAAAGGTTTGAGTTCTACGTGGAGACTTTATCTTATTTTCCCATAGTGATTTTGGGCCACTCTAACATCAAAATCCTTAGAGTGGAAACATCGGCTTGGACCAAAGCCCTACCCACTTATCGTCCAACGCTAACGAAAGCTAGCGCCAGCCGAGGACCGTGACCGAGGTGATCGGTCTTAATCTCTAGCCTGGTTGTCATATCTCAAAACCCCTTTTTTATATTTTCGGTTAGAAAGGTCGAGAAGCAGATTCGGAGAAGTAAATTAGAAAATAGAGTCGCCAGTTAGTTCTAAAAACAAAAACTACCAAACTAAAATAAAGAAATACTCTTCCAATCTTAGTGTGGGAAAACTAAGCTTGGAAGAGATTTAAATTGACTCCATCGGTCTATAACCGATAATCCGGATTCAAGGGGGTGGGCGAGGGTACGAAACGTAGGGATAAGCCCTTCCATTCCGCTCGTCAAAAGACGACCTTTACTAGTTTGAGATGTGGGTTTAGATAACGCATTAAACATAAGCACACAACATAATTAGATACGAAATTAAAAGCAAACAAAGCATGCTAATGGAAAGCAATAAAAGCATATATGAAAAGTAATAAACGAAAGCGATAAAGAAATGAAAACGAAAAGCGATAAGAAACGAAAACGAAAATAAAAATATTACATTAGGTATGGAGGAATTTAAATGCGATTACAACTTTCTCCACAATACCAAAAATGATAAATAACGAAATCAATAAATAAACCATGTTTTGAAGGCTGAATTGGTGCCCTCGGGTTGTCCCACTTGCCGATTTGGATATCGAACTAGATTTGAAAGTGTGATGGTGGTGAATTGAAAAGGGCTTTTATGAAGTTTTTCTAAAGATGAGTAGGAAGATGTGTGGAGAGTAGGAAAGATGATGTGTAGTGGCGGAAGCAAAGAAAAAGAATAGGAAACCGCAAGACACACAACCGGGCGAATGCGACCGCTTGCGCAATCTTGGCGGATCGGGGAAATGGAGGGGCAAAGGTTCTTGGTTTTGGCTGAAATTTGGTGGGAAGGATGGTAACTGGTAATGGTTGATTGTGACCAAGTTTCGTGAATTTTGGATGAGGGGAAGACCTTGATCTGCACGCCTGAAATGAGCAGATACTGGACTAGATGTGCGGCCGACACCTTCTGTTTGGATCAAGGGTGGAGGACGGAGGGTTTCTTGGATGAAGCTGAAAATTGGAGGAATGGTAGTAGACTTGTTGGAAGGATGGTGGTTAAAATTTGGAGTGAAATGGCTGGGTGGTTTGTGAGATATGACGCAGCAAAGTGAAGGGATAGAACCTTGACTTGGGCTCGGATACAACAACACCACCGAGTGAATCAAGGGGCGCTCCTAAGCGGTCCGGATACAGCAACACCACTGGGACTTGGGAGACTCAAAGGACACCACCGTGATGCTAAGCACGGATACAGCTTTGAGAATTTAGGAAACGAGCAATCCAACTCAAGAGTGTTAACTCAAATATATTCATCAAAAGTGTTTTTACAATGAGGCATATGAGCTGAATATATAATGCCTTGCCTTGGCTTTTTACATAACCGAAAACCAAGCTGAAAATAATGCAAAATGAAAATAAAACTAATTAGATTCTTTCCCTCCTCCAAGTTAAGCTAGAGTAAATCCTAGCCAAGTATTACAAAATTGGGAACATGTGGCCTTGCTTGTTTTCCCCTTCTTCAAGCTTCTTGATTCTTTGATGCTTCTAGAATGCCTTGTCACCATCTTCCTCTGTTGCTCCATAACCGGCCATAGCCCATCTCATGTCAATATGGACCGACCTCATTCAAGCATCAACTTATTTATGTACTTAAGCATAAAATGGCAATGTTCCTCGGTTTAACTTGACCATGCACACTTGCTTTACCTTGGAGGTTTTTGGTGGCTAGCTTCAACTAACCTTCTTAACTAAATTGGTAATCAATTATTTATGAACAAAATCATAAGAGCTTAATGTTTTGGGCTCATCACCCTCCGGGGTCCATTAGCACCATTCGGTTGAGTTGTAAACGCTTCCCTTGATCATGAAACATTCAAGCATCTCCAGCTGAACCTTAAGCATATATGGCTCCTCCAAATGAATATCATTCTGCTCAAAACACAAAGCTGTCCACTCTCCATCAAAAGATCAACTAAAAGGAGACCAAGAGGTCAGATTAAATGAATATTCAGTAGCTCTTAGTCAAGATTTAGCGGCGTAATGTTTAGGAAAAAGGCTTTCTTAAGTTAATTCGGCAGCATAGCGCATAGGAAAGAAGTCGTATGCAAATGAGAGTCTAAGGTCTCTATTTATAAGTTGGATTAGGTCACAAATGAACTAGGGTTAAAGCTTAAGTAGCCGTCCAAAAATGAACAAAAATCGGCTGAGAAAATCACAAAAACCAGGCCTAAAAGAAGATTAAACTGGTCCTAAGATTCTAGACGTGGTGTGAGGCACCGGACCTAAAGGACGTTGTACGATCCTTCGGCTCTTTCCATATTGCAGCCTAAACACTAAGAAAAACGTAGTGTTTCAGGTGCGATTAGACCTTGTGCGCGGTGCTAGACATAAGCGACGTCGTTTTGTAAAGCGAACTCGTGTCTCGGTTGGATACTTGGAGCAAAACGCAGCGTTTTGATGATTCCGACCATGAAACGCGTCGTCGGCCTTGACAACATCGTACCAATGACTTTAGTTTCGTGTCTTAGTTTGATGCCGATGACGAAACACATTGTTTTGAGCGTAGCAAAGCCTTATACACGGTGTCGGCCACCAACACTCTGGAGGGTTGACCGGGCTTGGACCATTCGAAAGAAAAGGATTTTTGGACCGACCCAAGGTAAAAGGTTATTTTATTTGGTGCTAAAGGGTTTTTTGTGGTTTATCGGCTTTTGTCATATCAATTAAATATCGTTCGTGATCCGGATCCACAAATAGGACTCGGGATTTCATCATCCGGTCAACAAAATAAATTATAGAAATAAAACAGATAAAGATGACATGTTCTAGGTGTCTACGAGTTAGCCCCCACTTTGACCGAGTCTAAAACATGAAGGGTCAAAGCAGTACACTAAGGGCTACTTATCCGGCTTGATCGGAGACAAGGTGTAGACTTGATGTGAAAAAATTCTAAGGAAAGTTATAAAGACAAATTGAAAAAGAAATTGCACTAGCCTCCATTCCCCCAAAAGAAATTGTAAGTGCACAACCCAAAATAATAGTGCATATCAAAATGGGCCTGAAGTAGAAACAAAAAATGGCGCAAGGAGTGCTCGGGTCGAAAAAGAGATACGACCAGGCTGGTCCGGCCGGCATCGGCCAAGTGGGCGGCCGAGGGCTCGGCGACTTTAGTGGCGTGGCATGGCAGGACCTTGAACCTAGAGACTACTATATGTTGGACCCTCGGCTAGATATCGAATATTACACCTTCTAAACCTTCTTACGTAATTTCATCGGAAAAACAATTCTTAAGATATTGCCTCGATGCCTTGCCGAAGCCTTCCACCAATATGCATGAAACCTACAAGCACTGCTGAAGCTAACAAATTGGAAAATGAGTTTGATTCTTATTAGGGAAGAGGTGCATCTAATGAACTCGTTGAAGCACTATCGCTAATGTAATCCTTGGGGCTGCCCACATTTAGAGACGTCGGGCCATAATCACCTAACCGATAGGCGGTTTCCTATTAGTAGGAGGCCTTAGGGATATGGCTCTCTACTGCGTCACCGAGCTTCGTGGAGCAATTGGAAGATCACTATTCTTTAATTCCACTTGTCGTTCTTGAGACTATTACGAGGTCGGACCGGGTCGAAGCAAATCCGGATGAGGATTTCGTTGGCAGCCCCTGTTATTGCGAGGTAAACACAAAGAAACATCCGGAAACAAAAAGCGACACTAGGTGGCGGCGCCGACCAAAGGGGTGGCGATCCAGGCATCGGCTGAGGCTAAAAAGCCTCCAATTTCGGCCAAAGTATTGGTTTTTCTATTTCGTCGTGTTTTTTTTTTTTATTTTGCTCCTGTTGGGCCGTAAATAAGGTTGAATTCGACCGTGCGGGACTCTTAATAATTTTTCTATCTATTGCATGCAGATTTGGTTAATGGAGCACCTTTAGCTAATTAAAGTCCCTACATATGTGGACGTATACCGGCTACGCAATTGCGTCGGCGAAAGCGCAAAAGTGTGGTTACTCGATCGTCCTACTTCTTATTGGGAGGCTTCGTTTAGAACCGATAATCCCATCGAATGGAACATCATACATTGGAAATTGTCCCAATTTAGGACATACACGGAGCCACATCTTTTTGTATGTTTGTTGGGTTTGAAAACCAGTACGTACTACTTCCTCGACTGTGTATTGCGGCAAATGGGACGAGAATAGGTGATCCCCTATTTAGATTGTGTTTGGCCTCGCTATCATTGAAGCTGTTTTCAAGTTTTGGCAGCCTGGGTTTTGACATGGCTTGAGTATTAGATGAACATGCCGAAGTTGCTGAAATCGGTAGATAAACATACTACTATAGTTTCAGAGTATTATCCGGAATGGATAATAGAAGTAGACTCGAAGCGTTGTAAGGCACCGAGGACTCGAGAATAGGATCCCGGATGAGTTGTTCCTACTAGAGCACCACTTCGATTCGCAAAATAAACCCTCAAATTGATGAATAAGCCTACATGAGAGAGGTTGAGGCTAAAGAAGTCGAAGAGAGGAGGGCCCGTAGGATTGAAGTGCTAAAGAAATGCACCCGGGAGGATGCGGTTGAGTCTAGTGATTGAAAAGGGAACAAAGTCAAGATCGACTAAGGCTGAATTTTAGGAAGAATTTAGGAAAAAATAAAAATTTAGAAGTTTTAGTTTTCCCTCTTTAGAACAATTATTTCCCAAGTAGTATGCTTGTTTATTTCCCTTTTTTAGCTATGTATTCGGGTAAGTAGTAGGCTTACCTTTTTATTAATAAAAGAAAAAAGTAAGTTTTATGCTCACTTTTATGCTTCATTTATTTTTATTGCTCACCTAGAGGAATAAATAATAAATTTAGACAGACCTAATTGGACTACCAAAATAGAATAACAATTAAAGAGTTAATTAAATAAGCGGACCGTCCGATTACACTCGTTGAAAATAAAATAACAATTAAATACAAAATATGGCTATAGGGTTACTTGGCCCAACCAGACTTTCCACTGTCCGGACAGATGGCTGGCGCCGCTATAGCCCAACCTGGTTGGGTCGGGCTTAGCCCATTATAAGATCTGTTTAGTATCATGCTAAACATAGTATTTTTTTCTCGTTGATCTAAGTTTGTATACTTGAAAAATCTCTTCATCATCCAAATTAGTCAATTTTACCGCTCATCCTGGTAGTATTTGACTAAGTACAATGGACTTCACTTTCTTATTAAATGCCCTTGATCTACGTGCGTGGTATACTTGGACATAATGTAAAGCATTGAGGCGCCTTTCATCTAGAAACACCAACTCTTCGTAGCATGCCTTAGCCCATTCGGCTTCAAGAATTTGACTTTTTATAATGATTCGTAATGAGGGAATGACGATTTCTATTGAAAGGACTTCTTCCATGCCATACACTAGGGAGTAGGGTATTGCTCCCGTTGAGGTCTTAATGGAGGTCCGGTAGCCCCATAAAGTAAAGGGCAACTTGTCGGGCCAATCTTTATACTCGACAACCATCTTCTCCATTATTTTGCGAATATTTTTGTTGTCGACCTCAATCTGCTCCATTGGTTTGAGGGCGATAAGGAGAAGATTTGTGGTGCTTACACTACTACAAGAACCACTTTTAACGATGGGTCTTTAACGACGGTTAAAAGGATAAACCGTCATGAAACTGGACCGGTGGCATTTTTGTAAATAACAAGCACTTTTTAACGAGATATGATGATAATTCTAATGTAAGAATCGTCGTCATAGGTTTTCCGAAACATTTAACTATGGTTCTTCTAAGAGAACCGTCATTGAATGTGACATATGACAACGGTTCGTCACGAGAATCGTGGTCTTATGTCTTTCTTTTCGACTTAAAAACGAGATCTGCTGTTGTAAGGCCCCAAAATTTAATTGTATTTAATTATCGCATTTCTACTGTTTCAATATTTAAGAGCGAGTGAGCCGCGCATAAATGTCAAAATGAAAAGGAGAAATAATTAACTTAGAAAAATCAATCCATGCTTAAATATTTATAAAATGTGCAACCAATAAATAATAATAATAATAAAATAATAATAATTTTACAATGAGAAAAAATAAAATAAAAATTGGGGAACAAGTGTATGGTGGAAACATTAACCAAGTGTGGAAGATAATTATGATTTGGATAAGCCCAAATCTTATGGAGGTGATGGGGATAAGATTGGGCTGCGAAGCCCAATATAAATAGGAAGGGGGCTGGCTGGGCCAAAAGCAAGAAAAATAAAGAAAACAAGCAAGGGAAGCTAATAAAAAACCCCAAGCCCAAAACAATTTGGCTTCGCATCGCCTGACCACCAGCCCGCCGCCTGCCGCCGCCTGCCCGCCGCCTGCCCACCTGCCTCCAGCCGGCTGCCGCCGCTGCCGCCGTCCGCCGCCGTCCGCCGGTCGCCGGATTCGGCCAACAACCAATTGCTCTACCTCACTTTTTTTCACAACACCTTGATTACTAAGGTAATAATTCTAATTTTTTTCTTCTAAACTAAATTTAATTATTCATAATGGAAAATAAATAGATACAAAGAAGGAAAGAATTAATACATCTATGGGTGCTGAGAAATTGAGGAAATTATTTGGAAAAAAATAAAGTTAAAGAAAATATGAACATGCATATTCACGCGTAGAATTCAAGAAGTAGTTAGTAATTTTGATAAAAAGGGGTATGAGAAAATATGTATTATATTAAAGTAAAGGGGAAAATTTCTTTGCAAACGAAGGTTATCGGAAACGTCGGAAGTAAAGCAAATCGAAAATTTGTTCAAAGCAAACTTCCTAACCGAGGTACGTTATTGCTTGTACCCTTCCAAAATAATTTAAATTTTAATTGTTATGAAAAGCTTTACCGTGATTGTTTTAATATGGCCTAACATTTTAGGATCCAATTAATCGTTAATCGTTAATCGTTGATCGGTTATTATTAACCGTTCATAATTGTCCGCTAGCGTAATTAATCGTATTGGGCCCTTCCCGGTAAACGGGAATTTTAAGCGAATCGTATAGCCGAAGCCATGGCTGCAATTGCATATGAATTGGGGTCCTAGTGTTAGCCGGAAGGTAAAACATTTACTGAAACTGAAAATTTTAACCGAAAAGTCTACAAAAACAGAAAACCGTGCTTTTGCTTAAATGATATATTTCAAATGAATTTTTGAAACGCGCGCGCTCACTGGCTCCCCAAAAGTGTTTTTTTACGAGTACAAGGGTAACGTATTGAGCCAACCACTCACTTTTAGTTTTTCCTGTTTCTTTAAATTTTGTTTTAGGGAAGGAGAAACAGACAAGGGTTAAACAGGAGAATCGGGAGTAGAGGAGTCCGACGAGAAGGGTTCCGACAAGGTCGGGTAATGACTCGTTGACCGCCCCTCGGGCATATCTCTGCTATTATGGGTTACGCTAGAATAAGTTTAAGTTTTTGGGTCATGTATGAACTCGATTATGGAAATAGAGTCATCCTATCTACTCGTTTGTTTAAACATAGCTTTCATGTTATCGTTTATGTCGTACAAAAAAAATATTATTAATTAATTGAGTGTCTTAGCCTTGTCTCTATTAGTTGGGGACGGCAGTAATGCCCCCTCCTTGATTTTAATTTTCATTAGCATGAGTCGTTATGGTTATTAAGCAAATGTTGGTAAGTTAATTATGGATTGGAGAATGGGCGTTACAACTGTTTCCACACCCACTCACAACTCTCGGTCTTATCGCTGTCTACATTTTTTCTCTCCTTCATGAACCTCCTCATTAGATCCGGAATTCGTTCCTCATCGGTCGACTTGAATTGGTAAGCCTCTCCTTTCTCTCGCCATTTAGATCTCCTCTCTCTTAATCTTTCATTTCTTTATAGTTTCATCTAATTTCTTTTACGTGTAGATCTCTTCAAATTCTCGCTGTCAAGCCTCTCCACCCTCGCCGTTATCGGTTCTTAGATATGAATCTATCCTCTCTTATTTTTCGCTTTAAGTTATTTAGGAAATTATTTTATAATTAAATGTTGAATGTACTTACGGTAATTATGTGAATATTGAGAATGTGGGTAATGTTTGAAATTGTTGAAATGTTGAATGTTTGTTGAAATGTTGAATATTGAGAATGTGGGTAACATTTGTTTAGTTTATTAAGTTGAAAATACGTGAAATGTTTGAGATTTTGAGAAATGGGTTTAGGAGTTTAGGGATTTATGGTAATTATAGCGAAATATTATAGGTAAGGATGGTAGATCAAAAGAGTGCATCCAAATTTGTTTAGAGTTATAGAGAAATAGAAAGATAATTTGGATATAGGGTCATCCCCAACAACCTTCTCATAAAGGTAAATTTGTATCTAAATTTGTTTATTTTGATGAGGTGTTATTGGGGTGGAGTCATTTATCCAATTATCAAAATTGGCATCCAAATATGGGTAGAGTTTAGAGAAATAAAAATATTTATGGTTTAGGGTTTGAGGAAATAGAAAAATTTGTGGTTATATGTTTAAGGATATAAATGTAAAAATGTAAAAAATTAGAAAGGTATTTGGATATAGGGATCTCCCCAAATACTTGTAAAAGATAAATTTGTTATCAAACTTATTTATTCCGATGAGTTGAAGTTGGGGGTATCTAAATTTTCATTTTCCTTTTTGGGTGCAAGTTTGTTGTATTATACATGGTTGTAAACTAGAGGCCATGATTTTTTTTGAAGTTGACGTAATTCATAAGACAATAATGAAATATGAATGAAATGTTGAGGCCACCCCTTTAATTTCCTTTAACAACGCAAGATATAACGGGAACCGGAATTCTCTTGTTGTAATTAACAATGAGATCGGATTCCTATATATATATATATATATATATATATATGAATGAGCCAATGGGAGACAGGATCCATTTACAGCTAGGGATGCAGCTCGAGGACTGGGTATGGTTGAGTAGCAGGGGAGGCAGAATGACAAATTAATTTAACAAATTGATTTTCAAAACAAAAGATGAAAACGATAGAATTGAAACAGCTTAAATAAAGCGTAATTGAAACGAGGAAAATGAATCAAAAGTTACTTTCTTTGATTGAATGAAAAGAAACTTGTACAACAATTTGAAATATATGCTCTCGGGAGAGAGGGATTGGATAGAGATTGAGAGGATAAAGAGAGTGTTTACAAGTGATTGCTAAAGGTAAGAGTTTTCTCAGTGATGAGTTCTCCGAGTTGGTTCCGCCTTCTATTGAAGTAATGAATGCCTATTTATAGAATACATTGATGAATTAATGCCGAACACTTGGACGGTTGAAGATGCTTTATTGGAATGGAATCATAATCTTGAAAATATCTTCCAACAATGTTGAATTATTGGAACAAGTATTGATTGGACTCGAAAATATGAATAGTAGTTGATGATTCACCATATCTTGAACAAGTAACTTGAATTATTTTGCCGACAATGAGTGGAAAGTAATAGCCATGTATTCATTTCATCAAATGGTGATATTGAGTAATGTCATCTCAAATAGTTCATTGTCCCCCATAAATGCATAGTAAGTGTCCTTCATGAATAGTAAGTGAACAATAACGTCCACTTCCTTCCCTAGATATATATATATATATATATATATATATATATATATATCACCACTTGCCTATCATCACTTGCCTCCAATTGTAATCAATCTCTTAGCCACTCATCTCCCATCAAATCTCTAACCTCTCTCTCTCTCTGAGAGCTTTCATTCCAAACCCTTGTACAAGTTTTGATTCAAACAATCAAAGTAAGTTTTGGTTCAACATTTTTGTTATTTCAATCTTCTTTCAGCTTATTTCAATTTACAATTTTAATCTTTTGTTTTGCAAATCAATTTGTTAAATTAATTTGTCACCCTGCCTCCCCGCTATTCAACCATGCCCAATCCCCGAGCTACTTCCCTAGCTCATAGATCAATCTTGTCTTCGACTGGTATCGAGCCACGTTTGTGTATTCGGTTGGTTTTACGCCACAGCTAGCGTTGGCCAACCCCTTGTTATCCGTTGGTCAGCCATGTGAGGTGGTCCCGGTGTGGGTGGTCCCGGTGGTCCCGATAGTATATGCATAATCCTTACCTAAGTATTCAAGGATAACTCATATGGCCTCTTGGGTTAGAGATCATCTAAGTATAGGTAGTAGTAAGACTACTAGTGTGGTCAATAGAAAGGAAGTTAGTTGTCAAGTTGATTTCTCAAATTGGTCTATTCCAAAACAAAAGATAGAAAAAATTTATCAAATAGGAAAGTTTGATATTAATACTGCCTTCTCAATAAATGATCATGAAGAAACATTTAGTTTAGATGAAGAATTTCAAACTCTTAAGTTACTTTCAAATATCTCTATTAAGTACGAGATATATTCATTTTGGTATGATTCAAATAGCCCTCAAATCTTTAACAAGATTAGGATTAGATTGTCTTATATTCATGGCTCTTAAAGATAATAGATTAATTCACTACAAAGATTCATTACTAGCTATGATTCAAACTAATATATGTAATGGTCCTATTTATTTCAACTGGTGTCCAAATTATTCAGTAGATCTAAATGATCCCTGGATCACGGATACATTAATTTTAGATATTGACTTACAAAATGATTCAAAAGTACAATTTAGAGAACTTTCAAGAAATTTTGCTATTACTTACAAAGTTTATTTCAAACTACTATCTTCTCAACTTAATCCAAAATGTTTATTAAAGGCTTTTCTTGATGAGACAATTTTATTTAAAATTGAGTCCGAAAATATTTCAACTTTTACTCCTAAATTATTAAAATGGAATGAGATAACTATTTTATTATTCAAAATATTAAGCCTCCTAGGAATATTGCTCAAAAGAATATACAACAAGTAATTGAAGAACCCGATGGTAGAGTATTAATAAGATTTAATTCTATTAATGAAAGAACTCCTTCTTCAAGACTTTCGTAAAAAATAGATCTTTCTCGATCTTCTTTTTCAATGCCTTCAAGGTTTACTAATTATGATTATTTAAAAGATAATCAAGAAGAAGATTCCTTTTCCTCAAAAATCTATTACAAAGCACTCTATAGCAGAACCAATTGACGAAGACAATTCATCAATAGGTTCTCCTACTCATTCAACTATGCAAGCTCCTACATATTCTTCTATTAATGTCATTACAAAATCCTTTGAAATTAACAAAGAATATTTAAGAGAATATTTTAATTCAATTGAGAATAAAGAGAAAAAAGAATGGTTTTTATCCTATTTTGATTTAAAAGCTCAAGCATTCATAAGGCAAGAATGGTATTCATTAATGGAAAGAATTGAATGTAATATTCTATTCTTTACCTAGTGGACCATATTTGCTTCGAAAATAATCTACCAGATCCTTTTGGTATTAAAGAAATTAATACTAATCAAAATCTTTGTAAAAAATGGACGTTATTAAATGGAAATATATTTCATTCTATAACTCCTCCTTTACAAGAAATTTTAATCTCTATAGATCAAGGTCATATTCATGCTACTCCATTCAAAATAGGAAGAAACGGTCCAGATGATTCTCAAGTAGCTTTAGAAGAGATTAAAAAATTTATCATCAAAACAATTATACTAATCAAGTCTTACGTATAGTATCTCAACAAGTTAATATGGTTTCTACTCAAATAGAAGCAATATCTAAAAAGGAAGATATTGACTTATTATCCAAAAAATTAGAAAGTTTAGATTTAAATATAGAATCAATGAAACCAGAATTCCTAGATAATATTTCATCCCCTCTCATTAAATTCAATAAGAATAAAGATTTAGAAATTCGAGATAGCCCATTAATTAAAAAGATAGATGAAAAATTAAAACAAGGAGCTAGTTCAAGTACTTTTGTTAATGTTTTAGATATTTTCCAAGAAGATCAATATATCAATAAAATCTTTAATAAGAAAGAAATTCCTTAATATTCTAGAAGCACTCCTCCGGATCTTCAACTAGAATCAATAAAATCGGTTATTACTGGAGCTTTTGACGGTACTTCTATCTATGAATAGAGTATAGATGGAAAATCCGAACATGAAGCATTAATTATTCTCCATAGGATGATGATGGCATATGCGGCCTACACATCCAAAGGTGCTCTAGAAACTCAAGCTTTTGATTTACTAGTTTCAAGTTTCACCGGATCATTGAAATCTTGGTAGGATAATTACATGAGAGACGAAGAACGTCCGAGTATCAAAAATCATAAAGACGTTGTCCATACTCTAGTCCATACAATAGTTTTGGTACTGCAAAAGATATGTTAAGTGGTCAAGAAATTTTACTAATAAATTTAAGATGTCCTACTCTAGAATATTACAATTGGTATAAAGATACTTATTTCACAAATCTATTAAAAAGACAAGATTGTCGTCAATCATATTGGAAAGAGAAATTCATTTTAGGATTACCAAATTTATTTTCTCAAAGGATGTTCAACAAATTAAAAGAAGTTATAGGTAAAGATCCAATTCCATATGATCAAGTTACATTCGGTCAATTATTAGGATTTATTAAAAAAGAAAGTATTTCTTTATGCCATGAACTAAAATTACAAGCAAGGTATTCACAGAAAAAGCTGCTACACTAAAAGAGTTAGGTTCTTTTTGTGAAGCTTTTTGTCTTCCAAAATTGAGGCTCCTTCGTTGAAAAAATAAGAGCAAATCAAGTCAATAAAAAGAAATAATTTAATCGTACTAATAACAATAAAGCAAATACAGCTCCTAAGAAAATAATTCAAAAAAGAAAACTACTAATAAGTTATTTGTTTTAAATGTAACAAACAAGGTCATTATGTAAAAGATTGTAAAGTTAAAGAAAAATTAAATGAAATTTGTGGTGATAATCAAGAAATTCAAGAAAAGATTATTTCTTTATTTGAACTCAAAGATACTCCAAAAATTCATCTAATTCTGAAGACAATGGTCTTTACGAATTAGAAAGTAATTCAAGTGATTATTCATCAGGAAATGAATCAACTAGAATTTGTTACAAATGTATTAATATGATGACTACCACTAAAAACGAAAAAGAATTTTTATTAGATTTAATTGAACAAATTCAAGATTCATAACTAAGAAAGAAATATTTAGCGAAACTCGAAAGTATTTTAATAAAAGAAGATTTATTAAAAGCTACTCCTCCTAATTTCAATATTAATAAAATATTTGAGAAATATGATACTTCAAATATTTTAAAGGTAGTTAATATTCAAGACTTAAAAATGGAAGTAAATAATCTCAAAGAACAAATTAAAGAAATTAATCAAAATTTATGTTTTCTTCAAACTAAAGATTTAGAATTAGAAACAAGAATATCTTTAATTGAGAATAAATCAAGTTCTTTTAATGCTAATGAAGACACTCCAAGTTCTTCTAACAATCAACAATTTATTTCCACAATTAATCATATTAATTATCAAAAATAGTACATTTTTATTACTCTAAAGATTAATGATAACTTTGAATTCAATACTATTGCCCTACTTGACAGTGGTGCAGATCAAAATTGTATTAAATAAGGATTAATTCCATCCAAGTTTTATGAAAAAACTAAAGAACGCCTTCATAGTGCTAATGGAACGGCACTACAAATTAAATATAAATTATCAAATGCTTATATTTGTAATCAAGGTTATTGTTTCTAGAATACTTTTGTCCTTGTAAGAGATATAGGTCAAGAAGTCATTTTAGGTACCCCTTTCATTACTCAAATTTATCCTTTCAAAGTCGATCAATTTGGTGTTCATACTGAAATTCTTGGAAAATGTATTTCTTTCAAATTTATATCTTCAATAATTTCAAAAGATTTATCTCTTAAAAAAAGCATTCTTTAATCAATATTATTCTTAACAAGGATTTCTTCCTTTCAACTCCGAATATGAATCAAGATGAAAAGAAAGAAAGAATTATTCAAACTCCTTGGAATTTTGCTATAAAGACAACTACATCAACTCCTTCTCAATCTTCAATCCCTGTGTCAAATTCATTTCAACTCTTACTCAATCAAGAATTTCCTGCTTTATCTTACGCTCAAGCTTCAACAAAATTTCAAAGACCCACACAACTAATTTCCTCTTTTGATTCTAAATATTTTACTAAACCCACTAAAGAACATGTTATTTATACAAAATTTAGACAACCTCAATCCTTATCTCAACTCAACGAATTTGTCAAAACTATTTTTTTACCCGAATATTACTTCGTCAATGACAACCCTCTCAAGACCGGAACTATTTATGAATTCATTCTGGTTGATTCAAAATCTGCAAAAATTCAGCATATTCCGGATCGCACCAATCCCAATCAAATAACTTACTCAAAGCTTAGAATTCTCAAAGTACTTACTCGGGAAATATTTTCCTAGTAGATATTCAATCAAACCATTTTCCGAACCTTTCAATTTACCAGGCTATAATTACATAGATTATGAAAAGGCTTGGTATTATACATTTTTATATAGACCGTTCAATCATTCATGGTTTATTAGTCTCGACACAAGAACGGAAAGTCAATTTCCCATTTGGTTCTACGAATGGTGGATGACCATGGGATCTACTCAAGACATATGGCTAGAAGAAGTCAACAAACATTACAGCGAGTTACTCAAATGTTTCAACTATCAGTCCGGATCTCAAGCAAATCTTATTCCATAAAAATATGGATTTCCTTGGATTTTATGTTGGTCATTTTCAATTTCTCAACATTACCAACCTCCAACACCATATTCATTAGTCCGTGAATACAAGATTAAATGGTGGGACAAGTTCAATATCCAAACCGCCTTAGGTATTAAGTCAGCTCCATCCATTCAACCAACTCCCGCTACCCAACAAAAATAGGAAAAGAATTCAAAAGGAAAGAAAAATTCAAGATGAAGAGATTCAATTGCTCAAGTAAGAAATCAAGCTACTCAAGAAGCGACAACAACAATTACTCCCGAAGACAAGTACAAATTTATCCGATTCCTCAATATCTATTCAATCAGATTATGATCCTTTTGATGGGCCTTGCGCTCAGGACCCATATAGTATTTAACTCTTCTAGGGTATTAAAAAAAGAAATTTCTAACGAATTTTATGCAAATTTTTCTAAGTGAAATTTAACAATTTCACTTCTCTTTTCCCCGAGAAGGAAGTGGACATTACTTGTTCACTCTATCGTTCAAGAAAAAAGGACACTACTATTCAAGAAAAAGGACATTACTGTTCACTCTTGTGGTGGATGGTACTTGTTGCCATGTGAAGAATTATTAATCCTGTTCAACTAAAGTCGTCGGCAAAATAATTCATCACCTACTATTCATACTTTTGGTCCAATCAATACTTGCTCCAATAATTCAACATTGTCGCAAGATATTTTCAAGATTATGATTCCATTCCAATCAAGCATCCTCAACCGTCCAAGTGTTTGTTAGCAATTCAAGATTGTATTCTTTAGTTTAATAGAGGGCATCACTACTAGCCTATCATCACTTGTTTCCACTTGTAATCAATCTCTTAGCCACTCATCTCCTCTCAATCTCTAACCTCTCTCTCTTGAGAGCTTACTATCCAAACTATTGTACAAGTTTTGATTCAATCTATCAAAGTAAGTTTGATTCAACATCTTTGTTACTTCAATCTTCTATTTAGTTATTTCTATTTAAAGTTTCGAGTCTTTTGTTTTATAAATCAATTTGTTAAATTAATTTGTCACTCTGCCTCCCCGCTACTCGGCCATACCCAGTCCCGAGCTGCTTCCCTAGCTCCTAGATCAATCCTATCTTCGACTGGTATCAAAGCCAAGTTTGTGTATTTGGTTTGTTTTATGCCATAGCTAGTGTTGGTCAACCGTTGGTCGACCCCGTGTTATCCGTTTGTCGGCCGTGTGAGGTGGTCCTGGCATGGGTGGTCCGGTGGTCCCGATAGTATGTGCATATTCCTTAACTAAGTATTCAAGCGTAACTCACATGGCCTCGTTGGTTTATAGATCATCTAAGTCTAGGTAATAGTAAGAGTACTAGTGTGGTCAATAGCAAGGAAGTTAGTTGTCAAGTTGATTTCTCAAACTGGTCTATTCCAAAACAAAGGATAGAAACAATTTATCAAATAGGAAAGTTTGATTTCAATACTACCTTCTCAATAAAAGATTGACATCTTAGATTTATTAATAAAATTTCTTGACCGCTTAACATATCTTTTGGAGTACCTAAAAGATTGACAACTATTGTATGGACTAGAGTATACACAGACTTCTTTATGATTTTTGATACTTAGACATTCTTCATCTTTCATGTAATTATCCCACTAAGATTTTAATGATCCGGTGAAACCCGAAACTAATAAATCAAAAGCTTGAGTTTACGGAGCACCTTTGGATGTGTAGGCAGCATATGCCATCATCATCCTATGGAGAATAATTAATGCTTCATGTTCGGATTTTCCATCTATATTCCATTCTCTTGTGCAAGTTTCATTTCAATCAATCAAAGTAAGTTTTGATTCAACATCTTTGTTACTTCAATCTTCTTTTAGTTATTTCCATTTAAAGTTTTAATCTTTTGTTTTATAAATCAATTTGTTAAATTAATTTGTCACTTTGCCTCCCCTGCTATTTAACCATACCCAGTCCTCGAGCTGCTTCCCTAGCTCCTAGATCGGTCCTGTGTTTGACCGGCATCGAGCCAAGTCTCGTATATTTGATTGGTGTTACGCCATAGCTAGCGTTGGTCAACCATTGGTCAGCCCGTGTTATCCGTTGGTCAGCTGTGTGAAGTGGTCCCGGTGTGGTTTGTCCCGGTGGTCCGGATAGTATATGCATAATTCTTAACTAAGTATTCAAGCGTAACTCATATGGCCTCTTGGTTTAGAGATCATCTTAGTCTAGGTAGTAGTAAGAGTACTAGTGTGGTCAATAGGAAGGAAGTTAGTTGTCAAGTTGATTTCTCAAATTAGTCTATTCCAAAACAAAAGATACAAACAATTTATCAAATAGGAAAGTTTGATTTCAATACTGCCTTCTCAATAAAAGATCATGAAGAAACATTTAGTTTAGATGAAGAATTCCAAACTCTTAAGTTACTTTCAAATATCTCTATTAAAAAATATAAAGAAAAGTACGAGATATATTCATTTTGGTATGATTCAATAGCTCTCAAACCTTTTACAAGATTTGGATTAGATTGTCCTATGGTCAAGGCTCTTAGAGATAATAGATTAATTCGCTACAAAGATTCATTACTAGCTATGATTCAAACTAATATATGTAATGGTCCTATTTATTTCAACTACTTGTCCAAATTATTCAGTAGATTTAAATGATCCTTGGATCATGGATACATTAATTTTAGATATTCGTTTACAAAATGATTCAAAAGTACAATTTAGAGAACTTTCAAGAAATTTTGCTATTACTTACAAAATTTATTTCAAACTACTATCTTCTCAACTTAATCCAATATGTTTATTAAAGCCTTCTTTTGATGAGACAATTTTATTAAAAATTGAATCTGAAAATATTTCAACTTTTACTCCTAAATTATTAAAATGGAATGAGATAACTATTTCTCAAGAATTTATTATTCAAAATATTAAACAGACCTATAAATATTGCTCAAAAGAATATACAAGAAGTAATTGAAGAACCAGATGGTAAAGTATTAATAAGATTTAATTCTATTAATGAAAGAACCTTTTCTTCAAGGCTCTCCGAAAAAGAGATCTTCCTCAATCTTCTTTTTCAATGCCTTCAAGGTCTACTAATTATGATTATTTGAAAGATAATCAAGAAGAAGAGTCTTCTTCCTCAAAAATTTATTATAAAGTGCCTATAGCGGAACTAATTGACGAAGATAATTCATCAATAGGTTCTCCTACTCATTCAACTAATCTGAAAATAAAGAATATTTAAGAGAAGATTTTAATTCAAAATAAAATAAAGATAAAAAAGAATGGTTTTTATCTCATTTTGATTTAAAAGCTCAAGCAATCATAAGGCAAGAATGGTATTCGCTAATGGAAAGAATTGAATATAATATTCTATTCTTTACCTAGTGGACCATATTTGCTTCGAAAATAATCTACCGGATCCTCTTGGTATTAAAGAAATTAATACTAATCAAAATCTTAGTAAGAAATGGATGTTATTAAATGGAAATATATTTACTTCCATAACTCCTCCTTTAAAAGAAATTTTAATCTCTACATATCAAAGTCATATTCATGTTACTCCATTCAAAATAGGAAGAAACGATCCGAGATGATTCTCAAGTAGCTTTAGAAGACATTAAAAAGGTTTATCATCAAAACAATTATACTAATCAAGTCTTACATATAGTATCTCAACAAGTTAATATTGTTTCTACTCAATTAGAAGCAATATCTAAAAAGGAAGATATTGACTTATTATCCAAAAAATTAGAAAGTTTAGATTTAAATAGACAGATCAACAAAGCCAGGATTCCTAGAAGATATTTCATCTCCTCTCATTAAATTCAATAAGAATAAAAATTTAGAAAGTCCAAATAGCCCATTAATTAAAAAGATAGATGAAAAATTAAAACAAACAGACTAGTTCAAGTAATTCTCGTTAATGTTTTAGATATTTCCCAAGAAGATCAAGATATCAATAAAATCTTTAATAAGAAAGAAATTCCTTATTCTTCTAGAAGCACTCCTCCGGATCTTCAACTAGAATCAATAAAATCGGTTATTAAAGAAGCTTTTGAAGGTACTTCTATCTATGAATGGAATATAGATGGAAAATCCGAACATGAAGCATTAATTATTCTCCATTAGGACGATGATGGCATATGTTACCTACACATCCAAAGGTGCTCCGAAACTCAAGCTTTTGATTTCGGGTTTCACCGGATCATTAAAATCTTGGTGGGATAATTACAAGAAAGTCGAAAAACGTCGAAGTATCAAAAATCATAAAGAAGCTCTCTATACTCTAGTCCATACAATAGTTGTCAATCTTTTAGGTATTCCAAAACATACGTTAAGCGGTCAAGAAATTTTATTGATAAATCTAAGATGTCCTACTCTAGAAGATTATAATTGGCATAAAGATTCTTATTTCACATATCTATTAAAAAGACAAGATTGTCGTGAACCATGTTGGAAAGAAAATTCATTTCAGGATTACCAAATTTATTTTCTCAAAGGATATTCAACAAATTAAAAGAAGTTACGAGATAAAGATCCAATTCCATATGATCAAGTTACATTCGGTCAATTATTAGGATTTCTTAAAAAGAAGGTATATCTTTATGCAATGAACTAAAATTACAAGCAAGATATTCAACGAGATAAAGCTGCTACACGAAAAGAGTTAGGTTCTTTTTGCGAAGCCTTTTGTCTTCCAAAATTGAAGCTCCTTCTATTCAAAAAAGAAGAGCAAATCAAGTCAATAAAAAGAAACAATTTAATCGTACTAATAATAATAAAGCAAATACAGCTCCTAAGAAAAATATTTTAAAAAAGAAAACTACTAATAAAGTTATTTTTTTAAATGTAACAAACAAGGTCATTATGCAAAAGATTGCAAAGTTAAAGAAAAATTAAATGAAATTTGTGGTGATAATCAAGAAATTCAAGAAAAGATTATTTCTTTATTTGAACTCAAAGACATTCTAGTTCATTCTAAAAATTTATCCTTTGATTCTGAAGACAATGGTCTTTAAGAATTAGACAAGTAATTCAAGTGATTATTCATCGGAAATAAATCAACTAGAATTTGTTACAAATGTATCAATATGATTTCTGCTACTAAAAGTGAAAAAGAATTTTGTTAGATTTAATTAAACAAATTCAAGATCCAAAATTAAAAAAGAATATTTAGAGGAACTCAAAAGTATTTTAATAAAAGAAGATTTATTAAAAGCTACTCATCCTAATTTAAATATTAATAAAATATTTGAGAAATATGATACTTTAAATATTTTAAAGGTAGTTAATATTCAAGACTTAAAAATGGAAGTCAATAATCTCAAAGAACAAATTAAAGAGATTAATCAAAATTTATGTTTTCTTTAAACTAAAGATTTAGAATTAGAAACAAGAATATCATTAAATGAGAATAAATCAAGTTCTTCAAATGACAATGAAGATACCCCAAGTTCTTCTAGTAATCAACAATTTATTGCCACAATTAATCATCTTAATTATCAAAAATGGTATATTTATATTACTCTAAAGATTAATGATAACTTTAAATTCAATACTATTACTCTACTTGACAATGGTTCGGACCAAAATTGTATTAAAGAAGGATTAATTCCATCTAAATATTATGAAAAAACTAAAGAACGTATACAGAGTGCTAATGGAACGGCACTACAAATCAAATATAAATTATGAAATGCTTATATTTGTAGTCAAGGTTATTGTTTCAAGAATACCTTTGTCCTTGTTAGAGACATAGTCAAGAAGTCATTTTAGGAACCCTTTTTATTACTCAGATTTATCCTTTCAAAGTAGATCAATTTGGTGTTCATACAAAAATTCTTGGAAAATGTATTTCTTTCAAATTTATATCTTCAATAATTTCAAAAGATTTATCTCTTAAAAAGCATTCTTTAATCAATATTATTCTTAACAAGGATTTCTTCCTTTCAGCTCCGAATATGAATCAAGACGAAAAGAAAGAAAGAATTATTCAAACTCCTCGGAATTTTGCTATAAAGACAACCGCATCAACTCCTTCTCAATCTTCAATCCCTGTGTCAAATTCATTTCAAGTCTTACTCAATCAAGAATTTCCTGCTTTATCTTACGCTCAAGCTTCAACAAAATTTCAAAGACCCACACAACTAATTTCCTCTTTTAATTCTAAATATTTTACTAAACCCACTAAAGAACATGTTATTTATACAAAATTTAGACAACCTCAATCCTTATCTCAACTCAACGAATTTGTCAAAACTATTTTTTACCCGAATATTACTTCGTCAATGACAACCCTCTCAAGACCACAACTATTTATGAATTCATTCTGGTTGATTCAAAATTTGCAAAAATTCAGCATATTCCGGATCGCACCAATCCCAATCAAATAACTTACTCAAAGCTTAGAATTCTCAAAGTACTTACTGGGAAATATTTTCCTAGTAGATATTCAATCAAACCATTTTCCGAACCATTCAATTTACCAGGCTATAATTACATAGATTATGAAAAGGCTTGGTATTATACATTTTATATAGACCTTTCAATCATTCATGGTTTATTAGTCTCGACACAAGAACGGAAAGTCAATTTCCCATTTGGTTCTACGAATGGTGGATGACCATGGGATCTACTCAAGACATATGGCCGGAAGAAGTCAAAAAATATTACAACAGCTTACTCAAATGTTTCAACTATCCGCCCGGATCTCAAACAAATCTTATTCCATAAAAATATGGATTTCCTTGGATTTTATATTGGTCATTTTCAATTACTCAACATTACAAACTTCCAGACATCATATTCATTAGTCCGTGAAAACAAGATTAAATGGTGGGACAAGTTCAATATCCAAACTGCCTTAGGTATTAAGTCAGCTCCATCCATTCAACCAGCTCCTGCTACCCCACAAAAACAGGAAAAGAATTCAAAAGGAAAAGAAAAATTCAAGATGAAGAGATTCAATTGCTCAAGTAAGAAATCAAGCTACTCAAGAAGCAGCAATAACAATTACTACTGAAGACAAGCACAAATTCATCTAATTCCTCAACATCTATTCAATCAGATTATGATCCTTTTGATGGGCCTTGCGTCCAGGACCCATATAGTATTTAACCCTTATAGGGTATTCAAAAAAAAAATTTATTACGAATTTTATGCAGATTTTTCTAAGTGAAATTTAACAATTTCACTTCTCTTTTTCCCCAAGAAGGAAGTGGCCATTACTCGTTCACTTCATCTGTTCAAGAAAAAGGACACTACTGTTCACTCTTGTGGTGGATGGTACTGTTGCCATGTGAAGAATTATAAATCCTATTCAACTAAAGCTATCAGCAAAATAATTCATCAGCTACTATTCATACTTTTGGTCCAATCAATATTGCTCCAATAATTCAACATTGTCACAAGATATTTTCAAGATTATGATTCTATTCCAATCAAGCATCCTCAACCGTCCAAGTGTTTGTTAGCAATTCAAGATTGTATTATATAAATATGTATTCTTTAGTTCAATAGAGGGCATCACTACTTGCCTATCATCACTTGCCTCCACTTGTAATCAATCTCTTAGCCACTCATCTCCTCTCAATCTCTAACCTCTCTCTTGGGAGCTAACTATCCAAACTCTTGTACAAGTTCCATTTCTATCAATCAAAATAAGTTTTGATTCAACATTTTTGTTACTTCAATCTTCTTTCAGTTATTTCAATTTACAATTTTAATCTTTTGTTTTGCAAATCAATTTGTTATATTAATTTTGTCACTCTACCTCCCCCACTATTCAACCATACCCAGTCCCCGAGCTACTTCCCTAGCTCCTAGATCGATCTTGTCTTCGACTGGTATCGGAGCCAAGTTTGTTTATTTGGTTGGTGTTACGCCATAGCTAACTTTGGTCAGCCCGTGTTATCCGTTGGTCAGCCAGTGTGAAATGGTCCCGGTGGTCCTGATAGTATGTGCATAATTCTTAACTAAGTATTCAAGCGTAACTCAAATGGCCTCTTGGGTTAGAGATCGTCTAAGTCTAGGTAGTAGTAAGAGTACTAGTGTGGTCAATAGCAAGGAAGTTAGTTGTCAAGTTGATTTCTCAAATAGGTCTATTCCAAAACAAAAGTTAGAAACAATTTATCAAATAGGAAAGTTTGATTTCAATACTGCCTTCTCAATAAAAGATCATGAAGAAACATTTAGTTTAGATGAAGAATTCCAAACTCTTAAATTACTTTCAAATATCTTTATTAAAAAATATAAAGAAAAAGACAGATATATTCATTTTGGTATGATTCAAATAGCTCTCAAACCTTTAACAAGATTAGGATTAGATTGTCCTATATTCATGGCTCTTAGAGATAATAGATTAATTCGCTACAAAGATTCATTACTAGCTATGATTCAAACTAATATATGTAATGGTCCTATTTATTTCAACTGCTGTCCAAATTATTCAGTAGATCTAAATGATCTCTGGATCATGGATATATTAATTTTAGATATTCATTTACAAAATGATTCAAAAGTACAATTTAGAGAACTTTCAAGAAATTTTGCTATTACTTATAGAGTTTATTTCAAACTACTATCTTCTCAACTTAATCCAAGATGTTATTAAAGCCTTCTCTTGATGAGACAATTTTATTAAAAATTGAATCTGAAAATATTTCAACTTTTACTCATAAATTATTAAAATAGAATGAGATAACTATTCCTCAAGAATTTATTCTTCAAAATATTAAACAGACCTAGGAATATTGCTCAAAAGAATATACAACAAGTAATTGAAGAACCTGGTGGTAGAGTATTAATAAGATTTAATTCTATTAATGAAATAACTCATTCTTCAAGACTTCCGAAAAAATAGATCTTTCTCGATCTTCTTTTTCAATGCATTCAAGGTCTACTAATTATGATTATTTGAAAGATAATCAAGAAGAAGGTTCTTCTTCCTCAAAAATCTATTACAAATCACCTATAGCAGAACCAATTGACAAAGATAATTCATCAATAGGTTCTCCTACTCATTCAACCATGCAACCTCCTACCTACTCTTCTATTAATGTTTTCACACAACCCTTTGAAATTACTAAAGAATACTTAAGAGAAGATTTTAATTCAATTGAGAATAAAGATAAAAAAGAATGGTTTTTATCTCATTTTGATTTAAAAGCTCAAGCATTCATAAGGCAAGAATGGTATTCATTAATGGAAAGAATTGAATTTAATATTCTATTCTTTACCCGGTGGACCATATTTGCTTCGAAAATAATCTACCAGATCCTCTTGGTATTAAAGAAATTAATACTAATCAAAATCTTAGTAAAAAATGGACGTTGTTGAATAGAAACATATTTCATTCTATAACTCCTCGTATACAAGAAATTTTAATCTCTATAGATCAAGGTCATATTCATGCCTGCTCCATTCAAAATAGGAAGAAACGATCCGAGATGATTCTCAATTAGCTTTAGAAGATATTAAAAATGTTTATCATCAAAATAATTATACTAATCAAGTCTTACATACCGTATGTCAACAAGTTAATATGGTTTCTACTCAAATAGAAGCAATATCTAAAAAGGAAGATATTGACTTATTATCCAAAAAATTAGAAAGTTTAGATTTAAGTAGGGAATCAATGAAACCAAGATTCCTGGATGATATTTCATCCCCTCTCATTAAATCCAATAAGAATGAAAATTTAGAAATTCTAGACAACCCATTAATTAAAAAGATAGATCAAAAATTAAAACAAGCGACTAGTTCAAGTAATTACGTTAATGTTTAGATATTTCCCAAGAAGATCAAGATATCAATAAAAACTTTAATAAGAAAGAAATTCCTTATTATTCTAGAAGCACTTCTTCGGATCTTCAACTAGAATCAATAAAATCGGTTATTAAAGAAGCTTTTGACGGTACTTCCATCTATGAATGGAATATAGATGGGAAATCCGCACATGAAGCAAGTAATTATTCTCCATAGGATGATGATGGCATATGCTACCTACAAATCCAAAGGTGCTCTAGAAACTCAAGCTTTTGATTTACTAGTTTCAGGTTTCACCGGATCATTAAAATCTTGGTTGGGTAATTACATGAGAGACGAAGAACGTTTAAGCATCAAAAATCATAAAGAAGTCTGTCTATACTCGTAGTCCATACAATAGGTGTCAATCTTTTAGGTACTCCAAAAGATATGTTAATTGGTCAAGAAATTTTATTAATAAATTTAAGATGTCCTATTAAGGTTTGCTCTTGGAGAGTTTGAATCACCCTAGAGGGGGTGAATAGGGTGATGAGGAAACTTGCTCGAAAATTAAAACGAATTAGGATCCGATATGAGTGAGAGGCAAGGATGTACTCAAAAAGCATGAACTCGGAATACGGTAAGTAGTGAAGAAACAGATTGATCGAATTCAAACCGTCCGAGTCTAGAATGTACTCGGAAAAGTAATAACTCGAAAGTACGTGGAAACCCTCCAGGGCGGAAAAACCACGGATCGTGCTAATCCGAGCACGAAGTCGAATCCACTATTTTGAGTCCACAAAATACAGTGAGATCGACTTGACTCGAGTTGCTCCCTTAGACAACTCCTTACAAGTTTTTCCTAGACTCGTAAATTTCCTTATCTCGATCTAGTACTTCCTAACCGAGATCACCCTTACGAGTTAGGGACAACCGAGCTGAGTCAACCCTTACAGCTCGATCAAGGGACCTTACTTAGAGAGTAAGAAAGAAAGTGTTTGTAATCGAATACAAGACCTTACAACTCGGAAAGTTATCAAATACGGAATTGGAGTTGTAAGTAGAAGATTGAGAATGACTACAATGAATTTTTGCTCAAGTATGTATATTAACAATAGATTCGGCAATCTTCAAGTCATGAAAGTTGGCTTCTATATATATAGATGACCAAGCAGACTTAGCCGTTGTATCCATCTTCTCGACTGGGGTCCTTTGTGACCATTGTAAGGGATTTTCTAAGTCACTCGGAAAATATCCGTTGAGATATGAACATTGAGCAATGGTTCTTGATTCCTTTGGAAGTCCCAAAACCACCTGGTAGTGTCTTTAAAAATAAGGTGGAAACCACCGTTGAGCTTGGTGTTGCAGATTTCCAATTTTGGAAACGGACAACCCTAACACGGTGTTTGGGGCTAGGTCGGAGGTGGAAAAAGCCTTGTCTCGCTGGTGATTTGACATTTTAAAGTCGGTTACTTTTGCAGTTCAAAATTATGGTAGCCTCGTTTGAATAACCTACAAAAGTAAATCAATTTGGTTCTCAAAGTATAAAATACTTTGGTCCAAGATTAGACACGAGATAATGATATACTTAAGATAATTAAATGACTAATTATCCGAGTCGGAAAAGGAATGGAATTTTCCGAGTCTAATATCCATTATACTCAAAATTCCATCTCGAGTCGGTCTAAAAGAGAATCAAGTTAGATAAAGAATATCGAGTGAACGAACTTGATCTAGACTAAAACAAAGTTCAAACAACACAAGCCGACTTGGAATAGAAAATTAACATTGTAATTCCCGGAACATGAAGTCGGACTCGAGTTTATGTGTGTGAATACGAGAGTTTGAACATACAATAATTCGAGTGTTGAGTAACTCGGAACCGAGTTAGTACAAGAATGCTTTACGAGTCGGTCGAGTCACACAAAGACATGAAATAATTTCTAGAACACTCATAATAAATGCTATATCACTCATAAAACTTTCTAAGGTTCATATAATGACTTGTAATCAATACCCTATGTGAGAAAAGCTCCTATACTTGATTCCTTGATGGAACTTAGAAAAGTTTAAGTATAAAGTCCGAGTCTTCATCCTACTCTAGAAGATTACAATTGGCATAAAGATAATTATTTCACATATCTATTAAAAAGACAAGATTGTCGTCAACCATATTGGAAAGAGAAATTCATTTCAGGATTACCAAATTTATTTTCTTAAATGATATTCAACAAATTAAAAGAAGTCATAGGTAAAGATCCAATTTCATATGATCAAGTCACATTCGGTCAATTATTAGGATTTATTAAAAAGAAGGTATTTTTTATGCAATGAACTAAAATTACAAGCAAGATATTCAACAGATAAAGCGGCTATACGAAAAGAGTTAGGTTCTTTTTGTGAAGCTTTCTATCTTCCAAAATTGAGGCTCCTTCGTTCAAAAAAGAAGAGCAAATCAAGTCAATAAAAAGAAACAATTTAATCGTACTAATAACAATAAAGCAAATACAGCTCCTAAGAAAAATATTTCAAAAAAGAAAACTATTAATAAAGTTATTTGTTTTAAATGTAACAAACAAGGTCATTATGCAAAAGATTGCAAAGTTAAAGAAAAATTAAATGAAATTTGTGGTAATAATCAAGAAATTCAAGAAAAGATTATTTCTTTATTTGAACTCAAAGATAGTCCAGAAAATTTATTTGATTATGAAGACAATGGTCTTTACGAATTAGAAAGTAATTCAAGTGATTATTCATCAGGAAATGAATCAACTAGAATTTGTTACAAATGTATTAATATGATGACTACCACTAAAAACGAAAAAGAATTTTTATTAGATTTAATTGAACAAATTCAAGATTTAGAACTAAGAAAGGAATATTTAGAAAAACTCAAAAGTATTTTAAAAAAGAAGATTTATTAAAAGCTACTCATCCTAATTTCAATATTAATAAAATATTTGAGAAATATGATACTCCAAATATTTTAAAGGTAGTTAATATTCAAGACTTAAAAATGTAAGTCAATAATCTCAAAGAACAAATTAAAGAGATTAATCAAAATTTATGTTTTCTTCAAATTAAAGATTTAGAATTAGAAATAAGAATATCATTGATTGAGAATAAATCAAGTGTTTCTAATTCTAACGAAGATACTCCAAGTTCTTCTAGTAATCAACAATTTATTTCCACAATTAATCATGTTAGATATATTTATATTACTCTAAAGATTAATGATAATTTTGAACTCAATATTATTGCTCTACTTGACAAGTGGTACGGACCAAAATTGTATTAAAGAAGGATTAATTTCATCTAAGTTTTATGAAAAAACTAAAGAACGTCTACATAGTGCTAATGGAACGGCACTACAAATTAAATATAAATTATCAAATGCTTATATTTGCAATCAAGGTTATTGTTTCAAGAATAATTGTCCTTGTTAAAGACATAGGTCAAGAAGTTATTTTAGGTACCCCTTTCATTACTCAAATTTATCCTTTCAAAGTCTATCAATTTGGTGTTCATACACAAATTCTTGGAAAATGTATTTCTTTCAAATTTATATCTTCAATAATTTCAAAAGATTTATCTCTTAAAAAGCATCCTTTTGTCAATATTATTTTTGACAAAGATTCCTTCCTTTCAGCTCTCAATATGAATCAAGATGAAAATTAAAAAAATTATTCAAACTCCTCGAGCATTATGTTGTAAAGACAAACACATCAACTCCTTCACGATATTCAATCCCCGTGTCAAATTTATTTCAAGCTTTACTTAATCAAGAATTTCCCCCTATCCTACGTTCAAGCTTCTACAAAATTTCAAAAACCCACAAAACTAGTTTCCTCTTTTGATTACAAATATTTTACAAAACCCGATAAAAGAACATGTTATCTATACAAAATATCGACAACCTCAATCCCTCTCCCAACTCAACGAATTTGTCAAAACCGTTTTTACATTTGAAAGCTACTTCATTAATGATAACACTCTCAAGACCAGAACTTTTTATGAATATATTCTGGTTGATTCAAAATCGATAGAAATTCAAGCATATTCTAGATCGCACCAATCATAATCAAATAGCCTACCCAAAACTTAGAATCCTCAACATACTTACTGGGAAAGATTTTCCTAGTAAATATACAATCAAACCATTTTCTCAACCATTCAATTTGCCAGGCTACAATTACATAGATTACGAAAAGGCTTAGTATTACACATTTTTATATAGACCATTCAATCATTCATGGTTTATTAGTTTTGACACAAAAATAGAAATTCAATTTCCCATTTGATTCTATGAATGGTGGATTGAAGACTCGGACACTCGCTCTATATCTTTCCGAGTCATGCAAAAGGAATCGGTATAACGATGTCATTCATATAGAGTTTTGATTCCAAGGCATTCTCTCGTGTCTTAGAAACTTACTTGAGTTAAATAGTATCTTCTCTATGCGATTCGGCCTTCACATATCTCTTTCATCGCTTTTCGGCTAGCGCCTCGAAAACCGGTTCTTTATTCCGAGTCCACTCTCACTCGGATTAATCGCATTTTGAATATACTAGTATTCCGCTGTTTCTCACTCGGAATCCGACTTGTGGTTATTTACTCTATTGTTTGCATAGTCGGCATTCATAGTTCATTTCATGCTTAGTCTATATCAAGTTCTTTCCCACTCGATATTCGCTATAGAACGTGTTTCTTTACTTAAGACTAAGTCATATGGAATTCCGAGTATCATGGATATTAGACTCGTAAAATTCCATTTCTTTTCCGACTCGGATAATCAATTGCGTAATTTTTCAAAATTATTTTGTTATCTCGTGTCTAACCTTGGACCAAAGTATTTTATACTTTGAGAACCGAAGGTGTTTTACTTTTGTAGGTTATTCAATCGAGGATATCTTTTCAAACTACAAAAGTAGCCGGCTCGTAACGTCAAATCACCAGCAGATATGGCTTTTCACCTTCCCCGCTTTAGTCTCGGAAGATTGTATCGTAAGCCGCTCGCTTCCATATCCGGAAAACCGGAACGCCAAGCTTAACGGTGGGTCTCACCACATTTATCAAGACACAACCGATGGTTTTGGGACTTCCAAGAGAGTTAAACCGTTGTCCAACGTCCATATTTCAACGGATACTTTCCGAGTGACTCGTAAAGCCTTTCACAACGGTCACAGAGGACTCTCGGTCGCGAGATAAAGATAACGGCTACTCTACCTGGTCTTCTATAAAAGAAGCCACTTCACAAGACTTGAAGGTTGCCGAATACATTGTCAATACACTTACTTGATCAAAGTTATTGTATTTACTTTCAATCTTCAACTTATAACTCCCACTCGCAATTCATTACTTTCGAGTTATAAGGTCTTGTACTTAGTTATAGACTCTTCTTACATTCTTTGTGAGGTCCCTTGACTAAGTCGTAAAGGTTAATTCAGCTTAGTTGTCCCTAGCTGTAAGGGTTATCTCAGCTAGGAAGTACTAGATCGGATAAGGTAACTTCGAGTCTAGGAAAACTTGTATAGAGTTGTCCAAGGGAGCAACTCGGGTTCGACCGGTTCACGGTATTTTGTGGACTCAAAATAGTGGATTTGACTTCGTGTCCGGATTGACACGGGCCGTGGTTTTCTGCCCCAGGAGGGTTTCCACGTAAAATCTCTCGTGTTCTCTTTCCGAGTTCATTCTAGACTCGGACAGTCCCGCTGTACTTGTTTACTCCGATTCATTGCATTCCGAGTTCAATATTTTCTCGACCCCGTGCTTAGACTCAAAATCTGTCTTTGCCTCTTCTCTCGTCAAAAGTGTGTGTTCTCGCAAAGATTTTTCCATCACCCTATTCACCCCCTTCTAGGGTGACTCGGACTCTCCCCGAGCAAACCTTCAATTGGTATCGAGCCTAGCCTTTGAGAAAGGATCTAACAGTCCAAAGGTTTAAAGATCGGATGGCTTAGAACACCGGAGAGTTCGACGAAGGTAGATCTTCCAACAGGCCACCAAAATTCAAAGGTTCAAATTTCGGTCACTCGGAAGAAGCTTATGGAATGTTTCCTTATGGATCACGATGAAGAAGTATGGGAAATCATACAACAAGGAAACTACATTCCAACAAAGACAGATGAATTCGTAATCCTTCCAAAGACAAAGGCCGAGTTCACGCCGACAGGCGGAGAAGTTCGTAAAGAACTTCAAAGCCATGAACATCCTCATGTGCGCCATAAGCTCGTAAGAATATAATCGAGTCTCCGCTCGTGACTCGCTAAAGAGGTGTGGGACACTCTGGTCAACACCTACGAAGGTACAAGTCGGTGAGACAAGCAAAGATCAGCCAAGTATCTTCACAAATATGAGCTTTTCAAAATGGAGCCGAAGAGAACATTACTCGGATGTTCATACGCTTCACCGAGATCACCAACAATCTCAAATCTCTGGGAAAGAAGATCTCCCATGAAGAAATGTGTCGAAAAATTCTCGAAGCCTACCCAAGAGACGATGGGGTCCTAAGGTGACTCGCCATAGAAGAGGCTCGTAACCTCTCACTCTTGAAGCCGGACGAGCTCATCTGAAAGCTTCGATTCATGAGATACACTTGGAAGAAGAAGATGCCGAGAGTACTTCCAAAAGGAACATTGCGCTTAAAGCCTCGGAATCCAAAGAAGCAATTCCGAGCTCCTCCGAATCGAAGATGATCCCATGGCACTCATTGCAAGAGGGTTCAAGAAAATGATGAAGCACAAAAGATGGGACACAAGACCAAAAGAAGAATTCTACAAGAAAGACAAAAGAGATAGAAAAGGTAAGTTTTCTTCTCCTTCAAAGTTATCTCTGTCTAAGAATTCCGGATGTTTTGAATGTGGCAAGCAAAGACCACATAGTCAAGGACCGTCCAAAACGAAGACGGGACAGGAAGAAGAAAAAGGTCATGATGGCAACATGGAGCGATGAGGAATCATCTCGAAGACGACGAGGATTCGGATGACTCAAAGTGTCCGATGGCAGCCACCGACTCGTAAGCCGAAAAGAGTCGACTCGCACTACGTACTCGGATAATGAGGAAACCGATCCTCAAGAGGTAATAAACTACTTCCTCAAATTCTCCAAAGTTGATTTAGCTAAATACATCTTTACTTTGGAAGAAAAGTCCAATTCCGATTCTTCTCATTTCAAAGAACAACTTGAGTCAATCACTTCGAGAGCACTTCTTTAAAAAACGAATTGGAAAACCGAGACTCACACTCGGAGAACTCAAGACAAGTGCTCAAACTAATGAGACCGAGTCCGAGTTACTCGAAAAGAAAATGAGCAACCGAAACGTAAGCTCACCGAGTCTCAAGATCTGGTTTTAAAGTTTACTCAAGGACGTAAGAACCTTGATATGCTCTTAGGTTCACAATGTGTCTCTTTTAGAAAAGAAGGTCTTGGTTTCAACAAGGAGGAAGAATCTAATTCTTACTCGGAATTGTTCAAAAAGGATTCCGTAACCGTTAAGTTCAAAAGGTCGAGCATGGTCCCATTCACAAAAATGAAAGGAGGACTAAACCCGGACCTATTTACAAAAGGAAACCATTTTCCTCTCGTTGCAAAAGGAAAGGTTTTTAAAAGGAAAGAGACACAGACTCGGTTCTCTCGGAAGAAGAAGACTCGGAATCGGACTAAACCCAAAGTCATTCAAATCTGGGTTCCGAAGCACCTTCTTCCTCGAAAAGGACCACAAGTAAGGAATGTTACTGGGTTCGTTAGAGGAAGTGAGAAGGGTTAGATTCTCTCTATTTTGCAGGTCTCTCGTAAAAGATCAAAGGGCACTGGTACTGGACAGCGGATGTTCTCGACATATGTCAGGTGACCAAGGACTCTTTTCCGAGCTGGAGTCATATAAAGGAGGAAAGGTGACCTTTGGTGATGACAAGCAAAGGCAAGATAGTGGGCATTGGGAAGATTGGTAATGAAAACAATCTGGTGAGCCCAGTCTACCTTGTCAAAGGACTCAAGTACAACTTACTTAGCATCTCCCGACTTTGTGACAAAGGTCAAGAGGTAAAATTCACTCAATCCAAGTGCTACATCACGGATGAGATCACCAAAGAGGCAAAACTTTCGGGTAAGAGATCGGGTAATACCTACATCATCCCTCTTTCGACCCAAGTCAGAATTTATCCTGTTTGAAAGCATCTCTTCAAGATGATTCTTGGACTTGGCATCGTAGATTAGGTCATATTAGCATGCACACTATCAAAAAGCTTGCATCTCATCATCTCGGTTAGAGGATTACCTAACCGTGCGTTTGACAAGGATAAAGTATGTGAAGCATGCACCGAGAGGAAACAAGTCGATCTTCATTCAGATCTCTGAAGACAGCTTCCACATCCAACGTGCTTGAATTACCGCATATGGACCTATGTGGCGAAATTCCCGTAAAGAGTCTCGGAGGTAAATCTTACATACTTGTTATCATTGATGATTTTTCAAGATTTACCCGGGTGTGTTTTCTCAAGCATAAGAATGAAGCCTTCAAGGAATTCAAGTAAGCTCGTAGAAAGATTCAAGTGGAGTCCCGCACTCGGATTCAAAAGATTCGAACCGACCATGGAAGGGAGTTCGATTACTCGTAATTCTCGTAGTTTTGTGACAAGAATGGAATTTCTCACAACTTCTCAAGCACCTGAACTCCTCAACAGAATGGAGTAGTTGAGAGAAAGAACAGAACCCTTGAAGAAATAGCAAGGACGATGATGATTGAACACAACTTGCCTTACTATTTTCGGCGGAGGCGATAAACACAGCCAACTACACTCTCAATCGATGCCTCATCGGACCCATTCTCAAGAAAACACCTTATGAGCTCTACAAAGGGAGGAAGCCAAACATTTCTTATTTCGGATCTTTCGGATGTAAGTGCTATGTCCACAACGATGGTAAGGATCATCCGACCAAGTTTGATGCTCGGTCGACGAAGGAATTTTTCTAGGTTACTCTTCTCATAGCAAAGCTTACCGTATCTTCAACAAGAGAACTAACAAAGTGGAAGAAAGTATCCACGTGGTGTTTGATGAGCTTGAACAGAAAAACCAAGTGAATCTTCATACTCGTAACCGAAGCTCGAAAGGATGATGACGAAGATGAGCTTACAAAGACTCGAAGGAGATCACTCGTAACGAGGAAGTTCGGAATGAAATAGCTCAAGAGGTCGCTCAAAGCGAGCAAGTCAATGGAGCGGATCACTCGGAACAAGCTTCGAAGATCAAGCTATTCATCCACAAACCGGGTGAATCAAAGAACTGGTAAAGCATTCAAATTTACTTCCAGTCATCCCCAAGAAAACATAATTTCGATATCAACAATGGGGTAAGAACCCGTTCTTCTCTTCATAATCTATGTGCATTCACCGCATTCATTTCACTAACTCGAACCCAAAAATGCACTAGAAGCCCTTAATGAACCCGAATGGGTAGAGGCCATGCAAGAAGAGCTGAATCAATTCGAAAGAAACCAAGTCCGGACTCGACCAACCGACCCTCCGACCACCCAGTTATAGGAACCAAATGGGTTTTCAAAAACAAACTGGATGAGGGTGGAATAGTAGTCGAAATAAGGCTAGACTTGTAGCTCAAGGTTACAATCAAGAAGAAGGAATTGATTGTGGGGAAACCTTTGCACCAGTAGCTAGAATTGAAGCCATTAGAATATCGTTGGCATTTGCATCCCGCATGCATATTAAATTATATCAAATGGATGTTAAGTGTGCCTTTCTCAATGGTCTTATTGAAGAAGAGGTCTATGTCGAGTAGCCTCCCGGTTTTGAAAACTCGAATTTCCAAATTATGTTTTCAAACTTCAAAAGGCTCTCTATGGTCTTAAGCAAGCCCCTAGAGCTTGGTATGAAAGACCGAGCAGACTTCCTGGTTCAAAATGATTTTAAAAGAGGTCGATCGACAAGACTCTATTCATAAAGACCAAAGGGAAAGATTTTCTCATTGTTCAAATATATGTTGATGATATTATTTTCGGTGCTACTAATGAATTTCGTGTCGAGAATTTTCTCGAGTTGATGAGTCAAGAGTTCCAAATGAGTATGATGGGAGAACTCAATTTCTTCCTTGGGCTGCAAATCAAACAAGACAAAGATGGAATCTTTGTTCATCAATCAAAATACACCAAGGAACTGCTGAAGAAATACAAAATTCAAGATGCAAAGCACGCATCTACTCCTATGAGCAAGCAGTATAAAGCTCGACTCGGATGAGACAGGTAAAGCAAGTAGATCGAAACTCTATCGGGGTATGATTGGATCACTGCTATATCTTACTTCAAGCGGACCGGATATAATGTTCGGTGTTTGCTTATGCGCACGATTTCAAGCTAATCCAAAAGAATCACATCTCACTGCGGTGAAGAGAATATTCGGATATCTTGCAGGCACTCGGAATCTAGGACTATGGTACTCCGGAGACTCGGAACCGACTCGACCGGGTACTCGGACGCAGACTATGTAGGATACAAAGTTGATCGAAAGTACACATCCGGAGCTTGCCAATTTCGGGTCAATCCCTAATATCCTGGCACTCAAAGAAGCAAAATTCAGTAGCTCTATCAACTGCGTAAGCTGAATATATTGCCGCTGGAGCTTGTTGCGCTCGATTCTCTGGATAAAACAACACTTGAAGGATCTTGGACTATCTCTCAACTCGGTTCCAATCAAGTGTGACAATCAAAGCGCAATCAGTATCACTAAGAATCTCGTCCAAAGACTCAAAAACAAAGCATATTGAAGTCGGTATCACTTCTTACGCGATCACTCGGAAAAGGGTGATATTACACTTGAGTTCATTCCTACTAATCTTCAATTAGCCGATATCTTTACTAAGCCTCTTGGTGAAGATCAATTCCGTTTTATTCGGAATGAGCTTGGTATGTTAAATGCTTAGTTTCGTGTTATGATTCTTGAATATTTCGTGCCGTGTGCTTTCATTGTTAATAACCATTAGTTCGATTGATCACGTGATACTTGGCTGATAGTTATTTCGTGTTTCGAGTCACTCGAAACTTTTCCGAGTCAAACTCGGACGTAAGAGAAATTTGGACATCAAATTTTCTGAAGCTATCTCTAGAACAATGGAGAGTTTCGGATTATAATTTCAAACCCTTTTTCTCTCTCTTTCTCGAGCGCTGCGATCGGATCATAACCGCAGATTTTAAACCGCCGATATCTCAACCGTTGAAGAAGAACCGTCACAGCGGGCATTAATGATCGATGGACGAGCTGAGTCGAACGGAGTTACTTAACGGATAGTGAACGGGCGCGCGTACTCACTATAAATAACGACTATCCATCTTCATCTCGATATTCTAAAACTCCTTCCCTCTCAAACGAAATTCTTCTCGCGGAAGTTTGCTACGTGAATAGTGTTCCCCGATCGTCCGCGGATGTCGAAGAAGCTCTCTCTCTCTCTCGTAAGTTTTCGATCGCTCATCTCTCTTTCTTCTACCATTTTTCGTTATCTTCTCTTCTACACCTCATTCTCTTTCTCTTTCGAAAAGCTTCATCTTTTCTTCTCTCACCATGCCTAAAAGAGGAAACCATCCCGACTTTCGGGTTTCTTCAACCTCTAAAAGCCTCGCACCTCCGCCTCCACTCGAAATCCCCTCCTTCCTAGTTGGAGCCATGCACCGAGCCACAATTCCTCGGTGTCTCCGGACTTTCTTCTTTCAAATTTTCTTTTTGTCCGGACAACTTATGTGTATTATTTGTATTTTTCTCCATTCGTTTTACTTCTTGTTTTTGCTGAAAGGCAAGGGGGAGAAAATGTAGTCGAAACCGGTTGTCTTGTCTAGGGGAGTTCTTTCAGCCCTTGTATTAAATGAATTGATGCATTTCCTTATTCATTTCGAGTTCTTTCTTTTCCGAGTTAATGAGTTAAAGCATACTTTAATTTGCTCGATATATTGTATATTGCTCCGATCTATTCAATATGCCTTACTTTTTATCAAACTACTCGGAATCAATCTATTTTCCTCTAACAAAGTTTCGTTTAAGTATGGAATGCCTTTCATCAAAAAGGGGAGATTGAAGACTCGGACACTGCTCTATATCTTTCCGAGTCATGCAAAAGGAATCGGGTATAACGATGTCATTCATATAGAGTTTTGATTCCAAGGCATTCTCTCGTGTCTTAGAAACTTACTTGAGTTAAATAGTATCTTCTCTATGCGATTCGGCCTTCACATATCTCTTTCATCGCTTTCGCTTAGCGCCTCGTAAAATTGGTTCTTTATTCCGAGTCCACTCTCACTCGATTAATCGCATTTTGAATATACCGAGTATTCCACTGTTTCTCACTCGAATCCGACTTGTGGTTATTTACTCTATTGTTTGCATAGTCAGCATTCATAGTTCATTTCATGCTTAGTCTATATCAAGTTCTTTCCCACTCGATATTCGCTATAGAACGTGTTTCTTTACTTAAGACTAAGTCATATGGAATTCCGAGTATCATGGATATTAGACTCGTAAAATTCCATTTCTTTTCCGACTCGGATAATCAATTGCGTAATTTTTCAAAATTATTTTGTTATCCGTGTCTAACCTTGGACCAAAGTATTTTATACTTTGAGAACCGAAGGTGTTTTCCTTTTGTAGGTTATTCAATCGAGGATATCTTTTCAAACTACAAAAGTAGCCTGGCTCGAACGTCAAATCACCAGCAGATATGGCTTTTCACCTTCCTCGCTTTAGTCTCGTAAGATTGTGTCGAAGCCGTCCGCTTCCATATCCGGAAAACTGGAACGCCAAGCTTAACGGTGGGTCTCACCACATTTATCAAGACACAACCGATGGTTTTGGGACTTCCAAGAGAGTTAAACCGTTGTCCAACGTCCATATTTCAACGGATACTTTCGAGTGACTCGTAAAGCCTTTCACAACGGTCACGAGAGGACTCTCGGTCGCGAGATGAAGATAACGGCTACTCTACCCGGTCTTCTATAAAAGAAGCCACTTCACAAGACTTGAAGGTTGCCGAATACATTGTCAATACACTTACTTGATCAAAGTTATTGTATTTACTTTCAATCTTCAACTTACAACTCCCACTCGGTAATTCATTACTTTCTAAGTTATAAGGTCTTGTACTTAGTTACGGACTCTTCTTACATTCTTTGTGAGGTCCCTTGACTAAGTCGTAAAGGTTAATTCAGCTTAGTTGTCCCTAGCTGTAAGGGTTATCTCGGCTAGGAAGTACTAGATCGGATAAGGTAACTTCGAGTCTAGGAAAACTTGTATAGAGTTGTCCAAGGGAGCAACTCGGGTTCGACCGGTTCACGGTATTTTGTGGACTCAAAATAGTGGATTTGACTTCGTGTCCGGATTGACACGGGCCGTGGTTTTCTGCCCCGGGAGGGTTTCCACGTAAAATCTCTCGTGTTCTCTTTCGAGTTCATTCTAGACTCGGACAGTCCCGCTGTACTTGTTTACTCCGATTCATTGCATTACGAGTTCAATATTTTCCGACCCCGTGCTTAGACTCGGAATCTGTCTTTGCCTCTTTTCTGTCAAAAGTGTGTGTTCTCGCAAAGATTTTTCCATCACCCTATTCACCCCCCTTAGGGTGACTCGGACTCTCCCCGAGCAAACCTTCGGTGGATGACCATGGGATCTACTCAAGACATATGGCCGGATGAAGTCATGAAACATTAAAGCAGCTTACTCAAACGTCTCGACCATCAGTCCGGATCTCAAGCATATATCATTTCATAAAAATACGGATTTCCTTGGATTTTTCGCTGGTCATTTTCAATTACTCAACATTCCAAACCTCCAAGCATCATATCCATTAATCCGTGAATACAAGATTAAATAGTGGGACAAGTTCAATATCCAAGCGGCCTTGGGTATTAAGTCGACTCCATCCATTCAACCAGCTCCTGCTACCCCACAAAAGCAGGAAAAGAATTCAAAAGGAAAAGAAAAATTCAAGATGAAGAGATTCAATTGCTCAAGCAAGAAATCAAGCTACTCAAGAAGCGATTACAGCAATTACTCCCGAAGACAAGCACAAATTCATCTAATTCCTCAACATCTATTCAATCGGATTATGATCCTTTTGATGGGCCTTGCGTCCAGGACCCATATAGTATTTAACCCTTATAGGGTATTCAAAAAAAAAATTTATTACGAATTTTATGCAGATTTTTCTAAGTGAAATTTAACAATTTCACTTCTATTTTTCCCCAAGAAGGAAGTGGCCATTACTTGTTCAGCTATCTGTTCAAGAAAAAGGACACTATTGTTCAAGAAAAAGGACACTACTGTTCACTCTTGTGGTGGATGGTACTGTTGCCATGTGAAGAATTATTAATCCTATTCAACTAAAGTCAGTCGACAAAATAATTCATCAGCTACTATTCATACTTTTGGTCCAATCAATCTTGCTCCAATAATTCAACATTGTCGCAAGACATTTTCAAGATTATGATTCCATTCCAATTAAGCATCCTCAACCGTCCAAGTGTTTGTTAGCAATTAAAGATTGTATTCTATAAATATGTATTCTTTAGTTCAATAGAGGGCATCACTACTTGCCTATCATCACTTGCCTCCACTTGTAATCAATCTCTTAGCCACTCATCTCCTCTCAATCTCTAACCTCTCTCTCTTGGGAGCTTACTATCCAAACTATTGTACAAGTTTTGATTCAATCTATCAAAGTAAGTTTGATTCAACATCTTTGTTACTTCAATCTTTTATTTAGTTATTTCCATTTAAAGTTTCAATCTTTCGTTTTATAAATCAATTTGTTAAATTAATTTGTCATTCCGCCTCCCCGCTACTCAACCATACTCGGTCCCCCAAGCTGCTTACCTAACTCCTAGATCGACCTGTCTTCAACTGGTATCGAGCCAAGATTGTTTATTTGGTTGGTGTTACGCCATAGCTAGCATTGGTCAGCATATATATATATATATATATATATATATATATATATATACACACCCTGTTATTCTAACCATACCCAATCCCCGAGCTGCTTCCTTAGCTCCTAGACCGGTCCTGTCTTCGATTAAGAGCTAGGGAAGCAGCTCAAGGGTTGATTAATAGAGGAGGTAGAGTGACAAATTAATTTAACAAATTGATTTGCAAAATAAAAGATTAAAACTTTAAATGGAGACAACTGAAAGAAGATTGAAGTAACAAAGATGTTGAATCAAAACTTACTTTGATTGATTGAAATGAAACTTGTACAAGAGAATGGAATATAGGCTCTCAAGGGAGAGGTTGGAGATACAAAGGGGTATTGAGGGGATGTGTAGTGAGTTGTGAGTTGTGTGATGAGTTTTGTTGTGTGTCATGATGAACTAAAGGAGTACATATTTATAAAGTACAATCATGAATTAATAAGTGACACTTGGACGGTTGAGTATGCTTGATTGTAATGGAATCATAACCTTGAAAATATCTCCGTACAATGTTGAATTATTGAAACGGTATTGATTGGACCAAAAGCATGAATAGCGGTTGATGAATCACCATATCTTGAACAAGTAATCCGTTGAATTATTTGCCGACAACTTTGATTGAAAGCCAAAGGATAACCATCACTTAAATAGTGATGTCCACTTCCATTATTTGCCGACAATCCGCAAAGGGCATTCATTACTTGAATAGTAATGTCCATATTCTTGAATAGTGCTATCCGTCATTATTTGAATAGTAAGTGAACAAGTACGTCCACTTCCTTCTCGGGAAAAAGAGAAGTGAAATTGTGAAATTTCACTTTTAGAAAAACCTGCATAAAAATCGTGAGAAAAATTTATATAGTTTTTCTTTGTTTTTCGGGGGTAGCGGGAGCTTGTTGAATGGATAAAGCTGACTTAATACCCAAGGCAGCTTGGATATTAAATTTGTCCAACCATTTAATCTCGTACTTATGGACTAGTGAATATGATGCTTGGACGTTTGTAATGTTGAGTAATTGAGAATGGTATTTGTAGTTGCGGGGTGGCGGGAACTGGCAAAATTAATTTTGAGAGCTAGAGGATACTTGGAGGAATTCTCTTGTTAAGAAATCAGGTAGGGAATCATTTTCGACTTTAATAAATTCTATATCAAAATCAAAACAAGATAAAATTGCTTGCCAACGAGCAAATATTTGTTTGGAAACAAGATTTTAAACATCTTTAGTAATGATTTCTTTTGCTGATTTGCAATCAATACGAAGAAGGAATTTTTTATTAAATTAATCATCTTGAAATTTTGAGACACAAAACGATTGATTAAATTTCTTTTTTACAGTTGAATAATTCTTTTGAGTTTTATTCCAAATTCCTGAATGATATCTAACTAGTTGGAGTCTGTTTTGAGGTCATAGACATCTTTTGTTTTAGTATACCAACATATCTTAAATCGATGCGTCCGTTTCAACTATCATGACTGCATTGGGATGTGGAATACCTAAACATGGTAAAGACTTGGCCTTTTGTTTAAGAAGGTCGACAACTTGAGTATGTTCATCTGACCATGGTGATGGGTTATTACTTAATCTCTTGTAAAGAGGTTGACGAGGTTTGTCTTAATTTTGGAAAGAAATTAGACACATAATTAAGACATCCCAAAAACCTTTGTAATTGAGTTTTATTTTTTATTTCATCTGGAAATTTATCCGTAAATTCATTGGCTCTTATAATTGGTTTAATAGTTCCTTGATAAATATCATGTCCTAAAATCTTATTTTTATTTGAAACAATCTCATTTTTGACGCTAGAAACAACAATACCATTTTTCTTTATAACATGCAAAAAGTTTGTAAATGTTTGAAATGTTGCTCAATATTATTTGAATAGACAAAACATCATCAATATAAACTATTGTAAATTGAGTATAAGGATTAAAAATATCATTCATAATATGTTGAAATTTTGAAGGACCATTTTTTAGTCCAAAAGGCATTACATTACATTCATAATGGCCAAAGGGGACGATAAAAGCTGTTTTATAACGATCTTGATCAGCAATTTGAACTTGCCAAAAACCACTTTTCATATCAAATTTTGAAAATACTTTTGCTTCATATAGTCTATTAAGTAAATCTCGTTTATTAGGAATGGGATATCTAATCCATTGTTAAACTTTATTTAATGGTTTATAATTAATAACAAGGCGAGGAACTCCTCGTTCTTTTTCTGCTTGGTTATTGACATAGAAGGCTACACAGCTCCAAGGAGATTTAGAGGATCTTATTAATTTTTTATCTAAAAGTGATTGAATCTCTTTTTGCAGAATTCTAAAAGTTCCTTATTCATTTGAATAGGTTGAGCTTTAGTAGGGATATTTCTTTCGAAAAATCCTCTTCATAAGGAAGTGTAACAACATGCTTTTTAAGTCTTCGAGTAATCATCAATCTTTAGAGTAATCTAAATATACCATTTTTGATAATTAATATGATTAATTGTTGAAATAAATTGTTGATTACTAGAAGAACTTGTGATATCTTCATTGTCATTTGTATAATTTTATTTATCCTCAATTAATGATATTCTTGTTTCTAATTCTAAATTTTAGTTTGAAGAGGACATAAATTTTGATTAATCTCTTTAATTTGTTTTTTGAGATTATTGACTTCCATTTTTAAGTCTTGAATATTAACTACTTTTAAAATATTCGGAGTATCATATTTCTCAAATATTTTATTAATATTGAAATTAGAAGGAATAGCTTTTAATAAATCTTCTTTTATTAAAATACTTTTGAGTTTCTCTAAATATTCCTTTCTTAGTTCTGAATCTTGAATTTGTTCAATTAAATCTAATAAAAATTCTTTTTCGTTTTTAGTGGTAGTCATCATATTAATACATTTGTAACAAATTCTAGTTGATTCATTTCGCTGATGAATAGTCACTTGAATTACTTTCTAATTCGTAAATACCATTGTCTTCAGAATCGGATGAATTTTCCGGAGTATCTTTGAGTTCAAATAAAGAAATAATCTTTTCTTGAATTTCTTGATGTGAGACCCCGAAATTTCGGTGTTTGCTTGCTAGTGAATTAGAATTTTTCGAGTCCGAATTAAAAACCCAAGAACCGAAACCGAGCATGGGCTAGCTTATTGGGCCTATTGAAATTGAAGTTGGGCCCAATTAGAATAAAAAGAAACGAAATGAGAAATGAAGAAGGTTGGTTGGCTGGTCGGCATTTGAGGAGGAAGGCTGGCAAGAAATTAAGTAAAGGGAGTTTGGGGTCCAATTAGAAATAGGCAGCAAAGCCCGAGTATGTGTAATAAGGAAATTAGGAGAGAGAGAGTGGGACCGAGACATAGAAGGAAAGAAGCGAGAAGAACGAACGGGGAAAAAAATTAGAAGCGAGCAAAACGAAAAGAAGCAAAGAGGCAAAGCGAGAGAGGGAGGCGAGAGCCAAGAGGCCCGGGCGGTGGCCACTGAACGGCGAGGGCACCGTCGCCGGTGGGCAAGGGAGAGAGAGGCTCGGGAGGCCGAGCGAGCAAAAGAGGAAGAGGGAAAAGCGAGAGAGCGGGAGACAGAGACCACGAAGGGGGAGCGAACGCGAGGGCCGAGGAAGGCGGTCGGTGAGCACGGAACCGCGGCCGACGGCCAGCGAGCGAGAGGAGGAAGATAACAAGATCGGTTCCGAGGCCGGGCGGGGAGAACGAGAGGCAGAGCGAGAGAAACAAAGGAAAACGAGAAAGAGCCCGAGAGAGAGCGATTGTGGGAAGCAGAGAGTGAAAGAAGGAGGTTTAAGGGATCAGGAGCTAGACTAGAAATCGAAAGGCGGAAGAAGAAGCAAACCCAATCCAAAACCCTGTAGAACCGTAATTCTTAGAACCTCTAAGAATCTAAGGTGAGTAATCTGAATTCATCCTCAAGAATTAAAATGAATTAGGTGACTTGAACTCGAAATTGATCCATGAAATTGGAAACCCTAAGGTAATTGAAGAAGTTAGAGGCTTAAATTGAAGAAACTAGAAACTCATGAATTGAAAAGCATGTTGCGATTTATGCCTAGTTTATGAATTTAATGATATTTGAGCATTGTTGAGCATGATTATTGAGCTATGTGATTGAGAATTTAGTGAAGTTAGCTTGAACAGAATTATTGAGAAAAATCAGGAAATTGAATTTCATGATTCATGTGCGATTTTTATGAATTAAGCATGCTATTCGAATTTCGTGAATTCATGTGTAACCCAAATTTCCTGTAATTTTTACTGCAGCTTTGTGGCAATTTATGGAAATTTCCTGTAAAATTTGGTATGCATTGGATGAGTAGATTGGGAGATATGCAATGTTAAGTGAAAATGTCCTGTTTTGAGCAAAATCGGAACTAAATGAGTAAGCTGAATTAAGAGCTGAGATTTAAGAAGCTATTTGGCTAGATTAAAAGATATATATTGATTAAGGGAAGTTATAGAATCATAAATCACTTATACACGATAATACGCGATCATGAAAACGATAAGTTCGTTGATTAGAAATCCTAGTTGGCATGTTTATGTGATGATGCGTTTATCTCCAAGTATATGAATTATAAGTGAAACAAGCATGCCTATATGAGTTGAATTGATTATACTTGAGTTGGAACATGCTTATGTGAATTGCTTGTTTTGAAGAAGTTACGTATGAATGTGTTAAGCATGAATTATATGAATTAAGTATATCTTATGTATAAGTAATAAGAAGATAAGAAACATAAAGAACTAAAGAAGTGAGAAAGGATTGTGTTATTGATCTAAGACCCCACGAATTAAAGAACCCTCTCGAAGCTATGGCCATAGAAGTGTTTGTTAACCCGAAGCCACGAATTGAATTGCTTCCAAGAATTATTGACAGTATGCGTCCTTTAGGGATGGGAGGCTGCCTCGAGGCCACGAATTGTTTTGCCTCGAGGCCACGAAGTGTATGCCTCCGTGAACCGAGCCCACGAATTGTTTTGGCTCCAAGAACTGGGTCTTTAGAGCGAGTGCATAAATCTTCTTTCCATTCGAAACTAAGAATACTTAAGGATTATGATATGAAGAAATGTATGATCGTGCATGACGAACAAGAAAGAAAGAATCAATGATTTATGAAACGCATGATTGAATTCAAGAAGAAGAATAAGAAGAAGAACGAATCTTGTTTTCGTAAGAAATGAATGCGATAAGAGCTAAGATATGATTTATGTGATGAATGATTTACATGATGAATGATTCTATGACTTACTTGCGTAGAAAGATGAATGAAGCATGTTTGATTGAATTCATGAGCAAATGATGTCATTATGTTTCTCGGCAAGTTGGTAAGTTTAGAATCTCGCATGTCTTAAGCATGTATGATCTGAATCGCATGTTATGAATGAGTTGTGAACTTACATGTGTTTGTTAATGAATTAATGTGCAAAGTGAAACCGGGGTTGGGTTTGGGTTATTCACTGGGCTAGTGAGCTCATGACATCACCAACATTTCAGGTGCGAGTAGACTCGCAGGGGTTGCCTTCGGCTTTTAGATATAGCATACGGATAGAAGAGCTGAGCTTATTTCATGTTTTGTGTCTTGTTGTAAAGATGTTTGTAAAGACCGGTTGTACTTGAACTTAAGTTTTGATTATGAATGTAATAGCCCTATGTGAATACTCCGAGCGTGTGGCTCGTTGAGTTGTGTTGTGTTTCTCCGAGCGTGTGGCTCGTTGAGTTTAAGATTGTGTTTCGTGCAAGGTTAGGGCTTTAAGCCTATGGGTTTAGCCAGTTTACGAGAGGAAACTCTGCCGAAATTTCCAGAAAAACCTTCGAAAACCTAGAACCGCGTTTCCGCCAATCCAAGAAAGGGTTATTAACCCCAAGTTCGAGATCTTAAGCGGCCTTAGGGGTTCCTCTCAGGGAACCCCGGCATGTAATACTCCTAGGGTGGGTCTAGGGGTGTTACACTTGATTGTCACCACAAATTTCATTTAATTTTTCTTTAACTTTGCAATCTTTTGCGTAATGACCTTGTTTGCCGCATTTGAAACAATTAACTTTATTAGTAGTTTTCTTTTTTAAAATATTCTTCTTAGGAGCTATATTTGCTTTATTATTATTAGTACGATTAAATTGTTTCTTTTTATTGACTTGATTTGCTCTTCTTTTTGAACGAAGGAGCTTCAATTTTGGAAGACGAAGCTTCATAAAAAGAACCTAACTCTTTTCGTGTAGCGACTTTATCCGTTGAATATCTTGCGTGTAATTTTAGTTCATTGCATAAAGAAATATCTTCTTTTTAATAAATCCTAATAATTGATGAGAATGTAACTTGATCATATGGAATTGGATCTTTACTTGTAACTTCTTTTAATTTATTGAATATCCTTTCGGAAAATAAATTTGGTAATCTCGAAATGAATTTCTCTTTCCAATATGGTTGACGACAATCTTTTCTTTTTAATAGATATGTGAAATAAGTATCTTTATACCAGTTGTAATCTTCTAGAATAGGACATCTTAAATTTATTAATAAAATTTCTTGACCGTTGAACATATCTTTTGGAGTACCTAAAAGATTGACAACTATTGTACGGACAAGAGTATAGACAGACTTCTTTATGATTTTTGATACTCGGACGTTCTTCGTATTTCATGTAATCATCCCACCAAGATTTTAATGATCCGGTGAAACCTGAAATTTGTAAATCAAAAGCTTGAGTTTCGGAGCACCTTTGGATGTGTAGGCAGCATATGCCATCATCATCCTATGGAGAATAATTAATACTTCATGTTCGGATTTCCCATCTATATTCCATTCATAGATGGAAGTACCAGTCAAAAGCTTATATAATAACTGATTTTATTGATTCTAGTTGAAGATATGGAGGAGTGCTTCTAGAATAATAAGGAATTTATTTTTTATTGAAGATTTTATTGATATTAATTTCTTGGTCTTCTTGAGAAATATCTAAAACATTAACAGAATTACTTGAACTAGCTACTTGTTTTAATTTTTCATCTATTTTTTTAATTAATGGGCAATCTGGAATTTCTAACTTTTTATTCTTATTGAATTTAATGAGAGGAGATGAAATATCATCTAAGAATCCTGGCTTTGTTGATTCTCTATTTAAATCTAAACTTTCTAATTTTTTGGATAATAAGTCAATATCTTCCTTTTTAGATATTGCTTCTATTTGAGTAGAAACCATATTAACTTGTTGAGATACTGTATCTAAGTCTTGATTAGTATAATTATTTTGATGATAAACCTTTTTAATATCATCTAAAGCCACTTCGAATTATCTGGATCATTTCTTCCTACTTTAAATGGAGTAGCATGAATATGACCTTGATTTGTAGAGATTAAAATTTCTTGTAAAGGAGGAGTTATGGAAGTAAATATATTTCCATTTAATAACGTCCATTTTTTATTAAGATTTTGATTAGTATTAATTTCTTTAATACCTAGAGGATCCGGTAAATTATTTTCGAAGCAAATATTGTCCACCGGGCAAAAAATAGAATATTACATTCAATTCTTTCCATTAATGAGTACCATTCTTGCCTTATGAATGTTTGAGCTTTTAAATCAAAATGAGATAAAAACCATTCTTTTTATCTTTGTTCTTAATTGAATTAAAATCTTCTCTTAAATATTCTTTATTAATTTCAAAGGGTTTTGTAATAACATTAATAGAAGAATATGTAGGAGGTTGCATAGTTGAATGAGTAGGAGAACCTATTGATGAATTATCTTCATCAATTGGTTCTGCTATAGGTGCTTTATAATAGATTTTTGAGGAAGAAGAATCTTCTTCTTGATCTTTTATTGAGAAAGCAGTATTGAAATCAAACTTTCGTATTTGATAAATTGTTTCTATTTTTTGTTTTGGAATAGACCAATTTGAGAAATCAACTTGATATACATATACATATATATATATATATATATATATATATATATATAAATTGTTTCCAGATGAAATAAAAATAAAACTCAATTACAAAGGTTTTTGGGATGTCTTAATTATGTGTCCGATTTCTTTCCAAAATTAAGACAAACCTGCCAACCTCTTTACAAGAGATTAAGTAATAACCCACCACCATGGTTAGATGAACATAGTCAAGTCGTCCGCCTTCCTAAACAAAAGGTCAAGTCTTTACCATGTCTAGGTATTCCACATCCCAATGCGAGTCATGATAGTTGAAACGGACGCATCGATTTAGGATATAGTGGTATACTAAAACAAAAGATGTCTATAACCTCAAAACAGACCCAACTAGTTAGATATCATTCAGGAATTTGGAATAAAACTCAAAAGAATTATTCAACTATAAAAAAGAAATTTTATCAATCGTTTTGTGTGCCTCAAAATTTCAAGATGATTAATTTAATAAAAATTCCTTCATCATACTGATTGCAAATCGGGAAAAGAAATCATTACTAAAGATGTTCAAAATCTTGTTTCCAAACAAATATTTGCTCGTTGGCAAGCAATTTTATCTTGTTTTGATTTTGATATAGAATTTATTAAAGGCGAAAATAATTCCCTACCTGATTTCTTAACAAGAGAATTCCTCAAAGAATCCTCTAGCTATCAAAAGTAATTGCCGGTTCACGCTACCCCGCAACTAAAAATACCATTCTCAATTACTCAACATTACAAACCTCCAGACATCATATTCACTAATCCGTATGTACAAGATTAAATGGTGGGACAAATTTTATATCCAAGCTGCCTTGGGTATTAAGTAAGCTTTATCCATTCAACAAGCTCCTGCTACCCCGCAAAAAAAAAAAAAAATTTTATAAATTTTATCATGATTCTTATGCAGGTTTTTCTAAAAGTGAAATTTCACAATTTCACTTCTCTTTTCCCCGAGAAGGAAGTGAACGTATTGTTCACTTACTATTCAAATAATGACGGATACCACTATTCAAGAATATGGACATTACTATTCAAGTAATGAATGCCCTTTGAAGACTGTCGGTAAATAATAGAAGTGGACATCACTATTTAAGTGATGGTTATCCTTTGGCTTTCAATCAAAGTTGTCGGCAAATAATTCAACGGATTACTATTCAAGATATGGTGATTCATCAACCACTATTCATGCTTGTTGGTCCATTCAATATCTGTTTCAATAATTCAACATTGTCGGGAGATATTTTAAGGTTATGATTCCATTACAATCAAGCACACTCAACCGTCCAAGTGTCACTTATTAATTCATGATTGTATTTTATAAATATGTACTCCTTTAGTTCATCATGACACATAACAAAACTCATCACACAACTCACAACTCACTACACATCCCCTCAATACCCCTTTGTATCTCCAACCTCTCCCTTGAGAGCCTATATTCCATTCTCTTGTACAAGTTTCATTTCAATCAATCAAAGTAAGTTTTGATTCAACATCTTTGTTACTTCAATCTTCTTTCAGTTATTTCCATTTAAAGTTTTAATCTTTTGTTTTGCAAATCAATTTGTTAAATTAATTTGTCACTCTACCTCCCTTGTTAATCAACTATATATATCGATCTAGGAGCTAGGAAGCAGCTCGGAGACTGGGTATGGTTGGAATAAAAGGGAGGCAGAGTGACAAATTAATTTAACAAATTGATTTGCAAAATGAAAGATTAAAACTTTAAATGGAAATAGCTAAATGAAGATTGAAATAATAAAGACGTTGAATCAAACTTACTTTGATAGATTGAATCAAAACTTGTACAATAGATTGGATAATAGGCTCTCAAGAGAGAGAGGTCGAAGATTGAGAGGAGATGCGTGGCTAAGAGATTGATTACAATAGGAGGCAAGTGATGATAGGCAAGTAGTGATGGGCAAGTGGTGATGCCTTCTATTGAACTAAAGAATACATATTTATAGAATTTTGAATTGCTAACAAACACTTGGACAGTTGAGGATACTTGATTGCAATGGAATCATAATCTTGAAAATATCTTCCGACAATGTTGAATTATTGGAACAAGATTGATTGGACCAAAAGTATGAATAGTAGCTGATGAATTATTTTGCCGACAACTTTAGTTGAATAGGATTAATAATTCTTCACATGGCAGCGAGTACTATCCACCACAAGAGTGAACAGTAGTGTCCTTTTTCTTGAACAGTATTTTCCAACAACTTTAATGTCCACGTCTTTGAATAGTGCTATTCGTCATTATTCGAAGATAAGTCTTCTTTGAATAGTAAGTTTTCTTTGAATAGTGCTATTCGTCATTATTCGAAGATAAGTGAACGAGTAATGTCCACTTCCTTCCTGGGAAAAATAGAGAAGTGAAATTGTAAAATTTCACTTAGGAAAAAAACTCGCATAAAATTCGTTAGAAATTTTTTTATTTTTTTAATACCTATAAGGGTTAAATACTATATGGGTCTTGGGTGCAAGGCCCATCAAAAGGATCATAATCTGATTGAATAGATGTTGAGGAATCGGATGAATTTGTGCTTGTTTTTAGGAGTAATTGCTGTTGTTCGCTTCTTGAGTAGCTTGATCTCTTGCTTGAGCAATTGAATCTCTTCATCTTGAACCTTTTCTTTTCCTTTTGAATTCTTTTCCTGTTTTTGCAGGGTAGCGGGAGTTGGTAGAATGGATGGAGCTGACTTAATACCTAAGCCAGCTTGGATATTGAACTTGTCCTACCATTTAATCTTGTATTCACGGACTAATGAATATGATGTCTGGAGGTTTGTAATGTTGAGTAATTGAAATGACCAACATAAAATCTAAAGAAATCCATATTTTTATAGAATAAGATTTGCTTGAGATCTGGGCTAATAGTTGAAGCATTTGAGTAACTGCTGTAATGGTTTTTGACTTCTTCGGCCATATGTCTTAAGTAGCTCCCATGGTCATCCACCCTTCGTAGAACCAAATGGGAAATTGACTTTTCGTTCTTGTATCGAAACTAATAAACCATGAATGATTGAATGGTCTATATAAAAATGTATAATACCAAGCCTTTTCATAATCTATGTAATTATAGCCTGGTAAATTGAATGGTTCGGAAAATGGTTTGATTGAATATCTATTAGGAAAATCTTTCCCAGTAATTACTTTGAGGATTCTAAGCTTTGAGTAGGCAATTTGATTAGGATTGGTACGATCCGGAATGTGGTGAATTTCTGCGGATTTTGAATCAACCAAAATGAATTCATAAAAGGTTCGAGCTTTGAGAGGGTTATCATTAATGAAATAACATTAAGGGGTAAAAATAGTTTTGAAAAAATCATTGAGTTGGGATAAGGATTGAGGTTGTCTAAATTTTGCCTAAATAACATGTTCTTTAGTGGGTTTTGTAAAATATTTAGAATCAAAAGAGGAATTTAGTTATGTGGGTTTTTGAAATTTTGTTGAAGCTTGACCGTAAGATAAAGAAGGAAATTCTTGATTGAGTAAGACTTGAAATGAATTTGACACAGGGATAGAAGATTGAGAAGGCGTAGATGTAGTTATCTTTATAGCATAATGTCGAGGAGTTTGAATAATTCTTTTTTCTTTTCGTTTTGATTCATTTTGAGAGCTGAAAAAAGAAATTCTTGTCAAAAATAATATTGATCATAGAATGTTATTTAAGAGATAAATCTTTTGAAATTATTGAAGATATAAATTTGAAAGAAATATGTTTTCCATGAATTTCCGTATGAACACCAATTTGATCGACTTTGAAAGGATAAATTTGAGTAATGAAAGGGATACCTAAAATGACTTCTTGACCTATGTCTCTAACAAGGACAAAGGTATTCTTGAAACAATAACCTTGATTGCAAATATAAGCATTTTATAATTTATATTTAATTTATAGTGCCGTTCCATTAGAACTATGAAGACGTTCTTTAGTTTTTTCATAATACTTGGATGGAATTAAACCTTGTTTAATGCAATTTTGATCTGCACCGCTATCAAGTAAAGCAATAGTATTGAGTTCAAAGTTATCATTAATCTTTAGGGTAATATAAATATACCATTTTTGATAATTAACATGATTAATTATGGAAATAAATTGTTGATTGCTAGAAGAACTTGGAGTGTCTTCATTAGCATTTGAAGAACTTGATTTATTCTCAATTACTGATATTCTTGTTTCTAATTCTAAATCTTTAGTTTGAAGAAAACATAAATTTTGATTAATCTCTTTAATTTGTTCTTTAAGATTATTGACTTCTATTTTTAAGTCTTGAATATTAATTACCTTTGGGCTCTATTTGATTTGAATAAAATTGGTTGGAAAGAAAATTTAAATGGAAAAAAAGTAATGAGGAAAAAAGTTAAGGGAAAATTAATTTTTTTCTTGTGTTTGGTTCAAGGAAAAATAGAGGGAAAAAGAGTATAATTATTTTCCAACTTCTGACCCATCACTACATAGTCGTGGAGAGAAGAGAAAAATACTCAATAACATTGATTAATTGAGAGGAGAGAGAAAATTCTTAATGACCTTTATTAATATAATCCTCTCTCTTTTCTCCATTTCTCTCTCTTTGTGAATTTTTCTTCCATTTTCCTTTTAATTTTGGAAGGAAAATATCATTGACCAAATTAATAAAATTTTCCATGAGTTTTTCCATCAAACTTTTTTCTCTCCTTTTTTCTTCAATTCAAACAAGGGAAAGAAATTCATTTTCCACATTTTTTTCTTTCCTTCTAATTTTTTAGAATCAAATAGAGCCTTAAAATATTTGGAGTATCATATTTCTCAAATATTTTATTAATATTGAAATTAGGTGGAGTGGCTTTTAATAAATCTTCTTTTATTAAAATACTTTTGAGTTTCTCTAAATATTACTTTCTTAATTCTGAATCTTGAATTTATTCAATTAAATCTAATAAAAATTCTTTTTCGTTTTTAGTAGCAATCATCATATTGATACATTTGTAACAAATTCTAGTTGATTCGTTTTCGATGAATAATCACTTGAATTATTTTCTAATTTGTAAAGACCATTGTCTTCAGAATGAGATGAATTTTCAGAATGTACTTGGAGTATCTTTGAGTTCAAATAAAGAAATAATCTTTTCTTGAATTTCTAGATTATCACCACAAATTTCATTTAATTTTTCTTTAACTTTGCAATCTTTTACATAATGACCTTGTTTGTTACATTTAAAACAAATAACTTTATTAGTAGTTTTCTTTTTCGAAATACTTTTCTTAGGAGCTGTATTTGCTTTATTGTTATTACTACGATTAAATTGTTTCTTTTTATTGACTTGATTTGCTCTTCTTTTTAGCAGAAGGAGCTTCAATTTTTAGAAGACAGAAAGCTTCACAAAAAGAACCTAACTCTTTTCGTGTAGCAGCTTTATCTGTTGAATATCTTGCTTGTAATTTTAGTTCATTGCATAAAGAAATACCTTCTTTTTAATAAATCCTAATAATTGACCGAATGTAACTTGATCATTTGGAATTGGATCTTTACGTGTAACTTCTTTTAATTTGTTGAATATCCTTTGAGAAAATAAATTTGGTAATCCTGAAATGAATTTTTCTTTCCAATATGGTTGACGAAAATCTTGTCTTTTTAATAGATACGTGAAATAAGTATTTTTATACCAATTGTAATCTTCTAGAGTAGGACATCTTAAATTTATTAATAAAATTTCTTCACCAATTAACATATCTTTTGGGGTACCTAAAAGATTGACAACTATCGTATGGACTAGAGTATAGACAGACTTTTTTATGATTTTTGATACTTAGACATTCTTCATCTAGACTTGCCTATCATCACTTGCCTCAACTTGTAATCAATCTCTTAGCCACTCATCTCCTATCAATCTCTAACCTCTCTGTCTTGACAACCTAAAATCCAATCTCTTATACAAGTTTCATTTCAATCAATCAAAGTAAGTTTTGATTCAACATCTTTGTTACTTCAATCTTCTTTTATTCGATTATTTCCATTTGAAGTTTTAATATTCTTTTATTCGAAACGATCCAGATGATTCTCAAGTAGCTGTAAAAGATATTAAAAAGGTTTATCATCGAAACAATTATACTAATCAAGTCTTACATACGGTTTCTCAACAAGTTAATATGGTTTTTACTAAAATAGAAGCAATATATAAAAAGGAAGATATTAACTTATTATCCAAAAAATTAGAAAGTTTAGATTTAAATAGAGAGTCAACAAAGCCAGGATTCCTAGATGATATTTCATCCCCTCTCATTAAATTCAATAAGAATAAAAATTTAGAAATTCCAGATAGCCCATTAATTAAAAAGTTAGAAGAAAAATTAAAACAAGCAGACTAGTTCAAGTAATACTCTTAATGTTTTAGATATTTCCCAAGAAGATCAAGATATCAATAAAAACTTTAATAAAAAGAAATTCCTTATTATTCTAGAAGCACTCCTCCGGATCTTCAACTAGAATCAATAAAATCGGTTATTACAAAAGCTTTTGATGGTACTTCTATCTATGAATGGAATATAGCTGGAAAATCTGAACATGAAGTATTAATTATTCTCCATAGGATGATGATGGCATATGCTGCCTACACATACAAAGGTGCTCCAGAAACTTAAGCTTTTGATTTATTAGTTTCAAGTTTCACCGGATCATTAAAATCTTAGTGGGATAATTACATGAAAAACGAAGAATGTCCGAGTATCAAAAATCATAAAGAAGTCTGTTTATACTCGTAGTCCATACAATAGTTGTCAATCTTTTAGGTACTCCAAAAGATATGTTAAGTGGTCAAGAAATTTTATTAATAAATTTAAGATGTCCTACTCTAGAAGATTACAATTGGTATAAAAATACTTATTTCACGTATCTATTAAAAAGACAAGATTGTTGTCAACCATATTGGAAAGAAAAATTCATTTCAGGATTACCAAATTTATTTTCTCAAAGGATATTCAACAAATTAAAAGAAGTTACACGTAAAGATCCAATTCCAAATGATCAAGTTACATTCGGTCAATTATTAGGATTTATTAAAAAGAAGGTATTTCTTTATGCAATGAACTAAAATTACAAGCAAGATATTCAACAGATAAAGTTGCTACACGAAAAGAGTTAGGTTCTTTTTGTGAAGCTTTCTGTCTTCTAAAAATTGAAGCTCCTTCGCTAAAAAAGAAGAGCAAATCAAGTCAATAAAAAGAAACAATTTAATCGTAGTAATAACAATAAAGCAAATACAGCTCCTAAGAAAAGTATTTCGAAAAAGAAAACTACTAATAAAGTTATTTGTTTTAAATGTAACAAACAAGGTCATTATGCAAAAGATTGCAAAGTTAAAGAAAAATTAAATGAAATTTGTGGTGATAATCTAGAAATTCAAGAAAAGATTATTTCTTTATTTGAACTCAAAGATAGTCCAAAAAATTCATCTCGATTCTGAAGACAATGGTCTTTACGAATTAGAAAGTAATTCAAGCGATTATTCATCAGGAAATGAATCAGCTAGAATTTGTTAAAAATGTATCAATATAATTAATGCTACTAAAAATGAAAAAGAATTTTTATTAGATTTAATTGAACAAATTCAAGATTCGGATCTAAGAAAGGAATATTTAGAGAAACTCAAAAGTATTTTAGTAAAAGAAGATTTATTAAAAGCTACTCCTCCTAATTTCAATATTAATAAAATATTTGAGAAATATTATACGCCAAATATTTTAAAGGTAGTTAATATTCAAGACTTAAAAATGGAAGTCAATAATCTCAAAGAACAAATTAAAGAGATTAATCAAAATTTATGTTTTCCTCAAACTAAAGATTTAGAACTAGAGACAAGAATATCATTAATTGAAAATAAATCAAGTTCTTCAAATAATGACGAAGATACTCCAAGTTCTTCTAATAATCAACAATTTATTTCTACAATTAATCATGTTAATTATCAAAAATTGTATATTTATATTAGTCTAAAGATTAATGATAACTTTGAACTCAATACTATTGCTTTACTTGACAGTGGTGCAGATCAAAATTGTATTAAAGAAGGATTAATTCCATCTAAATATTATGACAAAACTAAAGAACGTCTTCATAGTGCTAATGGAACGGCACTACAAATTAAATATAAATTATCAAATGCTTATATTTGCAATCAAGGTTATTGTTTCAAGAATACTTTCGTCCTTGTTAGAGACATAGGTCAAGAAGTTATTCTAGGTACCCCTTTCATTACTCAAATTTATCCTTTCCAAGTTGATCAATTTGGTATTCATACACAAATTCTTGGAAAACATATTTCTTTCAAATTTATATCTTCAAAAATTTCAAAAGCTTTATTTCTTAAAAAACATTCTATGATCAATATTATTTTCGATAAGGATTTCTTTTTTTCAGCTCTCAAAATGAATCAAGACAAAAAGAAAGAAAGAATTATTCAAACTCCTCGGCATTATGCTATAAAGACAACTACATCAACTCCTTCTCAATCTTCTATCCCTGTGTCAAATTCATTTCAAGTCTTACTCAATCAAGAATTTCCTACTTTATCCTACGCTCAAGCTTCAACCAAATTTCAAAAACCCACACAACTTAATTCCTCTTTTGATTCTAAATATTTTTCAAAACCCACTAAAGAACATGTTATTTATACAAAATTTAGACAACCTCAATCCTTATCCCAACTCAATGATTTTGTCAAAACTATTTTTACCCCTTAATGTTATTTCATTAATGATAACCCTCTCAAAACTCGAACCTTTTATGAATTCATTTTGGTTGATTCAAAATCCGTAGAAATTCAGCACATTCCGGATCGTACCAATCCTAATCAAATTGCCTACTCAAAGCTTAGAATCCTCAAAGTACTTACTGGGAAAGATTTTCCTAGTAGACACTCAATCAAATCATTTTCTGAACCATTCAATTTACCAGGCTACAATTATATAGATTATGAAAATGCTTTGTATTATACGTTTTTACATAGACCATTCAATCATTCATGGTTTATTAGTTTCGATACAAGAACAAACATTCAATTTCCCATTTGGTTTTACGAATGGTGGATAATCATGGAATCTACTCAAGACATATGGCCGGACGAAGTCAAAAAACATTACAACAACTACTCAAATGTTTCAACTATCAGCCTGGATCTCAAGCAAATCTCATTCCATAAAAAATATGGATTTCCTTAGATCTTCTGTTGGTCATTCTCAATTACTCAATATTACAAACCCCCAACATCATATTCATTAGTCCGTGAATACAAGATTAAAAGGTGGGACAAATTCAATGTCCAAGCTGCCTTAAGTATTAAGACAGCTCCATCCATTCAACCAGCTCCTCCTACCCCACAAAAGCCAGAAAAGAATTCAAAAGGAAAAGAGAAAATTCAAGATGAAGAAATTCAATTACTCAAGCAAGAGATCAAGCTACTCAAGAAGCAGCAACATCAATTACTCTTGAAGACAAGCACCAATTCATCTGATTCCTCAACATCTATTCAATCGGATTATGAATCTTTTGATGGGCCTTATGCTCGAAGACCCATATAGTATTTGAACCCTTATAGGGTATTCAAAAAATATATATATATTCCTAATGATTTTTATGCGAGGTTTTCTAAGTGAAATTTAACAATTTCACTTCTTTTTTTCCCGAGGAAGGAAGTGGACATTACTTGTTCGCTTATCTTCGAATAATGACGTATAGCACTATTCAAAGAAGACTTACTGTTCAAAAGGACACTACTATTCAAGAAGACTTACTATTCAAAAGGACACTACTGTTCAAGAAGACTTACTGTTCAAAAGGACACTACTATTCAAGACAAGGACACTCACTGTTCACTCTTGTGGTGGATGTTACTTGTTGCCATGTGAAGAATTATTAATCCTATTCAACTAAAGCTCTCGGCAAAATAATTCATCAGCTACTATTTGTACTTTTGGTCCAATCAATATTGCTCCAATAATTCAACATGGTGGGAAGATATTTTCAAGATTATCAAGCATCCTCAACCGTCCAAGTGTCATTTACTTATTCATGATTGTATTCTATAAATAGGTACTCCTTTAGCTTAATTAAAGCATTACTTACAACAGAACTTAGAACTTACTGCTCACAATACAACTTATCACACAACTCACAATTCACTACTCATCCCCACAATACCCCCTTTGTATCTCCAACCTCTCTCTTGAGAGCCTACTATCCAATCTCTTGTATCAAGTTTCATTTCTATCAATCAAAAGTAAGTTTTGATTCATCATCTTTATTATTTCAATCTTCATTTAGTTATTTCCATTTAAAGTTTCAATCTTTCATTTTGCAAATCAATTTGTTAACTTAATTTGTCACTCTGCCTCCCCACTATTCAACCATACCCAGTCCCGAGCTGCTTCCCTAGCCGCTTTACCGATCTCGAATAGTAAGTCTTTTTGAACAGTAGTGTCCTTTTGAACAGTAAGTCTTCTTTGAATAGTGCTATCCGTCATTATTCGAAGATAACCGAACAATAATGTCCACTTCCTTCTCGGGGAAAAGAGAAGTGAAATTGTGAAATTTCACTTCCGAAAAACATGCACAAAAATCGTTAGAAAATTTGATATTTTTTTTTGAATACCTTATAAGGGTTCAAATACTGTATGGGTCTTGAGCACAAGGCCCATCAAAAGGATCATAATCCGATTGAATAGATGTTGAGGAATCGGATGAATTTGTGCTTGTCTTTAGGAGTAATTGTTGTTCTTGCTTTTGAGTAGCTTGATCTCTTGCTTGAGTAATTGAATTTCTTCATCTTGAATTTTTCTTTTCCTTTTGAATTTTTCTCTTGTTTTTGTGGTGTAGCGAGGATCTTGTTGAGTGGATGGAGCTGTCTTAATACCCAAGTCCGCTTGGATATTAAACTTGTCCCACCATTTAATCTTGAACTAATGTTGAGTATTCCAAGGAAATCCATATTTTATATGGAATGATATTTGCTTTAGTGGGGTAGATGGAAGTGGCTTGATCAATTTTGAGAGCTAGATGATCCTTGAAGGAATTCTCTTGTTAAGAAATCAGGTAGGGAATTATTTTCCCCTTTAATAAATTTTATATCAAAATCAAAACAAGATAAAATTGCTTGCCAACGAGCAAATATTTGTTTGGAAATAAGATTTTAAACATCTTTAGTAATGATTTCTTTTGCTGATTTGCAATCGGTAAGAAGAAGGAATGTTTTATTAAATAAATCATCTTGAAATTTTCAAATACACAAAACAATTGATAAAACTTCTTTTTAAGAATTGAATAATTTTTTTGAGTTTTATTCCAAATTCCCGAATGATATCGAATTAATTGTGTATGTTTTGAAGTCATAGACATCTTTTGTTTTAATATACCACCATATCCTAATTCGATGCGTCCGTTTCAACTATCATGACTGCATTTGGATGTGGAATGCCTAGACACGGTAAAGACTTAACCTTTTGTTTAAGAAGGCGGACGACTTGGGTATGTTCATCTGACCATGGTGGTGGGTTATTACGTAATCTCCTATAAAGAGGCTGACGAGGTTTGTCTCAATTTTGGGAAAAATCGGACACATAATTAAGACATCCTAAAAACCTTTGTAATTGAGTTTTATTCTTTATTTCATCTCGGAAATTTATCCAGTAAATTCAATGGCTCTTGTTATTGGTTTTATAGTTCCTTGATAAATGTCATGCCCTAAAAATCTTATTTTTATTTGAAATAATTTCATTTTTGATGCGGAAACAACAATACCATTTTTCTTGATTACATGCAAAAAGGTTTGTAAATGTTTAAAATGTTGCTTAATACTATTTGAATAGACAAAAAAATCATCAATATAAACTATTGTAAATTGAGTATAAGGATTAAAAATATCATTCATAATATGTTAAAATTCTGAAGGACCATTCTTTAGTCCAAAAGGCATTACATTCCATTCATAATGCCCAAATGGGATGGTAAAAGCTGCTTTATAACGATCTTGATCAACAATTTGAACTAGCCAAAAACAACTTTTCATATCAAATTTTGAAAATACTTTTGCTTCATATAGTCTATTAAGTAAATCTCGTTTATTAGGAATGCGATATCTAATCCATTGTAAAATTTTATTCAATGGTTTGTAATTAATAATAAGGCGAGGAACTCCTCGTTATTTCTCTCGCTTGGTTATTGACATAGAAGGCTGCACAACTCCAAGGAGATTTAGAGGATCTTATTAATTTTTTTATCTAAAAGTGATTGAATCTCCTTTTTGCAGAACTCTAAAAGTTCCTTGTTCATTTGAATAGGTCGAGCTTTAGTAGGGATATTTTTTTCAAAAAATCCTTTTCATAAGGGAGTGTAACAACATGCTTCTTTTTTTCCCAGAAGGCATTGGGAAGATCAAAACAGACTTCATTGTGGAATAAATTTTGTAATTCTTTTATTTTGTTTTGAATAGAAGGTTGTTGTAAATTTTCTTCAATTTTTTTATATGTAATTTCTTTTTGTAAAAAACTAATTTGTTGTTTTTTGCTTACAATAAAATTTATTTGTTTAATTATCGTGGATTCTTGAAGTAAAGATAGATCTTTTGTACGGATGGGGAAATAAATTTGAAAGAAATATTTTTCCTAAAATTTATGTGTGAACACCAAATTGATTGACTTTGAAAGGATAAATTTGAGTAATGAAAGGGGTACCTAAAATGACTTATTGACCTATATCTCTTACAAGGACAAAAGTATTCTTGAAACAATAACCTTGATTACAAACATAAGCATTTGATAATTTATATTTAATTTGTAGTGCCGTTCCACTAGCACTATGAAGGCGTTCTTTAGTTTTTTCATAAAACTTGGATGGAATTAATCCTTCTTTAATACAATTTTGATTTGCACCACTGTCAAGTAGGGCAATAGTATTGAATTCAAAGTTATCATTAATCTTTAGAGTAATATAAATATACTATTTTTGATAATTAATATGATTAATTGTGGAAATAAATTGTTGATTATTAGAAGAACTTGGAGTGTCTTCATTAGCATTAGAAGAACTTGATTTATTCTCAATTAATGATATTCTTGTTTCTAATTCTAAATCTTTAGTTTGAAGAAAACATAAATTTTGATTAATCTCTTTAATTTGTTCTTTGAGATTATTGACTTCCATTTTTAAGTCTTAAATATTAACTACATTTAAAATATTTGGAGTATGATATTTCTCAAATATTTTGTTAGTATTGAAATTAGGAGTAGCTTTTAATAAATCTTCTTTTATTAAAATACTCTTGAGTTTCTCTAAATATTCCTTTTTAATTCTGAATCTTGAATTTGTTCAATTAAATCTAATAAAAATTCTTTTTCACTTTTAGTAGTATTGATCATATTGATACATTTGTAACAAATTCTAGTTGATTCATTTCCTGATGAATAATCACTTGAATTACTTTCTAATTCGTAAAGACCATTATCTTTAGAATCGGAGGATAACTTTTCAGAATGAACTGGAGTATATTTGAGTTCAAATAAAGAAATAATCTTTTCTTGAATCTTTGGATTATCACCACAAATTTCATTAAATTTTTCTTTAACTTTGCAATTTTTTGCATAATGACCTTGTTTGTTACATTTGAAACAAATAGCTTTATTAGTAGTCTTCTTTTTTGAAATATTTTTCTTAGGGGCAATATTTGTTTTATTGTTATTAGTACGATTAAATTGTTTCTTTTTATTAAAGATTTTATTCATATCTTGATCTTCTTGGGAAATATCTAAAACATTAACGAGAATTACTTGAACTAGTCTGCTTGTTTTAATTTTTCATCTATCTTTTCAATTAATGGGCTATCAGGAATTTCTAAATTTTTATTCTTATTGAATTTAATGAGAGGAGATGAAATATCATCTAGGAATCCTGGTTTCATTGATTCTCTATTTAAATCTAAACTTTCTAATTTTTTGGATAATAAGTCAATATCTTCCTTTTTAGAAATTGCTTCTATTTGAGTAGAAACTATATTAACTTGTTGAGAATATGTAAAACTTGATTAGTATAATTGTTTTGATGATAAAATTTTTTAATATTTTCTAAAGCTACTTGAGAATCATCTGGATCATTCCTTCCTATTTTGAATGGAGTAGCATGAATATTACCTTGACCTGTAGGGATTAATATTTCTTGTAAAGGAGGAGTTATGGAAGTAAGTATGTTTCCATTTAATAACGTCCATTTTTTACTAAGATTTTGATTAGTATTAATTTCTTTAATGCCAAGAGGATCTGGTAGATTATTTTCAGAAGTAAATATGGTCCTCCAAGTAAAGAATAGAATATTACATTCAATTCTTTCCATTAATGAATACCATTCTTACCTTATGAATGCTTGAGCTTTTAGATCAAAATGAGATAAAAACCATTATTTTTTATCTCTATTCTCAATTGAATTAAAATCTTCTCTTAAATATTCTTTATTAATTTCAAAGGGTTTTGTAATAACATTAATAGAAGAATATGTAGGAGGTTGCATAGTTGAATGAGTAGGAGAACCTATTGATGAATTATCTTCGTCAATTGGTTCTGCTATAGAGTGCTTTGTAATAAATTTTTGAAGAAGACTCTTCTTCTTGATTATGTTTCAAATAATCATAATTAGTAAACCTTGAAGGCATTGAAAAAGAATGTCTTCCTCGATCTTCTTTTTCCAAAAGTCTTGAAGAAAAAGTTCTTTCATTAATAGAATTAAATTTTATTAATACTCTACCATCTGGTTCTTCAATTACTTGTTGTATATTCTTTTGAGCAATATTCTTAGGAGGCTTAATATTTTGAATAATAAATTCTTGAGGAACAGTTAGGTCATTCCATTTTAATAATTTAGGAGTAAAATTTGAAATATTTTCAGATTCAATTTTTAATAAAATTGTCTCATCAAGAGAAGGCTTTAATAAACATCATGGATTAAGTTGAGAAGATAATAGTTTGAAATAAACTCTGTAAGTAATAGCAAAGTTTTTTGAAAGTTCTCTAAATTGTACTTTTGAATCATTCTGTAAATAAATATCTAAAATTAATATATACATGATCCAGTTATCATTTAGATCTACTGAATAATTTGGACAGACATTTGAAATAAATAGGACCATTACATATATTAGTTTGAATCATAGCTAATAATGAATCTTTGTAGCGAATTAATCTATTGTCTCTAAGAGCCATGAATATAAGACAATCTAATTCTAATCTTGTTAAAGGTTTATATATATATATATATATATATATATATATATATATATATATACTAATCCTCCCTTCCCGAAAGAAAGAACGTGAAATTCTTTTTCTTTTCCATTCGGATTCCTATTTCTCAATGATATCAATGATATCAATGATAAATGTATAATACATCAAAATTGGAAGCAAAAAGGAACCTTATATATATATATACACTAATCCTCCCTTCCCGAAAGAAAGAACGTGAAATTCCTTTTCCTTTCCGCCGGATTCCTATTTCTCAATGATATCCCACGATCAAAACAATTGGATCGCGACCCTTTGTCCCGACCATATATATATATATATATATACATATATATATATATATATATATATATATATATATATATATATATATATATATATATATAGCGTTTAAGATGAAAAGGGTGGAAATATATATGTGAAAATAAAAAAAATGGAGAGGTATTTGGATATAGGGATCTCCCTAAAAACTTGTCATAAAGATAAATTTGCTATCAAATTTATTTATTTTGATGAGTTGAAGTTGGGGGTAGACTAATTTATCCAATTACCTAAATTTTCGGTTTCCTTTTTGGGTGCAATTTTGTTGTATTATACATGATCGTAAACTAGAGTACATGATTTTTTTAAGTTTGCGTAATGCATAAAGACAATAATGAATATCAATGAAATGTTCAAGTCATCCATTTAGTTTTCTTTAACAACCCGAGATATGACTAAAGCCGGAGGTCCTATAACGTTATTGACTTTAGCGATAAGGTCGGATTCACTAAATAAGACAGAGTCTATGTGCACCTTGGGTCAATACACGAAGAAAGGCAAAAAGGGGTAAAGGATTCATCGAGAGAAAAAGGTGATAAATGAAGACTCGGGTATGATCGACTAACCCCTTGAATGTGTTTCGATTTCATGCATTCATCTAAATTTAGGATAAAACAAGAAGCATCCTAAAAGAAATTCATTTAACTAAGTCACACACTTTAAAATTCATCATTTCAATATGACTTGTTCTTGATCGAACTCATACTTAAGTATATTAAATTTATTTGACTAAGTCCGAGACTCGGAAAGTAGAACTCGAGTTAATTATGACAAACTAAGTTAGACCGACCTACCCATATCTCGGATTCCGACCTCCTCAATTGGACTCGAAGACTCGGACTTTACATATACATCATCTAACTTCCATCAAAGAATCGGGTATAAGACTTCAGCTCTCATAAGGTTTTGATTTCAAGTCATTCCGTGTGCCTTTAGAAACTTTTACGAGTGATAGATCATCTTTTACGAGTGTTACGAAACGATTGCATATATTCTCACTTCATTCCGACCGACTTAGAAAGCATACTCTGTTCACACACTATTACGAGTCACTCGGACAATACTCGAATTTATCGCATGTTCAAACACTTGTTCTATTTTGCACAACTGCAGATTCGACTTCATGTTCCAAAACAATTACATTGATAATTCATTCTTTCTTCTAAGTCGAGCATATTTTGTTTGAACTTTGCTTTGTTTAAATCAAGTCCGATATTCTTTATTTGACTTGATTCTCTCTTAGACTCGACTCGGATGGATTTTGAGTCTCATGGATATTGGACTCGGAAAATTCCATTCGTTTTTCCGACTCGAATAATTATGCACTTAATTATCTTAATTAATTTATTATCCGTGTGTAATCTTGGACCAAAGTATTTTATACTTTGAGAACCAAATTGATTTACTTTTGTAGGTTATTCAATCGAGGCTATCCTATTTTTGAATTACAAAAGTAACCGAGCTTCAAAACGTCAAATCACCAGCGAGACAAGGCTTTTTCCATCTATGACCTAGCCCCGGACAACTGTGCCGGGGTTGTTTGTTTCCAAAGCTGGAAATCTACAACGCTAAGCTTAATGGTGGTTTCCACCTTACTTTTCAAGACACCGCTAGTGGTTGGGACTTCCAAAGGAGTTAAGAGCCGTTGCCTAACGAACATACATCAACGAGATATTTTCTAAGTGACTCGGAAAATCTGCTATAACAGATCACAAAGGACTTCTAGTCGGAAGATGGTTACAACGGCTAGTCCGCTTGGTCATCTATAAATAGAATCCACCTCTCAAGACTTGAAGATTGCTTGAATCAATCGTCAATACACATACTTGAGCAAAAGTCTTTGTATTCATATTCAATCTTCTACTTACAACTCCAACTCTGTAATTAATATTCTCCGAGTTGTAAGGTCTTGTAATCGGTTACAAATAATTATTCTTACTTTTTGAGTAAGGTCCCTTGACTGAGCTATAAGGGTTATCTCAGCTCAATTGTCCCTAGCTGTAAAGGTTATCTCGGTTATCAAGTACTAAATCGGATAAGGGAATTTCGAGTCTAGGAAAAACTCGTAAGGAGTTGTCTAAGGGAGCAACTTAGGTTGAGTCATTCTACCGTATTTTGTAGATTCAAAATAGTGGATTTGACTTCGTGCTTGGATTAGCATGGTCCGTGGTTTTCACGCCCCAAGTGGGTTTCCACGTAATTTCGAATTGATACTTTTCGAGTCCATTCTAGACTCGGACATGATTTAAAGTTCACGTGCAATCTGTATCTTCATCTTCTACTTATTTACGAGTCAATGTTTTTCTAAGTTCATTCTTGACTCACACTCTCCTTAGAATCATATCAAGTGTTTAACTCGAGCAAATTTCCTCATCACCCTATTCACCCCCTCTAGGGTGACTTAGTTTCTCCGAGAGCAAACCTTCGGACTCGGACATTTAGTTTGCGTAAGTCATCTCTCATTTATTATGGCAAACATCATGATTTGATGTGGGACTCGAAGTATTTGAATCATTCTTTAACCTAGAAACTTACGCTATTCATTGCTTAATCATACGTAATTGTAAAATGTCTAAATAACTCATGTGCCCATTATGATCGGATGATTTATTTATGAGTTTTGGCTCACCTGGAATATCGAGTATGTTGAATATTAGACTTCAAATATTTCAGATTAATAGATTAAGGATAATTAGTCATTAAACGCTTTATTTATACTAATCCTTATCTAATTATGGACCAAAATATTTTTATACTTTGAGAACCATTGTGCTTAATGTTTTTGCAGGTTTTTCTATTGTCAACTATCTAAAGAAAAAGCAAAAATAAAATGCTTCGATCGTTAAAGCACTCGTCGGACAAAAAGCTAGAATTTTTGGAAAAGCTCGAGAACTCATTGACAGTCTTGTCTGTTACTATTTTGGGTAATATTTTATTTTTAAGCTGTAATAGTGTTTTCGTCTTGCTTTTCCAGTTTAAAAAAGTTGTAAAAAGAGTTGTTGAAAGGTAGGACCGAGGCACAATGGCTATTTCAAGGTGGTTCAGAAATTTGAGTGACTTAGACTATTCCTTACAAGAGCTAGTTGACCTAGACAGACTTCAATGGCTATCTCTTCAAGGCAGACTATTTATAGAAGCCTTAGCACAAGATTTTAACTGATGAATGGATGAAAAAGAGAGACCATATTGAACATCTTCTCTAGAATACAACTCCCAAACTGTAATTCTAATATTCCGAGTTGTATTCTTCGAGTTAGTTGTATTGTAATTCTTACTACTCTTAGACTCTTTCTCTCGACTGAGTTGTAAAGGTTACCTCAACTTAGTTATTCCAAACTGTAAAGGTTACCTTAGTTTGGAAGTACTAGGTTAGATAAGGGAACTTCTAACCTTGGGAAAAATTTGAGGATCCTAAGTTGATAAGGTAACTTCAACTTGAAGGTACTAGGTTAGTCGGATAAAGTAAATTCGAGCTTGGAAAAATTATAATAGATTTGTTTGGTAACAAATCCGGGTAGTTATATTCATGTAATTGAAGATTCAATTAGTGGATTTGCCTTGGTGTGTGGATTGATACTGTCCGTGGTTTTACGCCCTGGGAGGGTTTCCACGTATATATGTGTAGTTATCTTTACGAGTTCAATCTAGACTCAAAATCCGCTTTTGGTCCGTGTGGGTGCAAAAATTGTTTAATTTTCTTCATCACCCTATTCACCGCCCTCTAGGATGTCATAGACTCTCCAAGTGCAAACCTTCAATTGGTATAAGAGCCTAGTGTTTCACAAAATGATCTCACAATCCAAAGGTTTAAAAATCATGGTTCATCCTATTGGAGTATTCGAGGAAGGAAGATCTCTCTTGAGGCTACCCAACTTCAAAGGAGCAAATTTTGTACATTGGAAGAAGTTGATGCAATGCTTCATTAAAGATCTTGATGTGATGAGCAAGTGTGGGAGGTCATCACCGAAGGAAACTATATTCCCACAAAGCAAATTGACAACCAAGTAGTGACAAAAGTGAAGTCAAAATTTACCGTTGAAGAAAAGGAAAGGTACGAGTAAGAACTTCGAGTTATGAACATCCTTTTATTTGCCATAGATGCTTTGGAGTACAATAGTCTCGACTTGTGACACCGCTAAGGAGGTGTGGGACACCTTGTTGACAACATATGAAGGAACAAGCCAAGTGAGGCAAACTAAGATCAGCTGATACCTCCACAAGTATTAGCTATTCAAAATGGAAGAAGGCGACAACATCACTGAGATGTATATCCGATTCATAGAGATTGTTAATAATCTCATATCTCTCGAGTAAGAAGATTCCTAATGAAGAAGTTGTTAGAAAACTTCGAGGAGCCTACCAAAGAAGAAATAGGGTCCAAAGGTGACTGCAATCGAAGAAGCACAAGATCTTAGCAAGTCGAAGCTAGATGAGCTCATAGGAAAACTTTTGACCCATGAGCTACATCTCCAAAAGGAGGATTACGAGGTCGGCTCGAGAATGAACATTGCATTAAAAGCCTCGGAAGAAACTAAACTTAATTCAAGTAGTTCCGACTCGGAAGAGGACCCAATAGAGCAAATTGCAAAAGGCTTCAAGAAGATGATGAAGTATCATATATTGAAAAGAAGCCTAAATCCGAGGTCCTCGGACGAGAAAGAAAAGGTAAACTCTCTCAACCTCTCAATTCTTTTTCTACTAATTATTCCGGGTGTTTTGAGTGTGGTAGCAAGGAACACACCATAAAATATTACCCAAAAAGGAAGAGAGATTACAAAAGAAGAAGACCATCACTTATAATGAGGATGAGTCGGAAGAAGAAGAAGACTCATTTGACTCGGACACGGAGGATGAGTACAAGTGTCTAATAGCAATGATTGACTTATACACTCGAATCGGAACAAGACTCATCTGATGTTGAGGAAAATGATCCTCAAGAGGTAATCAATTACTATCTTATGTTTTCTATGATAGATCTTACAAAGTACATTTTTTGTTTAGAGGAAAAGTCCAACTCGATTCTTCCTTGTTTCAAGAAAAGCTTGAGTCTCTTGAAACCGAGAAAAATGATCCGACAAAATGATCTAGAAAAATTGAGACTCGGTTTAAAGGTATTTGAGACTAGCTCACATGATAATGGGACTGAGTCCGAGTGCCTTAGATCCGAGAATGAGCTTTTAATGAAAAAGGTGGATGAGTCTCGAAGTTGATTTTAAAACTCACTCAAGGTCAAAAAACTTTAATCTCGTTCTTAGTTCTCGGTGTGTTTCTTTTCGAAAAGAAGGTTTGAGTTTTAATTCGAAAAGGAGGATAACTCCTCTAAAGGTCCTTTCAAGAAGGATTCTCGAAAAATCTTTTAAAAAATTCTGAGTCTAGTTCAATTCGAGACGGTGAGAAAGAGAACTGAGCTCGGAAAGATTTATCAAGAGAAGTCTGCTAAGAATTTTTACAAAAGAAAAGATTTTAACAAACCTAAAACCGAGTTTTGAAAAAGGAAGACTCAGAATCGGACCCTTCCCAAAATTGTTCAAATTTGGGCTCCCAAAGTGCCCTTCCTCCAAAACTAACCTCGGTAAGAATAGTTACTGGGATTCGTTAGAGGAAGCAAGAAGGGTTAGTTTGTTTTCTTTTGCAGGTACACTACAAAGCAAAGGAAGACATAGGTCCGACCCTCGGAGAGTGCTCAAAATTTTAACTTGGTAAGCTAGAGATTTAGAAAAGCACTCAGGTAAAAGTCTAGTCATCTCCTTGATAATATCATTTTAGACATCAACTAAGGTATGACTAATCTTACTTATCATTACATTCAATTGGTGTCTATAATTCTTTTCTTCGGCATCTCATTCTCTCCTTGTTTATTTTTTATGAAATGCATTAGGGGAGAGAATAATGAACTTTGTGAATTCATTTGCTTAGGGGAGAAAATAATACGAATATTGAACTCAGGGCGAGTTCAATGGTTTAGGGAAGCAAATTTTGAATAGTTTCACAAATTTAAAATGCTCCTCATACCATTTTAATTATGCTTGATACTTCGATGAATTTCTTTGAGTCATTGTTTAGTTGAATGCCTTTCATCAAAAAGGGAAGATTGAAGACTCGGGTATGACTGACTAACCCTTGAATGTGTTTTGATTTCATGCATTCATCTAAATTTAGGATAAAACAAAAAGCATCCTAAAAGAAATTCATTTAACTAAGTCATATGCTTTAAAATTAATCATTTCAATATGACTTGTTCTTGACTGAACTCGGACTTCACTATATTAAGTTTATCTAACTAAGTTTGAGATTCAAAAAGTAGAATCCGTGTTAGTTATGACAAACCGAGTTAGGCCGACCTACTCGGATCTCGGATTCCAACCTCCTCGGTTGGACTCGGACATTTAGTTTGGGTAAGTCATCTCTCATTTATCATGTCTATTTTATTATGGCAAACATCATGATTTGATCCGGGATTGAATTATTTGAATCATAATTTAACCCATAAACTTACACTATTATTTGCTTAATCATGCGTAATTGTAAAATGTCTAAATAACTCACGTGCGCATTATGATTAAATGATTAATTTATGAGTTTTGGCCCACCTGGAATCTTAGTATATTGAATATTAGACTTGAAATATTCCAGATTAATAGATTAAAGTAATTAGTCGTTAAACGCTTTATTTAGACTAATCCTTATCTAATTATGGACCAAAGTATATTTATACTTTGAGAACCATTGTGCTTAATGTTTTTGCAGGTTTATCGATTGTCAATTATCTAAAGAAAAAGCAAAAACAAAAGGCTTCGACCGTTAAAGCATTCTTGAACAAAAAGCTAGAATTTTTGGAAAAGTCGAACTCACTGACGACCTTATCTCATTACTATTTTAGGTAATATTTTATTTCGACTTTAACAGTCTTTTCGTTTTGCTTTTCCAGTTTAAAAAAAGAGTTATTGAAAGCTAGGACCAAGGCACAACGGCTATTTCAAGATGGTTTAGAAATTTGAGTGACTTAAACTATTCCTTACAAGAGCTAGTTGACCTAGACGAGCTTCAATGGCTATCTCTTCAAGGCGGACTATTTATAGAAGCCTTAGCACAAGATTTTAACTGATGAATGGATGAAAAAGAGAGACCATATTGAACATCTTCTCTAGAATACAACTCCCAAACTGTAATTCTAATATTCTAAGTTGTATTCTTTTGAGTCGATTGTATTGTAATTCTTACTACTCTTATGCTCTTTCTCTCTGACTGAGTTGTAAAGGTTACCTCAACTTACTTGTTCCAAACAGTAAAGGTTACCTTAGTTTGGAAGTACTAGGTTAGATAAGGGAACTTCTAACCTTGGGAAAAATTTGAGGATCCTAAGTTGATAAGGTAACTTCAACTTGAAAGTACTAGGGTAGTTAGATAAGGTAAATTCCGAGCCTGGAAAAATTGTAATAGATTTTTTGGGAAGAAATGTGGGTATTCATATTCATTGTAATTGAGGATTCAATTAGTGGATTTGACTTGGTGTCCGGATTGACACTATCCGTGGTTTTCACGCCCGGGAGGGTTTCCACGTATATTTGTGTATTTATCTTTTTGAGTTCAATCTAGACTCAAAATCGCTTTTGGTCTGTGTGGGTGCAAAAATTATTTAATTTTCTTCATCACCCTATTCACCCCCTCTAGGGTGACTTAGACTCTCCAAGAGCAAATGTTCAACTTAGACTCTCCAAGAGCAAACTTTCAATAAACAATAGGGAATTATTATTAGTTTTGTGATTGTTTATCACCTTTCTCTCCGATGAATCCTTTATCCCTTTTTCCTTTCTTCGTGTATCGACCCACGCTGCATATAAACTCTATGTCTTGCCTATTGAATCCAACCTCATTGCTAAAGTCAATAAGGGTTATAGGAACTCCGATTCTATTTATGTCTTGGGTTGTTAAAGCGAATTAAAGGGATGACCTCAACATTTTATACATATTAATTTGTCCTATGCATTACGTAAAATTTCGAATAAAATCATGTCTAGTTTATGATAATGTATAATACATCAAAATTGGAACCAAAAAGGAAACTATATATATATATATATATATATATATATGTGTGTGTGTGTGTGTGTGTGTGTGTGTGTGTGTGTGTGTATATATATATATATATGTGTGTGTGTGTGTGTATATATATATATATATATACACACACACACACACACACACACACACATATATATATATATATATATATATATATATATATATATATATATATATATATATATATATATATATATATACACGTAAACAATTGGAAGTTAAAAAATTCTTTGAATGGGAAGAGGGGTAGAGGCTTTATTGAGGGAGTCCTTAGATCATAAAGAAAATGAGTTACGAGAGAACTTCCTTCACACTCATCAACAAGTGACGCAACGGGCGGAGGCGCCACTTCAAGCATGGGCTCATCGTTTGGTCCCCCTTGGAGAGTAGTGAGTGGAGGGCCCTTTCTCTCGTTCTTCTTCGGTCCGAAGGAACTTATTAAAGGAGAAGGGGAGGAACCTTCCTAAGGAAAAGAAGAGGAACCTCCCTAAGAAGAAGTGAGGTTGTCCACCTCTATCCCTGCACGAACACCAAGCAAGCAATACATAAGAGGAGCATTACTTTGGGACAATGACAAAGGAAATAGTGATTGCTCGTGAAGAACAAGAAGCTGTATTACTTTCTGCAATTTCTATGGCACTTATGCTATTCTCCCGCACTTCGTTGTTCTCGGGTCATCTATTTTCCTAAAGTGATCCTTTTGTAATAGATTTAGTTATGTGAGCTGATTCTTGATGGGTTCACGGGCGAGATCATTGAATTTTTATGTTTTCCACCTCTTTGTTTATTCCTTTTTCAATACTTATGTAAAAGAAGAAGAGATTGCTGGTAATATGTCCTGTTTGTGTATTCCTTTTTCAAGAATAGAGATGTGGTACTATGTTTTTATGACTATATTGCTTGTTTGGAGTTCGTGTAGAGGTAGCGTGGACTGCAAATATGATATATTATGTTGTCCAGGCTACCTCTGCAACAACTCCAAACAAGCAATATAGTCATAAAAACATACCACATCTCTCTTCCTGAAAAGGAAAACACAAACAAGAAATTCTTGTATTATTGGAAATCTTTGTATTTATGTTGGAAAATTAAGGTTGTTGATTTGTTCGTTGTGTAAGTTGTGATGTATTTTGGAGTGTATTTTGTACGGGGGACGGAAAATACAAAAAAATTATTAAAAAATACGGACCTATTACGACGGTTCTTACATTACAACCAGTCGCTTATAAGCGTGAAACAATTTGGCGGGCGGGACCTATGACGACAGTCTATCGGATACAATTGTTGTCATATGTAAATATATAGGCACCTATGATGACGGTTATTACATGAGAACTGTCGTCATAAGTGATCTTTTACTACGGTTGTTAAACCGTAGTTCAAAATGTTACACACAACAACGGTCACATACACGACGCTCTGTTAACCATAGTTAAATGTCATTTTTAACCATAGTTAAAAGTGGTTCCTGTAGTAGTGTTAATCTTGTACTTATCCAGTAGGTCTACTACTTCCTTCTTAAAGTGACTAACATGGTCACTAATTAGTTCATGGGATACCCCATATCGACGGATGATATTCCGAGGGATGAACTTTGCTATGTGTTTCGACGTTAAGGTTGCATAGGAGGATACTTCCACCCACTTAGTAAAGTAGTCAATTGCTACTAATAAAAACTCGTGACCACCCGTTCCATTAGGGGTCACGTTGCGGTTGATGTCAATTCCCCAAATCGAGAATGGCCAAGGCAATGCAAGTGTCGTGAGAAAAGATGGTGGCTGGTGTTGCAAGTTTGCGTACACCGACACTTGTGGCACTTCTTAACAAATTCATGGCAGTCTACTTCATATGGGTTCCACATTCCCCACCATGAATATCATTCATTATGCGCATCTGCTTCATGTTGGTTGATGCAAAGTAAGTTAATTCTTGTGTTGGTTTTCTTGTACAGTTGTCCTTGGTTGATGAAGAATTGAGTTAGCATCCTAATGGCTCATTGGGCTCTAGGTGTAGAATCCAACGGATATTCTTAGTTTTCTAAGTATTGATAAATGTCATGGTACCAACTAGTTTGGTCGCTACTAGACACTTCTAGTGCGTATATATGCACAGAGCTAACGCCAGTCATTCTATTTGAATGGGCATTGAATGAATGCCACTAAGGATATTAATCATAGATGCTAATTTAGCTAAAGCATCTATGAGTTGATTGTCATCCCTAGGAAGGTAGGTACACGATATTCTTTCAAAGTATTTTACTAATTTAATAAATGTGCCTGGTAGGGTGCCAAGGCTTCACTATGTACCTTCCACTTCTATGAGATCCGATTAATGATCGGACTTGAGTCACCGAAAATCCTAATGTTTTTAGCTTGATCTCTATGGCAGCTTGAAGTCCCGTGATGCATGCTTCATATTCTGCGGTGTTGTTGGTGACCTCAAAATCCACCTTTATCGAAACGGGAGTATGTGATCCGTCTGCTGAGACTAGAAGGATCCCTACTCCAAAAGCCTTCGATTGGAAGCACCATCAAAGTACATGGTCCACATATCCACCTCAACTTGTAGGATGTTTTGGTGTGGGAAGTCGAGGTGTTCGGGTTGTGATTCGGTTACAAGTGGATCGACTTGGAATTCCGACACTCGCTCTTCCTTTGATTGCTTTCCGAGGGACATACATGAGTTCGAACTCTGCTAGCATGACTGTCCATCCGGCTATCTTGCTCCTAATGGTAGGTTGCTCAAGAATGTACTTAATGGGATCCATTTACGCTACCACATGTACCATGTAGGCCAACATGTAGTGCATGAGTTTCTTGATAGCCCGGACTAATGCCAATGATATCTTCTCTAATGGCTTGTATCTAGTCTCGTAATCTAAGAATTTCTTGCTTAGATAATATACCACATACTCTTCCTTTCCATCCCGTTGAGCTAGCATGGCTCCCATCGTCGTTTCTATTGTAGTGAGGTATAGGAGTAAAGGCTTCCCTGGTTGGGGCGGAACTAACACTAGTGGATTGGCAAGATATTCGTTATCCTTCGAGAATGCTTTTTGGCACTCGTCATCCCAAATAAGCTCATACCCTTTCTTCAATTTCTTCTTGAAAATGGGTTCATAGACCATAGTCGGTTTTGATATGAAACAACTAATGTACTCGTAAACATCCCAGGAAACCTTATACTTAATTTTCTGTCTTCGACGGTGGGATCTCCTGGATGGCTTTGATCTTGGATAGATCAACTTCAATTCCTCTAAGACTAACCACATAGCCTAACAATTTGCATGAGGTTACCACAAAGGCACACTTTTGAAGGTTAAGGCGCATGTTGTACTTTCGTAGTCTTTCAAAGAATTTTCTAAGGCTAGGTAAGTGCCCTACCCTATCCTTGGACTTAATGATCATATCGTCCATGTAGGCCTCAGCTTCTTTGTGGATCATTTTGTATAGTTATGTTGTGTCCATTCTCCGATATGGAGCTCCTTCATTCTTAAGCCCAAACAAGCATCACCACATAGCGAGTATGCCCCTATTGAGTGATGAAGATCGTCTTCTTCATGTATTCCTTGACCATTTTCACGAGGATTATACCGGCATAACTATCTATAAACGAGAGTAAGGCGTGTCCCACTATATAATCTACGAGGATGTCGATATAAGGTAGCGGGAAATCATCTTTAGGGCTCGCCTTATTCAAATCCCTAAAATCGACGCAGATCCGGACCTTGCCATCTTTCTTCGAAACGTGGGCTTTGTTTGCTACCCACTAAGGGTAGTGGACCACTTTGATAAACCACGCTTCTAACTGCTTCGAACTTCTTCCATGATTTTCAATGCCTTTTCGAGTTTCATCCTCCCGAGCTTCGCTTAATTGGCTTGGTGTCTTTGTCAAGCGGAATTCTATGTTCCGCTATATTTGGATTTAGCCCCGACATATCTTTGTAGGACCATGAAAAGACATCTATGAATTTTGTAAGGAGCGAAGTGAATTTCTTCTGCTCTTTTGGATTTAGTGTTTTCCCAATTTGACCTCTTGGGGTTGATCTACTGATCTTAGATTAATTATTATTGTTTTCTCAATTATTGGCGAGAAATTTTCATAATCTTCCATAGCTTTTATTAATTCTTTAGGGATTTCTTGTTCATCATTAGAGGCAAAACAATTACGAAAAGGAGAATATAAAGTAAGTAGAAAGGTTCATCTTATTGAATAAGGAAGTGAGTACGTCAAACTCGAAACGAAATTATGGAATTCGAAACAATAGAAGTAGAAAATGAACTAATAGAAACAAGAACAGGAATAAAAGCCCTAGTGCTAGACTCAAGAATGGGATGCTCTCCTAAGCTAACGAGTAAATTCTTGGACCCTTCAGGGTCGATGTCGGTGATGAATTTGGACGAGATCAAATTGCGGGTGTGACATGGCTCAAGACAATACTGAAACCGAATTCCCCTCTAGGCTCTTCTCTTGCACGAGTAGCGGACCAAAGATATTGCTCCTAGCCAAATTGGTCCGAGTTTGGTGTGGATTGTCCCTTTTCGAGGAGGTAGGGAGCCTTCTCTAATATATAGCTATCGTTAAAAATTTCCAAACCAGGTACTGGAATGCCCTCCTCCTCGAGGGAGTAAGGCTCGGGAAAGTCGTAGTAGGGGAAGTCGTTCCCTTCTTTCAAGAATTGCCCGTTTAGGGTACGAGGAAAGGGTTTGATTGAATGGCTATGTATGGTTCAATCCTCCTAGTTTGAATTTCCCACTTGGCTTGGGCTATTTCCTTAGCAATAGGCTGGTAGGCTAGCCCAAACTTATAGATGTTGGTGGGTCTAAGAGGTGGAAAGTTAGGGTGGTATGCCCTCCGACCTATGGCTAAGCCTGGGAATACCCCTTCTTCCTAAGTATTGAATAGTCACTAGGGTTACCATAAGGATTGAAGTTCAAAAGTTGATGTGTAGTGGCGGAAGCAAAGAAAAAGATGGAAAAACCGCAAAACACACAACCGGGCGGAATAGGACCTGCAGGTGCGGTTCTGGGGAAAAGGATGAAAGGAGGGGTAAATGTGCTTGGATTTGGACCAAACTTGGAGGGAGTGAGGTAACTGATGAAGGAAGGTTGTGACCAAGTTTCGTGAATTTTGGATAAGGGGAACTACCTGAACAGATAGCCAGAAGTTGACGCTGCTGGCTGGATGTACAGATTGATACCCTTTGTTTGGTTTTGATGTGGAGGACGGAGGGGTTCTTGGTTTAAGCTGAGATTTGGTGGAAATGGACTAAACTCATGTATGATGAAGTGTGTGAAATTTGGGAAAGAGATGATTCGTGGATTGGGAGATATGGTTGATGGAAGTCGCTGGATAGAACCCGGATTCCGGCTTGGATACGTAAACACCACCAAGCTGAATCAAGGGGCGCTCTCAAACGGTCCGGATACAGAAACACCACCGGGGTTTGGGAGACTCAAAGGACACCACCTAGATGCCAACCTAGGATACAGCTTTGAGGATTCAAAAGGTTGAGAAATCCATCTCAAGAGCAAAGCTCAAATTCATATATTCATCAAGGGTGTGTTACAATGGTGCATAGGTGCTGAATATATAATGCTTCATATGAGCATTTACATAACCGAATCCAAGCTGAAAAATATGAAAAATAAAGCAAAACAAAAATGCTAACTAATTAGATGCTTTCCTCCTCTCCAAGTTAAGCTTGAAGAATTTCTAGCCAAGTATTGTTTGATAGGGAACATGTGGCCAAGATTTGTTGCCCCTTCTCCAAGCTCTTTTCTAACCACCTTCCACTAGTGGTAGTGTCTTCTAGAATGCTCCTAGCTTGGTGTTCTTGGCAGCTCCATGTGATGCATGACCATAAACCCTTCGGCCCTCCCTTGGACCGACCCATCATGACATGAAATTATTTATGTTCAAAGCACTTAAGATAATAATACTTGTAACATTGCTTGATTATGCTTGGCCGATCTTTTCTAGCTTTAACCATGGAAATTTGGTGAGCTTGATTTCTCAACTATCTTCCTTAACACCTTGACTTATTTATGAACAAATAATCAACAATCATCCTCCGGGCTCGATCGACATTATGCGCATGAAAAATACAATCACTCCCGGTTGTTTTGCATGCACGTTGAGCTGAACATTTTCTGTCTCTTTACCCATGGCTGGCCACTTTCCATCAAAAGTGCTTCATCCTTGTCTAAAGTGGCGACGGTCTCAAATCCATAAAGCTCTTCGTCATCAACATCGTGTTCAATTTCGACTACGAGACTCTTTAGAGGTTATGGTGGCACAAAGATTGTCCCTATTGATGGTTATGACCTGACCTTTGATGATTATCTTGACTTTCCGATGCGGTGTAGAGGGCACTACCCGATAGTCATATAACCCGGGATGTCCTAGAAGCGGAGTTAAATGTAGCTGGGATGTCTAGGACTTGGAAGTCAATGTTTTTCACTATTGGTCCCACATTAATTGATAAAGTCACCGTTCCCAAGACTGTCCTTTTAGAATTATCATAGGCTCGAGAGATAAACAGTTTGTTTTAAAGAGTTGTTGCTCTCTAATGCCCAACCTTTTGGCGGTCCTCCAAGGACAAACGTTCGAGTAAATTTGTTGTCTACTGAATTTAGGGAATAAACTTGGTAATGCAATTTACGAGTTAAGTAAAGGGCATTGTTGTGTGCAATGCCTTCTTCGGGGAGATCTTTCTTGTCAAAGGTAATGGTTCTATCCCCATTATTAACCAATTCTACTACTTCGTCGGGCGTGGTTTCGGGAGAGACCTCAATTTTACTAAGTGCATCAATTAAGGCATGCCTATGCTTTTAGGAAGCAAATGTGAGGTGCCAAATAGAGATATTAACTTTAAGTTTTTGAAGTTGTTTTAGGATTGGATCTTCTTTTTAACAGACTTTAGGTTCTTTTAGGGCTTCCGAGTGCATTTGTGGACTTATAGGGCATTATGCCATCCAAATCTAGTAAGGAATTGGATTTATAAACTCTTTAGTTCTCCCCAAAAGTCTTCTTCTTCTAAGGGTGGTGTGCCCCGAAGTTATCATCACTATCATCCTTGGTTTTGTACACGTCTTCTTCATCACTTACCCATAATCCATGGACTACTCGGGACTAGGGAGGCAAGCTATGAAGTAGTTTGGACTCCTTGATGTCTTAAATTAAGACAGATGGGTCCTACCGACCCTGAATGGGTTTAGAGAATATAGTTAAAGTACTTGTTGAAAAGATTTTTATTGTTGCTTGGCTTCTAGGCGGCCTTAGGGAGAGGGAGCTTACCATTGCGGGACATGCTCTCCAATTTGTTCTTGAATGTCCAACATTTCTTGGTGTCATATCCTCGTGCACGATGGCATTTGTAGAATTTTCCCGTGTCCTAGTTTTTAGACTTTTTCGGGATTTCGATTCTGCTCTTATAGTTGGCAATTCTATTTTCCCTTTAGCCAACAAGCGGTCAAGGGCTTGAGCGTATGTGGTATCAATTGGAGTGTAGTCATTGTACCGTTAACGACATTGACATCTACACCCCTGCTGGTATTGCCTTGGTTTGAGGTTTTCTTGTCCTTAGGCCGATAGTTACCTCTATATCCAGATCACGACTTTTGTGGTCGTTGTAGACAGTTCTTCATGATTATTTTGACTTGGTCCTTCTTAGAAGGTAGGTTTACTATGTGGGCGGCTTTTGCCCTCCATCCAGTGAGAAAGTTTGTAAAGCTTTCTTTTTCACCTTGCTTGATTAACTCCAAGTCTTTAAGTGTGACGAGTAGATTAGTGTTATAGGAGTATTGGTGTAGGAACTCTTTACACGGATCATTCCAATTAGTGATCATGTGTGGGTCAACCATGTTATACCACTTCATTACATCACTCGTCAAAAGTCCAGGAAAGATGGTGTGATGTGTGTCTTCCGGTATGTTCTTAAGATTCATTCCTCCTAAGAAGTTGCAAACATGGTGACGGGGATTCTCGAAACCTCGAAACTTGATGCCGGGCATGGTGAACTTACGGGGTAGCTTCTCTTTGGAGATTGAAGTGAATCCCTTATGATCAAAGTAATGATTGCTGAACATGGATGACTCAGTTAACATTTTCTCTATCCGATCTATACGTGGATTATACTTGGGTTTATGTTTGGGACTCGCTGGAGGAGATAGATTAGGTGGAGGACCTCTTTCTCCTACTTCCTGTTCTCTTTCACCATCATTCTTATTATTCTCGATAGCCTTTAGGATGGCTTTAAGAGTGTCCGATATGGACTCTATTTTCTTATCCCGAGCCTCAATTTGGTCTTCCATTTTGGTTGACGATTCATTGAAAGTAGATTGTTTTAGTGTTTCAGCCATTTGAGGGGAATTCTTTTACGCACTTGTCATACGACGAAAAATAGATTGGACCAATTTGGTATGCACCAAGGTGAGTCGCACCGGTGTAGACCACGGGGTAGAACGTGATGCAAAGCATGGGGAAGATGTGTCAAGCTCCTTGTTTAGGTGTTATAACCTTTTAGAGCTCGGATTCCGACGAAAACCAATTGTAGTAGACTTCCCTATTATGGAACCCAAAGGATAATGCTTAGACCATGTGAAGGAATACCACTTTTGGGAGGAAGAGGCTTAAACCCGAGTCCCGAAAGAAACTAAGAACGCCTTTTATTTGGATGCACATAAGGAATACAAAACAAATGAAATGAATGATGCTCGTGCCCTAATTTGGGATAATTTTGTGATTTGGCTAATGCATGAATGGAATGCATAGATGATTATTCCTAATTTAAGATGAATTTTTATAGCTAAATGAAAATGTCAAATGCAAAATCGGACCCACCTAATTTGAGATGAATTTATTTTGGCTAGAAAATGAAAATACAAAAATGGATTCACCTAATTTGGGATGAATTTATTTTGGCTAGAAAATGATGAAGACTCAAGTATAAATCTCTATCTCTCTTAGGTTTTGATTCTAAGTCATTTTGTATCCTTTAGAAACTCCTATGTAAGTTTTCATTTTGTTTTGACTAACTCGGAAAGTGCCTTACTACATATCTTCGTCATTGGTGTTTCGACTTACTCGGACATTACTCGGGACCATCCGCATAATCAAATAATTTCTCTAACACACTTTCTCCGAGCACTGACTTTGTATTTCAATGTGAAAAAGAATTACAACGTTAATTCTTTATTCTAAGTCGGTTTATTTCCTTGAGAATTATTTGACCGAGTCAAGTTGTTATACTCGATATTTTACTCTCTCTCTAACTTGATCAACTTAGGATTAACTCAAGATGGAATTTGATTATATTGAATATTAAACTCGGAAAATTTCATTCGTTTAGGCCAAAGATAATTAAGCATTTAATTACTCGGATTTAATTATTATCTACTCCTAATCTTGGACCAAAGTATTGTTATACTTTGAGAACCTATGTGGTTTGCTTTTGTAGGTTATTCAAACGAGGCTAATCTATTTTCGAATTACAAAAGCAAGCGGCTTCTAGCCGTTAACCACCAGCGAGACAAGTTTTATCTACTTACGGACAAGGCTCGGACACCGTGTTAGGGTTGTTTGTTTCCAAAGCTGGAAAATTCCAACTCTAGGCGTAACGGTTGTTTCCATCGTAGTTTTCAGTCACCACCAAGTGATTGGACCATCTTTTAGAGCCAAGAGCCATTGCACAATGTTCACATCCCAACGGATCTTTTACGAATGACTTAGAATTGCCCTTATAACGGCTAGTGAAGACTTCGATCAAGAAACAAGCCTCGACGGTGACTTTGCTTGGGTGTTGATAAATTGAAGCCACTTTAGAAGACTTGTAGGTCGACGGAATTATTGTTGAACCCATTATTGGATTCGTTTTTACTTAATCTTCTACTTACAACTCCAATTACGTATTTAATATTCTCCGAGTTGTAAAGAAAGTCTTGTAATCAATTACATACTTACGTTACCTTCTTAGTAAGTCCCTTGACTAAGCTGTAAGGGTTAACTTAGCTCGGTTGTCCCACGATTGTAAAGGTTACCTCGGTCGGAAAGTACTAGATCGGATAAGGGAACTTATGAGTCTAGGAAAACATTGTAAGAAATTAGTTAAGGGAGCAATTCTGGTTGAGTCGAGTCCTTTTTATTTTGCGAATTCAAAATAGTGGATTTGACTTGGTGCTTGGATTAGCACTGTCCGTGGTTTTCCGCCATAGGAGGGTTTCCACGTACATCCGTGTTATTGCCTTTACGAGTCCATTCTAGGGTGACTTAAAGCTGTCCAAGAGCAAACCTTCAAATGAAAATGCAAAAATGGGCTCACCTAATCTGGGATGAATTTATTTTAGGTAAATGAAAAATGAAGAATGCAAAATAGACTCACCAAATTTGAGATGAATTTATTTTGGCTAAATAAAAAATAAACATGCAAATGAACTCACCTAATTTAAGATGAATTTATTTTGGTTAATAAAAAATAAAAAATAAAAAATGAAATGTAGAAAATAAAAAGGTCAAAATCTAAAAAAGCTGATTGAGATAGAGGGTCCTCGGTAGGACCCTTCTAGATCGACCGCGGTGGCTGCCTGAAACCTAGACCACCTAAACTAAGATGAATTTAAGGATGACTCGGAAATGCAATTAATGGACCGACCTAAAAAAAGCAAGGCAATCTTTTGATTTTTCGCTAAAATGCACATAATGGACTGACTCGAACAAATTTATTATGGTATTTTATTTGCACCCATGCAAGGGTTAATCGAGTACTATTCACCTAACCCTAAAGGCACACAAGTAGAAGATTAAAAACTAAAAGCAAACACACTCATCCAAGCATAGAAATGAAGAGACAAGGTACCACCTAAACAATCAAGGGCCTATGGTCAAAAGGGTGATTAATCTAGGTAGGATATATGGTGTCTCATAATCCGAGCATTTAGTCCTCTGTGGGGCGCACCGATAGGAAAAGTATGAATCCTCGGTGCCTCTCGAAGAGAGCATGCTATGAGGGAAGAGGTACCGCCTCCACGACAATCAAGCCTAGTTGGGCCCGTTTGGGTTAGCGGTTCAAAGCTCTTCCAAAAATTGTTCTTCAAAAGGTAAAGTCTAATGGTCCAATAACATAAAAATAACCATGTTCGAGGTTGCCTTAATGCGGGATGCCTAATGCAAATACATTACAAAAACTCACGACTCAAACTTTCGGTTTTAAGTGATTATCCCTAGTGGAGTCGCTATCGTAGGAACCATGGCTCGTACCCACTGGGACCGAGCTTCCCTACTAATTGGCGGGATTTTTCTTTTTGAAGATAGAAATGGCTTGAGTTTTGAAAGTGGGGGTGAATCTCTTATTAAGATTTTCGAGTTTGATAATTTGATTTAAAACAAATTAAATAAGATTGAATGGTGGTTGTATTAATCATTTTATTTTAGGAATTATTTTCGAAATCTCGGGATATTATTTCATAATTGAAAAATAAAACAAATTAGGGTTTATGTGATTACTGCCGTAGGGATTTATGGCCAAACCGGTGTGGAACAACTGGCTTGGACCGAAGCCCTACCCACTTACGGTTTGCGCGGCGAAAGCCGGCGCTGTATGGTGGGTGGCACTGGTCGGGGACCGTGGCCGAGGTGATCGGTCTCGATCTCTAGCCTCGTTGTCATATCTAAAAACCCTTTTTTTTTAAATTTTCAGTTAGAAAAGCCGAGAGGCGGATTAGGAGAAGTAAATCGGAAAATAAAGTCACCGATCGGTTTTAAGAACAAAAACTAACAAAAATAAAATAAAGAAATACTCTTCGAATCTTAGTATGGGAAAACTAATCTTGGAAGAGGTTTAAAACTGATTCCATCGGTCTATAACCGAGAATCCATATTCGGGTGCGAGGGTACGAAACATAGGGTTAAGCCTTAGGTTCCGCTCGTCAAAAGACGGCCTTTACTAGTTTCGGAGGTGTGTTTAGATAACTCATTAAAGACAGGCACACAACATAATTAGATACGAAATTAAAAGCAATCAAAGAATGCTAACGGAAAGGAATAAAAGTAGATATGAAAAGTAATAAACGAAAGGAATAAAGAAACCAAAATGAAAAAGCGAAAAGAAACAAAAACAAAAATAAAAATATTACATCGAGCGGGAAGGATCTGTAAATGCGATTACATATTTTTCCACAATACCAAAAATGATAAATAACCAAATTAATAGATAAACTGTGTTTTGAAGGTTGAATTGGTCCCCTCGAGTTGTCCCACTTGCGATCCGGATCTCAAACTGAATTTGAAAGTGCGATCTTGGTGAATTGAAAGGGGCTTTTTATGAAATTTTTATGAAGATGAGTAGGAAGATGTGTGGAGAGTAGGAAAGATCAGTTGAAGGGAGACCAAGAGATCGAGAATAAATAAATATTCGGTAGCTCTTATTCAAGATTCAACGGCGTAATGATTAGAAAAAGGTTTTCTTAAGTTAATTCGGTAGCGTGGCGCATAGGAAAGAAGTCGTATGCAAATGAGAGCCTAAGCTCTCTATTTATAGGGGAGGATTAGGTCACAAATGTCCTAGGGTTAAAGCTTAAGTAGCCAGTCCAAAAATGAACAGAAATTGGTTGAGAAAATCACAAAAACCGGACCAAAAATAAGATTGAACCAAATCTTGGGATTCGAGCCGTGGTGCGCGACGTCGTACGGTCCTTCATGTCTTTCCGTGTTGCAGCTAAACTCTCAGCAAAACATAGCGTTTCGGTGCGGTTGGGCCTTGTGTGCGGCGCCGGACATAAGCGACATCGTTTTGTAAGAGCGAACTTCGTGTCTCGGTTGGATACTTGGAGCAAAACGTAGTGTTTTGGTGATTCCGACCATGAAACGCAGTGCCGGCATTGATGATGTCATATGGATGACTTTAGTTCTATGTCTTTGTTCGATGCCGATGACGAAACGTAGCGTTTTGAGCGTAGCAAAGCCTTTTACGCGGCGCCGGCCACCATTGACTACGAAGGGTTGACCCGGGCTTGGACCGTCGAAAGAAAGGGATTTTTGGACCGACCTAAGGTAAAAGATCATTTTATTTGATGATAAAGGATTTTTGTGGTTTATCGGCTTCCATCACACCAATCAAGTACCGTCACGTGATCCATATCCACAAATAGAATTGAGATTTCATCATCGGGTCAAAAAATAAATTATAGAAATAAAAGAGATAAAGATGACACGTTTTAGGTGTCTACAAAGGGCAAGGGTTATTAGGCTCGGTTTGGGTCAGCTGTCAATGGACGATCTCATCCTTCAATATTTAGCTCTTCGTACTATTTGTCGACTTTTTAAACACTTCCTACAAAATAACATATATTAGATTATAAATCTTAATTTAATAATTATTATGAATAAAATAATATGTATAAAGGTATTAAAAATATCATAATTTTGGAATCAACACTTACTAGCTTTGTACATTATTTAGCCTTTTATTAAGGCTATGTCATGTATTTGCCTAGATTAGCTTGTAATTTAGTCTTTCTTAGCTTCACGTTAAGCTGTACCTTTTTGTCTATGTTTGGAATGAATTAGAGCTTGGCTAACTATATAAGGCCTCTTCCTTCTCATTTGTGCGAACAGTTATCAATGAATGGAAAACATTGAAGCTCATTTGTCCTTCCCCAAAAATCTCTCAAGAAATTCCTAGTGTGAGATGTTTTAGAGTAGGAACTTTAATTTAGTGTTGGTAGCCTAGCCTTTAAACACTAGAGGGTGTTTCTTTGGCTTGAGTAGTGGCTTAAGCATTTATCTCAATCTTATCTTGAGTGGCGGCATTTCCCTTTAGCTTGTTCATATCCGGTTACCATTTGTTAGTTAACGCTTGCTTTAACGCTTGACGTTTGTCACTCAACGTTTGCTCACTCATCGTCTGTCATCCACACAGTCGGCTCTTGTCATTGCCTAGCACTTGTCTTCTACTAACTATAGCACTAACATTCACGTAGTGTATGTCCTTGCCCGAGTGCTATCCTTTACCCGCTAAGCACCTATCGTTTGCACGCTAGCGACCATCGCTCGCTTGCTTGCTACCATTACCCCTTACTCGCTCACACTCGCCGAGGCTCACATCCTTGGTAGCTAACCATCATCACTTCTAGCCCTCCTTTTGGCTATCCGCTACTTTCATGGTAGCCTCCAAACTTTCCTAAAACTTGGTTATTATTCTCGGACCATGCACCCAAGTTGAATCAAAGTTTGTTACCAAGAATCTAAGCTACTTCAATGCTTGATCACCACGCATCAAAGATTCACCTTATTATGTACATGAGCTCTACTAGTGTCTTGGAAGAAAGTAATCAAAGGTGGGCTTGGTGAACCACATGCAAGTGCGATATCAAGGTTGTAGTCACGGTGAGCTCGAGTAAGGTTGGGGTTAAATTCTTTATCTTTTTGTTGTTTCGGAAATTAATCGTAAGAGGTAGTCTAATAAAGTTTAATCTTTGTTTAGAAGTAGGCGGTAATTTACGAGGCAAATTTTTATTCTCCGATTAAGTGTTAATTGGTCTGTTGATTTTAAAAGGTTTTCACTTGTTGTTTTACGCTTATAAAAGGGTTCTTGTCTTCACCAATTTTACACTTGAAAAATCATCTTCTATCCCTCTCTACTATTGCTTTTCTTTTCCTTTGATTTGGGAAATGTCATTTTAACTCTATCTAATTAATCGTGAGTGTATAAGATTAGTAGGAATCGTGTTATTCTCAAGGGTCATCGCCATCGGAAAGTCTACCACTTGTTAAGGCAAAATCACTTTCGGGACGGTGGTTGTCTCCATGCCATGGTATTTGGTCTTTATCGGTTTTCTCGCTCACGGTTCTATCTCGGTATTCAAGTAATATTTTTGCTATTTGTTGTGATTATTGCCCTTAATTTCCAAAAAAGACGTAGTAGAGGGTATAGACTTGTAATGTGATTATTAGGAGGTTCTTTTATGTTAACGCTGACCCTGTTTCTCATGAAAGAGGGAAACACATTGAAGTCAAGCTGTTACTATATGGTCGTGAAAAGAAGGCTGAGTCGATCCGATTAGTCATTCCTAAAAAACACATATCAAACAAAGCTACTGATTTCCCTAGTAAAAGGTGTTATAGTTGCTGACCACGCTTCATTACTGTTGTACGAGAGAATAAGAGATACTTTTACGAAACAAGATGAGCAGGAGTGTTAGAGATTGGGCGGATTAAGGGAGTTACCAATTTGGGTTGAAGGAGCGTTAACGGCTTACGCTACGGCGGCAGCCGATATATATACACTACAAAAAACTCGCGATTAGCGTCGGAATTTAGAGACCACATCAAAATTCGACTCTAATCTCGAGGAAATTAGTGTCGGATTTTAAAAAGACACTATTTAAGTCGAAAAAAAATCGGATTCTATTAGCGTCCGATTTTAGAGTCGGATGAAGAATCCGATGCTAATTGGAGTCCGAAAATGGCGTCCGACGCTAACTTTGGACGCTAACTCCAAAAAACATAAGGCTTCGGTAGCTCACATTCACGGGACTCCAATTTCTCAATCCCTAACTCTCTCCCTCCTATCCCTTCCTCTCGGCGCATAAGGCTTCAGCAACGAGCATCCAACACCGACGTCTTCGCTCTCCTCCGGCGCCGGTGTCCTTGGTCATCGGCGCATCTATCGCCCTAAACACGAAGTCTGCTCCGGTTCCGCCCTCGCCTTGCGTGACGTCTTCGCTCGTCTGCTGGCTTCTTTGCTTGTCTCGAGCGCCGGTGTCTTCGATCCTCTTTGGCACCGGTGTCTTCGGTCACTGATGTTTCTTTCCGGCGAAGAGTGTTGCGTTCTTTGTTTACTACCACTGCAAATTCCAGTACTATCTTCTCTGTCCTGGTAATTTGCGAATTGAGCTCAATTTGTTCAATTTCATGCCTTTACTTTGAATTCATCGTTGTTGTTTCGAATAAGGATGCAATTACCACTACTACTCGAGGCTTGTTCAGTGAATTTTGAATTTTGTTTGGCTAAAACCATTTCCAGTTCTACTATTAAACTTGGACAATCCTTAATGTAATTTTGTTTCCACGAGACTTACTTTCATGTATCAAATGATTCCTCTATCATCCGAGTTTACGAGTTGATATTTTGTGTATGTGCTTTAAAACCAAGATGGAGGGGTTGGTGTAAGACCTCTTTGTAAGGTGAATGATGCTCACGAAGACCAAATGGCTTTGGAGGTTTGCGAGAAAATGAGGAAATTTTTTTGAGAAATGTGGTCACTTGCACGATACGGGGTTGATAATTTAGGGTGGCGGAGAAGAAGAATTTGTTTGCTCATTAGTCGGGTTGCTTGGCAATGTGTTGTAGTGGGCTTGAAACTCTTCAAAGCCTTAGTGCATTTTGAGGTGAATAATGGTCGTTTATTTTGCTATGGGGCTGATAACTCTGTGGTGTACGAGCCTTGTTAGATGGTTAATATGTAGCAAAGGAAGTGTTTGGCAGGGAATGAGAATCTTATAGTAGTAAAGTTGGAGGGCCAACTAATCATATCTTTCCCTTGATTTTATTGCTTTTTAGCTATATATTAGCTCATTTTTCTGGTAGACCTAGCAACCGAGTTGTTTAAATCTCGTTCAAGTCTAGCTAATTCTAGATACCATCGAAATGGGTTGGGAGAATATTTATAGTTCTCATTAACAATTTTGTCGATGTATAGTTTAATACGAGTAATAATACCACCTAATATATGCTTCATTAATGCAGTGTTTGGGGGATCTGAACTGATTTGTACTCCTTCTTGTCCATCATCGAAAGCTTCACCTTTTCCCTCTCTCTTGCCATTTGAAGCTTGAGAATTCGGGTGTTTGTCTCTCTCCCTCCCTGATTGTTTCTCAATGCTTGGCCCTTTTGTATTATTTTCGGTGAATTTTTAAATGCATATGTTTGATGAAATGCCACAAAGAAATATAACGAGAGATGAAGGTTCAATTCAATTGCTTGAGATTAGTTTTATTGTTTATATTTGCCATGATTTTCGTATTAGTTGGGCCCAAAGTTTCATGTATGCATACCTATGAACAATGATGTATATGCGGAATGTTAGCCTTTTCTTGCTATATGTAAGCTATTGAGCTTTTGCCTCGTGTGTTTAATCATACCGTATAAGCAATGTATATGTTGGCCATTCTCCTACTTTTTTTATTTTATTATCATTTTAACTTTTTAATCATCTATTATTAATAAAATATAGCTAAGTTTAGTAAAAGTTAAAATACTAAACGTCTAAAAATTTTAAATAGTAGCTATATATATATATATATATATATATATATATATATATATATATATATATATATATATATATGCATTTCATAAAGCTTAGAAAACCCGTTCAAAAATTTGTACATAACAAGGTATATCAGCAAGTTATACACATTCTCATGTGTATGGTGTTGATATAAAACTTTATTATGTACAAGTTTTTGAATTGTCCGTGTTGGACGAGTTTAAGAATAATATGGTATTAGGTTGTGTAGTTACTAAATCCTTGCATACACTTTGACATATTTAAGGCGACAATTTCCATATGTTCTCTAGGTACTATAATAAAGATGTGGCGCATAATGTCTAGGTGAATTATTTTACCATAGACATTATTCATCTCATCTTTATAGATCGTACTTGGAGAACTAAGGGGAAATGCTGCCAAAATTTTGTCAAAGTATGCAAGGACATAGCTGCACGATCTAATATTATATTATTCTTAAATGGGTATAAGACCACTTATCCCTGTAGAAAGATCTAGGGCATGCAATTGTCATTATAAAAAATACAATGTAAAACATTACGCAAGTTTGATTGATTGGTAATTTTAAAAGATGAACATACTTAACTATTTTAAAATCGTATATATCTGCGAGTAATGGAGACAAATAGAGAGTGGATGTATAAAAGGTTTGATGGAAAATACTTGAATAAGGAGTTCATTCGTAGGATAGAAGAGGAATTTATTCCATTTGCTAAACAAGAAGAAAGCTTCAAGAGGTCGAAGAAGATGAGGTGCCCTTGTAGTAAATGTGGCAACGTGCCTTTCTTAGATGAGGATACGGTGAAATTACATTTGTATAAACATGGGTTTCGCGCTAATTATTTTCATTGGGTTAACCATGGATAGACTTACCCTAATTTAGAAGTGAACAATCAAGGGTTGTCAAATCCACAAGTTGAATGAATGCATGAAATGTTGATGGATGCATTTGGGCCTATGTCCTCAACATGGATTGATGATGAAAGTGTGGATGAAGAACCAAATGAAGATGTAAAAGAATTCTTTGAAATGTTGGAAGCTGTTAAGAGACCTTTGTACGAGGGGTGTGATTTGTCTTTGTTATCAGTAATCTCATGGCTCATTAACATCAAATGTGAGTTTAATCTCCCAAATAGAGCTGTTGACAATTTGTTGGCACCGATGAAGGAAATGTGTCCACGTAATACTGAGTTGACCGACACTTATTATTCTGCAAAGAGGCTGCTTGTCTGCTTTGGAACTTCCACATGAGAGAATTGATGTTTGTCCAAATGGATGTATGTTATATTGGAAAGATAAAATGAATTTGGATAGATGTGAGCATTGTGGGGTCGATAGATATGAGAAGAAGACATTGAGGGGTAAAGGTATTGCAAAGAAAGTACTAATATACTTTCCAATTGGGCCAAGATTACAAAGATTGTATGCGACGAATGGCACAGCGGCCCAAATGAGGTGGCATTATGAAAATCCATGTGAAAGTGGCTCAATGGCACATCCATGTGATAGTGAAGCCCGGAAGCATTTCGATGTCACTTTCAAGGAATTTGCCGTTGAACCTCGCATGTTCCATTTGGCAATTTTGGGCGGACATATTCCTGTTGTCCCTTAATTGCAACTCCATACAATTTACCACCTTGGTTGTGTATGAAGAGACAATTCATGTTGAAGGTTTGCTCGGGGAAAGGTTAAGTTACCCTAAAGGGGGTGAATAGGGTGATGATGAAATTTGCTTGAAATTTAAAATAGATATAACTCTAAGGAGAGTGAGAGTCAAAGATGAACTTAGAAAATGAGCTAACTCATAATTCGAGAGATGATTGAAGAAACAGATTAAACAGAATTCGAAACTATCCGAGTCTAGAATGTACTCAAAAAAGTAATAACTCGGAAAGTACGTGGAAACCCTCCTGGGGCGGAAAACCACGGACCGTGCTAATCCAAGCACGAAGTAAAATCCACTATTTTGAGTCCACAAAATATAGTAGACTGACTCAACCCTGAGTTGCTCTCTTAGACAACTCCTTAGAAGTTTTCCTAGACTCAAAAATTCCCTTATCCGATCTAGTACTTCCTAGCTGAGATAACCCTTACAGCTAGGGACAACTAAGCTGAGTTAACTCTTACGACTCGGTCAAGGGACCTTACTTAGAGAGTAAGAAAGAGAGTGTTTGTAATCGAGTATAAGACCTTACAACTCATAATATAATGAATTACGGAATTGGAGCTGTAAGTAGAAGATTGAGAATGAATACAATGCATTTTGATCAAGTATGTGTTTTAACAATAGATTTGGCAATCTTCAAGTCTTGAGAGTTGGCTTCTATTTATAGATGACCAAGCAGCTTAGCCGTTGTGTCCATCTTCCGACTGGAAGTTCCTTTATGACCGTTGTGAAGGATTTTCTCGAGACACTCGGAAAATATCCGTTGAAATATGAGCATTAGACAATGGCTCTTAACTCCCTTGGAAGAGCCTAAAACCACTGGCGGTGTCTTCAAAAGTAAGGTGGAAACCACCATTGAGCTTAGTGTTGCAGATTTCCATTTCGGAAACGAGACAACCCCGACACGATATCCGAGGCTAGGTTAGAGGTGGAAAAGCCTGGTCTGCTTGGTGATTTGACGTTTTGAAGCCAGGTTACTTTTGTATTTCAAATATAGGATAGCCTCGTTTGAATCACCTACAAAAGTAAATAAATTAAGTTCTCAAAGTATAAAATACTTTGGTCCAAGATTAGTCACGGATAATAATATGATTAAGATAATTAAGTGATTAATTGATCAGGTCGAAAAGGAATGAAATTTTTCGAGTCCGATATACATGATACTCGAAAATTCCATCTCGAGTCGGTTTAAAAGAGAATCAAGTTAACTAAAGAATATCGGAGGAAATAAACTTGATCTAGACCGAGCATGAATTCAAACTAAAATACCAGAGTTAGAGCACGTGAAAAGATAGTGTTTGAATAATGCGATATTTTTAGTGTTGAGTGACTCGGAACCGAGTGAAACATGGTAAGTGCAGATATACTTTCCGAGTCATACGTAGTCATGTATAAATACACGAGATAATTTCTATAACACTTAAAGAAAATACCATATCACTCGAGAAAAGTTTCTAAGACACAGGGAATGACTTGGAATCAAAACTTTATAGGTGAGAAAGTCTTATACCCGATTCCCTTAATAGAACTTAGAAAGGTGAGATGTAAAGTCCGAGTCTTCAATCTCCCCTTTTTGATGAAAGGCATTCCATACTTAGACAAAAACTTTGTTAGTGATATAAGTCTGTTTTTGCATACTTGTGCGAGAAAATTGCATAGCGCAAACTAAAGTATTAGAGCATACTTGAAGTATCGGGATATGAAGCAACAAAATAGATACTCAGCAATTATCAATGAAAAGCATATAAGATGGAAACTCGTAAATGCTTGCATTTTTCATTGTACTCAGAGAATTGGAACAAAATGCATAATTTCATTGAATTGAAACAAAAGTATGTACGAGAGAGAGAGAGACTCCCTCTAGACCGGACAACAAATTTTCTAACTATTCTCCCCTTGCCTGTTAGCAAAAACAAAAAAAAATGGGAAGAATACAAGAAATACAAGTTTGATGTCTGGATAAAACAAAAAAACGTAAATAAAAGATGAAGAAATTAAGAGGGGGAAGGGTTTGTCCGAGTTGAAGAAGAAGGGCGAGTGGAGCATCGGACCGATAGGATCTTGACGATGTGCTTGAGCGCGGCGGAGGGAGGACGGGGATCTCTGGCATAGGCTTAGTTCCGAGCGGCCGACCTAGAACGAGGGGATCCAGAGGGTTATCCTCTTGTATCTCGTCAGCTGGAGGGGACTGCTCAGGCCGACCCGCTGCGATTGTCCTTGTGCAGCAAGGTCTTCGACCCACTCGGATAGTCATGTCGAGCCGAGCACTTCTAGTTGAGCTTTAGGGGCACTGGGACCCTCAGCTATTGCTCCGTGTTCTTCCTTATGTTCCTCCCTTGGCCGGAAGGAGCTGCCTCAGCTGCAGGCTCCTCGGCTTCGCTTCTTCTCGATCTTCTTCTTCATCCTCGCCTCTATCCGAGGAGGTCTTGGCCGGGCTCGAGGACTCTTCGGATGTGTCCGAGTCGCCTTGGTCTCGAGTTGCCTTAGACCGTCTCTCCTGGAGAAGCTCTATCGGCTCCCTCTGCTCCTTCACCGGGGCCTTCATCTCAATGAGCGGGTTCTCGCTGCTCTCTAATTTGAGACTAGGCGGTTTTCGGTTTATGGTCATAGATCGAAAGACAGTCTTAAATGACCGAAGTATGTCCTTGAATTCCAAAGACACAGAGATGATTTTGTCCATGAAGGCGAAGGACAAAATGAAAGTAAGAGACTTAGAAGCACCTGAGGTGGAAGCACCAGGTGGGGCGGGAAGAGAAAGAGGGGCATCTTTCCGAGTCCGAGGCGAAGAAGGTGGCCTCGGCTCGAGCTGTGTACCCGGATACCAGGTTGGGTCTCCGATATCCATACCCCGAAGTTCCTTTTGCCGACAACAACGGCAGCCTCGTAAACAGCGTTTGGGTCCGAGGGAAGAGGAACTTTGAATTGTTTGAAAACAAGAGTGAGAAGAGCACCGAAAGGAAGAGGGGTGTTCCTTTTGTTTTGGAGTTGAGCTGGCACGACTACCATTTGCTCAATGATGGAGGGAAAGAGGTCTACTTCGTAGCCCTTGAGAATGTCATAGAGAGCTTTGAGGTGTTTAGAGTTGGGATTCTCCTTGCTAGAGTGCTGAGAGAAGAATGTTCTCATCGGCAAGAAGCACATAAGGCGTGCTTCGACCTTAGCCGAGTCACATAAAATTTTTGCGTGACCCGGGGAACTCTTTGGCATACTTTTCAAAGAAGTCGTCGGCGACCTCGGTGAAAGGAATTGGATTGCTGTTCAAGAAGAGAGAAGAGACCTTGAATAGACGATGGAGAAGAGAGGTGTTAATACGAACTGTTATGTTCGAACCCTAGAGATTAGAACACCTTCGTAGCTGGTGAGATGAGTGTAAAACTCGGAGACGAGTTTAGGATATATGAACTCGCTGAAACAAAGAAAATTATACACCTCTCGTTGATTGGATGCGAGGCAACCACGAAAATTTGGTGGTTGGGAAGAACTTATCATCCAGCAGCAAGATACTCGGGTGACAATAGGTTTAGAATTCGAAGGGCCTTCTTGGCTTTTGGTTCGGGGTTTCTTTGTGGCAGAGCCAAGAAAGTCGAGGTGAGAACCTCTTTTTGTCATTTTTGGAGAAAAAGAGAGAGTAGGAAGGCTTGAGAAGGATGAGGGAAGAAGAACTCGAAGAGAGTAAAAAAAAGAGTAGAAGAAAGAGTTGAGAGCAAGTGAGCTTACTTGAGATGATCTTCTCGAAGCTTGAAATTACCGTAAGTTGCTGTAGACGCAGAGAGCTTGTGCGCGAATTTTTGATTTTGAGAGAGAGAGTAAGCGAAAAGTAAAGTAACGAAATGACGTAGAATAGTCGCTATTTATAGGAAAATAATCGTCCTTCAGTATCCGTTCGACTCAGCTCTTTCAGCAGTCACCTCGAGACCGGTGTGACGGTTCTCTCCTTCAACGGTTAGAATTCCAGCGGTTGCCTTCCAATGGCTAGTTGTCCGATAACAGCGCGAGAGAGAGAAATATTTTAAAAATAAATTCTGAAATTCTCCACTTATCTAGAGATGATTTCGGAAGATTGATGTCCATTTTTCTCAACATCCGAGTCGACTCGACTTAGTTTCGAGTGACTTAGAAACTGGAAACAAATAATAACTATAGGCTTAGTATCACTAAGTCAACCGAACCGATGGTTAATAATGAATTGTAAACACATAACACATAATCATGCAAAGAAGTTTTCACATAAAAAGCACATAATTATGCATTTAACATACCAAGCTCATTCCTAATAAAGCCAAACTGATCCTCACTAAGTGGTTTAGTAAAGATATCAGCTAATTGAAGATTGGTAGGAATGAATTCGAGTTCAATATCACCTTTCGAGAATGGTCTCTTAAGAAATGATACCCGACCTCAATATGCTTTGTCTTTGATTGCTGAACTGGATTTTTGGTGATGCTAATTGCACTCGATTGTCACACTTGATTGGAATTGATTTGAAAGAAAGCCCAAGATCTCTCAAGTGTTGTTTTATCCATAAAATCCGAGCACGAGCATGCCCCAGCTGCAATATACTCGACCTCGGCAGTTGATAGAGCCACCGAGTTTTGTTTCTTTGAGTGCTAAGATATTAGGGATTGACCTAGAAATTGGTAAGCTCCTGAAGTGCTCTTTCTATCAACTTTTTATCCAGCGTAATCAGCATCCGAGTATCCAGTGAGAGTCGGCTTCGAGTCTCTTGAGTACCACATACCTAAATTCCGAGTCCCTGCAAGATATCTAAATATTCTCTTCACCGCAGTGAGATGTGATTCTTTTGGATTAGCCTGAAATCTTGCACATAGACAGACACTAAACATTATGTCCGGTCTACTTGAAGTAAGATATAGCAAAGATCCAATCATACCTCGATAGAGTTTCGATCTATTGCTTTACCTTTCTCGTTTGAGTCAAGTTTTATCGTCGTTGCTCATAGGTGTAGCTGCATACTTTGCATCTTGGAGATTATATTTTTCAGCAGCTCCTTGGTGTACTTTGATTGATGGACAAAGATTCCATCTTTGTCTTGCTTGATTTGTAGACCAAGGAAGAAATTGAGTTCTCCCATCATACTCATTTGAAATTCCTGTCTCATTAACTCGGAAAAGTCTCAACACGTAATTTCATTAGTAGCTCCAAAAATTATATTTGAGCGAAAAGGAAATCTTTCCCTTTGGTTTTTACGAAGAGAGTCTTGTCGATCCGACCTCTTCTAAAATCATTTTGAGCCAAGAAATTGCTCAATCTTTCGTACCAAGCTCTGGGAGCTTGTTTAAGACCATAGAGAGCATTTTGAAGTTTGAAAACATGATTTGGAGATTCCGAGTTTTCAAATCCAGGGGCTGCTCGACACGGACTTCCTCTTCGATAAAATCATTCGAAAAGAACACTTAACATCCATTTGATATAACTTGATATTCATGCTAGATGCAAATGCCAACAGGATTCTAATGGCTTCAATTCGGCAACAGTGCAAAGGTTTCCCCACAATCAATCCCTTCTTCCCGATTGTAACCTTGAGCCATAAGTCTAGCCTTGTTTCGACTACCAACCCACCTTCATCCAGTTTGTTCTTGAAAACCCATTTGGTTCCTATGACTGGGTGGTCGGAAGGTCGTTTGGTCAAAGTCCGGACTTGGTTTCTTTCGAATTGATTGAGTTCCTCTTGCATGGCCTCTACCCGTTCGGGTTCATTTAGGGCCTCTAGTGCATTTTGGGTTCGAGTTAATGAAATGAATGCAATGAATGCACATAGATTTTGAAGAGATGAACGAGTTCTTACCCCACTTGTTGATATCGGATAATATGTTTTCTAGTGGATGACTAGAAGCATACTTGAATGCTCTACCTGTTCTCCGATTCACCAAATCTGTAGGCTGAATCGCTTGATGTTTAGAAGCTTGTTACGAGTGATCTTGTTCATCGATTGTTCGTTAACATTCCGAGCGGTCTCTTGAGTTGTCTCATTCCGAGTCACTTCGTTCTAAGTGATCTTGTTCATCAGATTGTTCGTTAACATTCCGAGCAGCCTCTTGAGTTGTCTCATTCCGAGTCACTTCGTTCCGAGTGACTTCATTACGAGCTGGTTGGGTTTGATTCCCGATAGGCTTACTTTTGTCAAGGTCATCATCTCTGCTGAGCTTCGGATCCGAGAATGATGATTCACTTGGCTTTTCCTGCCCAAGCTCATCAAACACAACCTGGATACTTTCTACCACTTTGTTAGTTCTCTTATTAAAAATGCAATAAGCTTTACTATGAGATGAGTAACCCGGAAAAATACCTTCATCCGACCGAACATCAAACTTGGTCGAGTGATCCTTACCATTGTTATGAACAAAGCATTTGCATCCAAAAGGTTTGAAATAGGAAATATTGGGTTTCTTCCCTTTATAGAGCTCGTAATGATGTGTAGTGGCGGAAGCAAAGAAGAAGTGGAGAAAACCGCAAGAAGCACAACCGGCGAGAATGCGACCTGCGTGCACAGTCTTGGGAGATCGGGTGAAAGATGGGGCAAAAGTGCTTGGTCTTGGCTGAAATTTGGTGGGGAAGTAGGTAACTGGTCAATAAAGATTGTGACCAAGTTTCGTTAAATTTGGATAAGGGGAACTCCCTGAACAGATAGCCTGAAGTTGATGCGATCGGCTGGTCGTTCGACAGACACCCTTTGTTTGGTTTCGGTGTGGAGGATGGAGATGTTCTTGGATGGAGCTGAAAATTGGAGGAATGGAAGTAGATGGATGGGAAGGATTGTGGTTAAAATTTGGAATGAAATGGCTGGGTAGATTGTGAGATATGAGGCGGCAAAGTGAAGGATAGAACCTTGACTCGGGCTCGGATACGAGCAACACCACCGAGTGAATCAAGGGGCGCTCTTAAGTGGTCCGGATACAACAACACCACCGGGACTCAAGAGACTCAAAGAACACCACCGTGATGCCAAGCACGGATACAGCTTTGAGGATTCAAAAACGAGCAATCCAGCTCAAGAGTTTAAACTCAAATATATTCATCAAAGTTGTCTTTACAATAGAGCATAGGTGCTTGAATATATAATGCTTCATATGAGCATTTACAAAGCTGAAAACAAAACTGAAAATTAAAGCTAAAATGAAATAATAACCATAAAGATTCTTTCCCCTTCTCCAAGTCAAGCTAGGAGAAATTCTAGCCAAGTATTTGAACTTTTGGGAACATGTGGATGTGGTTGAATTTCCCTTTGCCAAGCATCTAACAAACCTCCTTCCATCCACTATGGTTAGTGCTTCTAGAATGCTCTTTGCTTAGGCTTCTCTTTTGAACGCATGGAGGTAAGTCTTGGGCCCTTGGACCGTCCCTTTGATTATTTATGTTCAAAAGATAAAAGATGGTAACATTTGTAGCATGCCACGGCTGAACTTGACCGAACTCAACGTTGCTTGAGCATGGGAGAATTTAGGCGGCAAACTTGTAACTTCTAACCTTCCTTCTTGACGCTATTGACAATCAATTATTTATAAACAAAATTATAAGAAATTGATGTCCTTGACTTCTCATCCTCCGGGATCCATTTGTACCGTACTTGAGACTATGGAGATTTCAAGTATTTTCGGTTGATCCTTGAGCTTGCATAGCTCCGCAATATGGACATCTTTCAGCTCAAAACAAAGGGCTGGCCACTCTCCATCACGTAAGGTGTTTTCTTCAGTATGGATCTGATGAGGCATCTATTCAAAGTGTAGTTGGCTATGTTAACTCGCCTCGGCCCAGAAATAGGAGGGTAGGTTGTGCTCGATCATCATTGTCCTAGCTATTTCTTCAAGAGTTCTGTTATTTCTCTCCACTACTCCATTTTGTTGAGGAGTTCTTGGTGCTGAGAAGTTATGAGAGATACCATTCTTGTCGCAAAACTCGAGAATTCCGAGTAGTCGAACTCCCTTCCATGGTCGGTTCGAATTCTCCGGATCCGAGTCCGAGACTCAACTTGGATTTTTCTGCAGAGCTTGCTGAACTCCTTGAATGCTTCATTTTTGTGCTTGAGAAAACACACCCAGGTAAATCGTGAATAATCGTCAATAATAACAAGTACATATGATTTACCTCCGAGGCTCTTAACAGGATTTCATCACATAAATCCATATGTAGCAGTTCAAGCACCTTGGATGTGGAAACTATCTTCAGTGATTTGAATGATGATCCGACTTGTTTCCCTCTTGTGCAAGCTTCACAAACTTTGTCTTTCTTGAAAGCACAATTGGGCAATCCTCTAACTAAACCATGAGATGCCAATTTCTTAATAGTATGCATGCTAACATGGCCTAATCTACGATGCCATTTCCATGAGTCATCATGAAGTGATGCTTTTAAACAAGATAGATTTTGACTAGGGTCAGAGAGAGGAATAATGTAAGTGTTACCCGATCTCTTACCCGAAAGTTTGATCTCCTTGGTAGTGTCATCGAAATGTAACAGTTGGTTTGAGTGAATCTTACCTCTTGACCTTTATCACATAATTGAGAGATGTTGAGCAGATTGTACTTTAATCCTTTGACAAGGTAAACTGGGCTGACCAGATTGCTTCCCTTTCCAATCTTGCCTATCCCAATTATCTTGCCTTTGCTATCATCTCCAAAGGTGACTTTTCCTCCTTTGTACTCTTCTAACTCATAAAAGAGTCCTGAGTCTCCTAACATGTGGCGTGAGCATCGACTATCAAGGTACCAATGTCCTTTTGATCTTTTCGAGTGACCCGCAAAACAGAGACAAGCTAACCCTTCTCACTTCCTCTAACGAACCCAGTAACACTCTTTACTCGTGGTCCTTTTCGAGGAAGAAGGTTTTTCGGAACCCAGATTTGAATGACTTTGGGCTTAGTCCGATTGTGACTCTTCCGTTTAGAGAACTGAGTCCGTGTCTCTTTCTTTTGAAAGGTTTTTCTTTTTGAAAATGATGGAGATGGTTTTCTCCTCATGAACTGGTCCGGGCCCGAGTCCTTCTTTCATCCTTATGAATGGGATCTGCGCTCAGCTTTCCCGAACTTTACAGTTCTGGAATCCTTTTGAAAAGTTCCGAGTAGGAATTGGATTCCTCCTCTTTGTTAAAACCAAGACCTTCCTTTCTGAAGGAGACACATTGAGATCACAAGAGCATGTCAAGATTTTTCTGACCTTGAGTAAACTTTAAAACGAGATCTTGAGACTCATTGAGCTTTTGCTTTAGTTGCTCATTTTCTCTTCCGAGTAACTCGGACTCGGTCTCATTGATTTGAGCACTAGTCTTGAGTTTTCCGAGTGTGAATCTCAGCTTTTCTAACTCATTTTTAAAGAGATGCTCTCAGAGGAAATTGACTCAAGTTGTTCTTTAAAGTGAGAGGAATCGAATTAGACTTTTCTTCCAAAGTGAAAATATACTTAGCCAAATCAACTTTGGAGAATTTGAGAAAGTACTCAATTACCTCTTGAGGATTAGATTCCTCATTATCCGATTGATCCGAGTCCGACTCGCTTCGCTTCGAGTCGAAAGTGCCATCGGACACTTTGAGTCATCTCGAGTCCTCGTCATCTTCCGATGAGTCCTCGTCACTCCATGTGGCCATCATAGCCTTTTTCTTCCTTCTGTCCCTTTTTCTCTTGGGATAGTCCTTGACTATGTATTCCTTGCTGCCACATTCAAAGCATCCAGAGTTCTTAGTCAAAGATAACTTTGAAGGAGAATAGTATTTACCTTTTCTATCCTTCTTGTCTTTCTTATAGAACTCTTCTTTTGGCTTCTTATCCCATCTCTTGTGCTTCATCATTCTCTTGAAGCCTCTAGCAATTAGTGCCATGGAATCGTCTTCCGAGTTAGAGGAACTCGGACCTTCTTCTCTGGTTTCCGAGGCCTTCAGCCGCAATGTTCTTTTTGGTGCTGACCTCTGCATCCTCCTCATCCAGGTGGATCTCATGGGTGAGAAGCTTCCCAATGAGTTCGTCCGGCTTTAGTAGAGATAAGTTCCGAGCCTCTTGGATAGCTGTCACCTTGGGACCCCATCTTTTCTTAGGTAGGCTTCGAGTATCTTTCTGCACATTTCCTTATGGGAGATCTTTTTACCCGGAGATTTGAGATTATTGGTAATTTCAGTAAATCGAATAAACATCCGAGTGATGTTTTCTTCTGCTCCATCTTGAATAGCTCATATTTGTGAAGATATTGGCTTATCTTCGCTTGTCCGACCTGCCTTGTACCTTCATAAGTGTTGACCGAGTGTCCCACACTTCTTTGGGCTGTATCACAGGCGGACACTCGGTTGTATTCTTCCGAGCCGATGGCGCACATAAGAATGTTCATAGCCTTGAAGTTCTTTCGAACTTTTTAGCTTCAACGATTGTGAACTCAGCCTTCGTTTTGGGCACATTTCTCGTTTCTTCTGTTTTCATGGGGATGTAGTTTCCTTCTTGTATGATATTCCGGACATCTTCATCATGATCCAGGAGGAAACATTCCATGAGTTTCTTCCGAGTGCACGAAGTTGGATCCTTTGAACTTTGGTGGTCTGCTGGAAGATCTTCCTTCATCAAACTCTCCGTTGTTCTAAGCCGTTTGATCTTTAGACCTTTAGATGGTTAGATCCTTTTCGAAAGGCTAGGCTCGATACCAATTGAAGGTTTGCTCAGGGAGAGGCTAAGTCACCCTAGAGGGGAGTGAATAGGGTGATGACGATATTTGCTTGAAATTTGAAATAGATATGACTCTAAGGAGAGTGAGAGTCAAAGATGAACTCGTAAAATGAGCTAACTCGGAATTCGGAGATGATTGAAGAAACAGATTAAACAGAATTCAAACCGTCCGAGTCTAGAATGTACTCGGAAAAGTAATAACTCGAAAGTACGTGGAAACCCTCTTGGGGCAGAAAACCACGGACCGTGCTAATCCAAGCACGAAGTAAAATCCACTATTTTGAGTCCACAAAATACAGTAGACTCGACTCAACCCCGAGTTGCTCCCTTAGACAACTCCTTACAAGTTTTCCTAGACTCAAAAATTCCTTTATCTCGATCTAGTACTTCCTAGTCGAGATAACCCTTACAGCTAGGGACAACTAAGCTGAGTTAACCCTTACAGCTCGGTCAAGGGACCTTACGTAGAGAGCAAGAAAGAGAGTGTTTGTAACTGAGTATAAGACCTTACAACTCGGAATATAATGAATTACAGAATTGGAGTTGTAAGTAGAAGATTGAGAATGAATACAATGACTTTTGATCAAGTATGTGTATTAACAATAGATTCGGCAATCTTCAAGTCTTGAGAGTTGGCTTCTATTTATAGATGACCAAGCAGCTTAGCCGTTGTGTCCATCTTCCGACTGGAAGTTCCTTTATGACCGTTGTGAAGGATTTTCCGAGACACTCGGAAAATATCCGTTGAAATATGAGCATTAGACAACGGCTCTTGACTCCCTTGGAAGTGCCTAAAACCACTCGCGGTGTCTTCAAAAGTAAGGTGGAAACCACCGTTGAGCTTAGTGTTGCAGATTTCCATTTCTAGAAACGAGACAACCCCGACACGATTGTCCGAGGCTAGGTCGGAGGTGGAAAAGTCTTGTCTGCTGGTGATTTGACGTTTTTAAGCCAGGTTACTTTTGTATTTCAAATATAGGATAGCCTCGTTTGAATCACCTACAAAAGTAAATCAATTTGGTTCTCAAAGTATAAAATACTTTGGTCCAAGATTAGTCACGAGATAATAATATGATTAAGATAATTAAGTGACTAATTGATCAGGTCGGAAAAGGAATGGAATTTTCCGAGTCTAATATACATGATACTCGAAAATTCCATCTCGAGTCGAGTCTAAAAGAGAATCAAGTTAACTAAAGAATATCGGAGGAAATAAACTTGATCTAGGCTGAGCATGAATTCAAACTAAAATACCGGAGTTATAGCGTAGAAAAGATAGTGTTTGAATCATGCGATATTTCGAGTGTTGAGTGACCCGTAACCGAGTGAAACATGGTAAGTGCAAATATGCTTTCGAGTCATATAGAGTCATGTATAAATGCACAAGATAATTTCTATAACACTTAAAGAAAATACCATATCACTCGGAAAAGTTTCTAAGATACAGGGAATGACTTGGAATCAAAACTTTATAGGTGAGAAAGTCTTATACCTGATTCCCTTGATAGAACTCGGAAAGGTGAGATGTAAAGTCCGAGTCTTCACATGTTTCTTACTTTGTTGATTCTTGGCCCAAATAGTGCTAAGGGAAAACTTAACGTTTATTTACAACCCCTCATTGGGGAATTGAAGCACTTGTGGGATGTTGGCCTTCAAACGTATGATGTTTTGAAAAAGAATAACTTTACGTTGAAGGCAGCAATTATGTGGACAATAAGTGACTTTCCAGCATATGGTATGCTTTCGGGTTGGATGACATCGGGAAATTAGCTTGTCCTTATTGCATAGAAAACACGAAGGCATTCGGACTAAAACATGCGAAGAAGACCACATGGTTTGATTGTCATAGACAATTTCTTCCCAAAGACCACATGGATGTAAAGGGAAAAACTAAGGATGACATCAACGCAAGAAAGGATTTAGCCACTCATTGTAAGCGTCGAAAGCTAAACATTTAGACTATCGAACATGCTAATGGAGGACGAACTGAAACTGTTCCAAACGCTCCATATGTTATGAATAAAGAGGCAAGAAAAGCTTTATGTGAGTGGCTAAAACAACTTAAGTTACCCGACGGATATGCTAGTAATTTAAGTCGATGTGCTAATGGAAAACATGCAAAGTTGCATAATTTGAAAAGCCATGATTGTCTCATCCTTATGGAGCGATTATTACCCATAGCATTGAGGGAATTACTGCCTCCAAATGTTTGGAAAGTCCTTACGGAACCGAGCCAATTCTTTAGGGATTTATCCACCGCTCATTTGCGAACGGAGGATGTACTCCGATTAGAGGCAAATATCCCTGAAATACTATGTAAGATGGAGATGATCTTCCCTCCATCTTTCTTCAATATGATGGAGCATCTTCCTATGCACTTACCATATAAGGCTAAAGTGGGTGGACCCGTTCAAGTATAGATGGATGTATCCCTTTGAAAGGTATCATGTAATTCTTATCAAGTTGTCAATTAATATTTTGTAGTGATGATAGTAAATATTTGTACTTATGATGCAGATTTCTGCATCATTTAAAGAAGAAAGTCGGCAATAAAGCTCGTGTTGAACCGTCCATTTGCAATGCATATCTAACGGAGGAGATTTCAAATTTTTGTGCCACTTACTTTGAGCAAAATGTTGATACAAAAACAAGAGATCTTGGGCGAAATGTATATCCTCATATAAAGGAGAATCAAGGTGAACACATTCCGGATGTCTTCTCCTTTAATGTCGGGTATGCCCTCAGCTAAGGACGTATGAGATACCTTTATCAACGCGAGTATGATGCAACTCATGCATACATTCTTCGAATTGTGAAATATTAGAGGATTATGAACGGTACAACTATCAACTTGAATAATTTTGTCATATATTATCTTTTAATGATAACGAACTAATAATAAGCATTTCCCCAACTAAGGCAATTTGAAGATGAAATGATTACACTACATCCACGTGTTAAGAAAGATGAAGTACGGAGTAAGTTTGATAAAGAATTCCCAAAATGGTTTCGAGAGAAGGTTAGTATATTGATGTTGTGTTGCGAGTGGTTTAAATATGTATTCCATTTTCATTAACTTATATTTTAATGGCGTAGGTTTTTCATTTGAACGAGAACAATGGAGTAATTAAAAGTTTGGGACTTGGTCCAAAGAAGGATGTGCGTAGTTTTAACCATTATTACATAAATAATTACAACTTTCACACCCATAAATATGGTCAAAACAAGGCCAGTATGAACTATGGGGTATCCGTGAAAGGGGTAGATGACATTCATTATTATGGCATTCTTCAAGAGGTGATTGAGTTAGAGTATGTTAGGGATTCTCGTTCTTACAAGACGGTTTTGTTCAAATGTGAATGGTTTGATTCTATAAAGGGTATTAATACACATGAACAATATAAATTAGTGGATGTCAACCATACAAAAAAGTACCCAAAGTATAATCCATTTGTATTGGCATCTCAAGTTATGCAAGCGTATTTTACCCCTTATCTAAGTATAAGGAACGATAGAAACCAATGGTGGGCGGTGCTTAAGATAAAACCAAGATCAACCATTGAAGCACCACTCAATGATACAGACATTCCAAGAGGATACTAATGATAATCCTCCTACTTTGTGTGAGTTCGAAGGAGTCTAAGAAGGAGTTGAAAATGAACTTGAGGACATAAGTAAAGAGGAAGCATTCCGAGAGGATACTAATGATAATAAAGACGCTTTCAATGCTGAAAACGAGGATAATAATTTTGAAGGGGAGGCAGATGATGACAGTCTTTTATTGTATAATAACATTGATGATGACATTGTAGATAATGATGATGATGATTTTTGAAGTAATATTGTAATCTCGTGATATTAATAAAATATTATCTATGTTATGATTTTGATTTATGTTTTGATTTTTTTGTGTATATTAATTTATTTTTGAACATATATACTTAAATCTTCTTTGCATGACATTATTCATTGTATATACACGTATGCCTCGAACAAAAGGTTTTGCGCTAAATCATGGTGCACCTACTTCTGGTTCCGATTCCAATGTTGGGGCCGATCAAGCTATAGTCCAGGCTCAATCTTCATCATCACAGGGAGATAGCTCACAACAAGGGGCAGCTTGTAAGAAAAGAGTTTTGTCAAAGGATGATGATAACTGGTGGTATGTATCAGTAATTGTGTTTATTTTTCGTATTCTTTGGGTACTTTTAACTTAATAATTTTATTGCAGGTTCACTAAGTAGAAGTTGTCACGAGCTATATCAGATGATATCAAGAGTTTCAACAATGGCCAGTGCACATGTTTATCAAATCTCCCTAAAGAAGAGTTACAACTTTTGTGGATGACTTTTGAGGTAAAAAGCTTGAAAACAATTGAATATATATGAGTAGTTTTTAATATTTTAAATTTATGTTTGGTAATATTTTTGTAAAACAGGGCAAGTATACTTGTGCTCCAGAACTTTCTCAAGAAGTCTATGCAGAGTGGAAGAAGAAAGTTGGTAAAAATTTGAGGAACTTAGCGAGCAAGGCTGGAAAAGGCCCGATGATAAACCAATAACTTGGTTGGCGGATGAGGGGCGAGAGAGGTTGAAGGGCCTAAGAAGTACCTCTGAATTTCAAAAAAATCTGTCCAATTCTTCAAGAATAGGACAGAAGGTCCAAAAGCAGGAACCTTACATAGCCAAGGGTCGGTCTCAACCGCAGATCTCGCAGATCCAAATAGTATAAACTCTAATATTTTGGTTTTCTTTCATTTTTATACACATAATTTAGTTTGTGTAACTTTATTGCATATTTTGTATGTCTAGATCAAGGAAGGGAAGAATCCTACCCCCTCTGCATTGTTTGTGAGGAGTCATAGTAAAGAAGATGCTCAATCCGGAAAGGTTTTCGTCGACGACCGGTCCAAATCTTTGTGGGTAACAATATTATCTCCAGTAACCTTTACAAGCAAATAGAGTGAGTGAGCACTCAATTGTAGGGGATATTCAATATATCCATGATTATCAATGTTGAATGGACAATGGATGATTTCCTTTTGTAGGAAAAATATGAAGTAGTTAGAGCTAAGCGTGGTATTCGAGGAGGGGACAAAAGAGGCAGAGACCCTCTACTATGAGGTATCGGGTGGGTGGAGTAAAAATCAACCATCTATGGATTGGGTAACTCCGCAACAATGTTCTACGAGAAACCTACTGCCTCGACATGCTCTACAGGTGCTACCTATAATTCCTCGGCTTATTCTCAGCTACAATCACAACTTCAATCAACCCAAGAACAACTTGATTAGCAAAGAAAATTAACCGAGAGTCATCAAAAGAGCAAAGAAAAATGGTCGAGAGTCAGCAAAAGGTCATGGAAGAAGCAATGAAACTCATTCAAAACCTCCAATCACAAGTTGACAGGATGTCCGGTGGTTCTCACTAATTTATTAGCATGGTTTGTTTATTGAACTTTGAATTGATTTTTGGATAAAATTATTATATAACTTAGAACTTAATTGCAAATGTTTGTTGTTTTTATGAATACTTGGTGGTTTGTGGATAATTGTGCAAAGAATGAATCACAATGTATTTGTGTATTCGTGGATTACTGTGTAGAGAAGAAGTCAGAATTTTATGTAAATGTTTTGCAGGAAATATATGTAAAAGGGAATAACAAATGTAAAAGAAGCTTCAACAAAATAACCGAACATTTAGCTTCGATTTTAGCGACCGACACTAATCCGACGCTATTTGAGTCAAAATATCTAACGCCAAACTCAAAAATCCGACGCTAAAATAAAGAGTAGCTCCAAAAACAGTAACGAAATTAGCGCCGGACACAAAATCCGATGTCTGTTAGTGTCGGATTCGTCCGACGCTAACTTATCAAATCCGATGCTAATAGCGTCGGATTCGGTCATACGCTAATTAGCATCCGACGGAATCCGACGCTAAATCCGACGCTAATTAGCGTCGGATGACAAAATCGGACGCTAAATGTTTTAGCGTCGAGGTGTTCTGCATCGATTTTTAACCGACTCTAATCCGACGCTAAAGATAATCATATTTGGCATCCGATTTTGTCCGAAACTAATTTACTTGTTTTACTATAGTGATATATATAGGGAGGGATCATATGAGCACCCCTCTTTAGATGAGCACCTTTTATTAGGTGAGCACAACTAATCCCAACCATCCAAATTTAATCTGATGGCTTAAATTAAAAATGCTTTTTAATTAATTAAAAAAAAGAAAAATAATTTTTTGGAAGGGGAGGGGATTTAAGTTTGAAGTCTCATTTCATCCTCACCTTCCTCTCTCGTCGTTCTCCCTCTCCCCATCCCCCTTTCTCCATCTCTCTCTCTATACCCATCCTTTCTCTCTCATTCATCCGGCGAGCTCCCGGCGCCACGCTCTCTCTCGTTGATCCGGCGAGCTCCCCCTTCCCTCTCTCGTCTCATCGATCCGGCGTTCTTCCCTTCCCTCTCTCTCTCATCGTTCTCCCTCGTTAATCTGTCCAGCCGCCGGCCCCGGCGCCACCGATGGAGACGAAAATGGATATGCCCAGCGGCTCGCCCCGGCACCACCAATAGAGAACAAAATCGATCCGCCCAGCCGCTGCCGCGCCGAGCCCGCTCTCTTTCTCACTCTCGTCACTATAAAAATCAAATTGGGAACGAGAAATTGCAAGTATCCATCTTTTTTTTTATCTCTCTTGATTTTCAATTGATTCCGATTTGGGAAGGAGAAATGGAATTTGGTATTGGATTTTTCAATTGATTTTGATTTGGATTAATGTTAGGCGATTTTGATTCGTGGATGGGTTCTTGAAGCTATTATTGGAAGACACATAAACTACCTATACAGCGTATGACTTGGTCTAGTAGTTTGTTCGATAGAAATAGCTTATCATCAAACAAGGGGATTGTTTCTTAATTCTGTCCATTGTTCTTCTAAGTTGAATTTGATGCTTGTTACCATTGATCTTGTATTATGTTGTGCACTCATCTGTCAAACCTGTCAAATAGGTCATTCTTGGTCGGTTTAGTGAGCTTTAATTTTGGATCGAGTTTAGGTTAAGCCATTTCGGACTTGATTCATGTTCGAATTAAACATCATGCTAGTCCAATTATTTTGTCAAGAAAGTGCAATCAACATTAGGCAATTATTTTGTCAAGAAACCGACCATTTGAAGTAGGAGAAGTGATCCGAACTCGTTGTAGCCTACCAAGACATAAATGTTTTTGTGTGCCCTGTAACAAAGAATCGGAGCATAGCTGCACTTGTTGCATTTGTTTAGATGTCGTGTAAATGAAAATGGTAAAAGGAAAAAGTGGATACAACTCGGTATTGTTGGGTCCGATACAACTCGGTTCTCACTCTTTGGTGTTATGTTGTAGTTGTGTAAATGCAACTAGTAAAATTAACCTTTGGCTCTCATTTGTTTAGATGTATGAAACTCTCTCGTGTTGGTTCAACTGTTGTGTTCTCGTTGTTCCGTGAAACTCTCCCGAGTTGGTTCAACTGGTAAAATTGGTTCTAGTTGGTTCAACTCGCTGTTATTCTGTGAAACTCGTCTCGTGCAAACTCACATTTGTTATGTGGTTTAGATGTATGACTTGTTTTAGCCGTAACGTAAATGTTGTGGAATCAAGGTGGAACTTTTAAGCCTATTAGCTCAAAGGCAGAGCAACATGCCATAGTGCATGGAGATGTGGGTTCGAATCCCACCTAGGCTTTATAACTTGATTTACGTAGAAACTCATGCAACTAAGCCTAATACTCAATCCATAAAGCCGAGTTCAAAAGCCAAGACTTGAAGCTTCAAACACACACGAATATAACTCACATACAACATCTTGAAACACACACGAATATAACTCACATACAACCTAATGCTCAAAGTAATCCTAATGTCAACTAAGCATAATGCTCAATCCACAAAGTCAAGTTCAAAAGCCAAGACTGATGTCACTCCTAGCAATGCAATGATGTTGGCAACAAATTATTTTTGTGTCATGTTCTTCATTTCGAGGCTAGATTTGGTTAACCCCACCCCCTCAAAACCTAACAACAAAAAAAGAAAAATTCCAGGCTTTTGATTTATGTATTTAGCGATGTAATTGGTACATGATTGTTCTAGTATCTAAAATTTGGATGCTTTCAACAAGAAAATTTTCTGGATATTAGATTGTCACAAAATATGACGAAGATAGTCTTTCTACCAGGTCGCTACCATTGAATTTCCAAGTGAATAAAAATCTCTGCTAAACTAACAAAGCACAAATGTATTCAAGATTCAGTTCATAGTGTTATTATGAATACTACTTGGTTCATTCTTTCTACCACCTTTTGTTACTCCAACTACTCGTTGGTCTCGTGTTTTGTGATTGGGAAGGTGACGAGTCTCAAAAATGCAATTAACGTTAGATCACTTATAATAAGAGCGTCTTGTGATGGAGCATAGAACCATATTCTCGTCAATAATTGGGAATAACCAAGAGCCGAGGGGGAACATGGTAATTGATTGAAATGAACACAGTTTGAAAATCACCAAAATGAAACCAAACACTATTGCCTATGTGGGATTTGAACCCACATCTTTGTGTAATAACACGGATGCTCTACCAGTTGAGCTAATAGGCTTCACAAGTTTTACTAGATACACAAACATGGTCACTAATGTTCACAAGTTATCGCTACAATACCAACTCAATTTGAATGAAACACTACAACTCCAATCAAATTGCCAACACAATGCAATCAACTAATTCACTTTGAATGCAACACTACCGGTTGAAGGTTCTCTTTGAACAAGGAATGAATTCAGCTAACTAATTCACTCAACCCAATTCAGGCCATTTTTAGTCACTGCGAGTGCACTAATTCGAGGCCATTTTCGATTACTACGAGTGCACTAACCGAGGCCATTTTCGAGTCACTACGAGTGCACTAATTCACTGCACTACTTTAGGCCATTTTTGATGCAACAAAAAGACAAGTACACTGCACTAATTCAGGGCATTTTCAATGACTCCAGTGCACTAATTCGCTTCACTACTTCAGGCCATTTTTGATACAACAAAAGACAACTATTCGAGCAATTTTCAGTCACACCGATTGCACTAATTCGCTATACAACACAAAATCCACAAATTCAGCATTTATGGAAATAACCAATTCAATTCACTTGAAAAATGACTAAATTAAAATCACCGCACTAGCAATATACAACACAGTACTCCCTCAAAAATTCAATCAACTCAATTCGGTTAACTAATTCCGAAATCCACAAATTAGCAATCCGGAAATGAGCAATTCAAAAAAAAAAAAATTGAATTCACTAAATTCAGTTGCATAAAACACAAATTCAACTCCGGACAGATTAACGAGTGAGAGTCGAGAGGGCATCAAGAGTGGTACCGCCAGCGGGGAGTAAGAGACGAGTGAGAGACAGTTAACCAAGCCCAGAGAAAGGAAACGAAAAATTTAGTCTCAATTATACAAAACACTAGATCTAATTTTGAGGAGTGGGAAGAGATAACGAACCTAACCGTGGTGGGGAGGCCGGTGGTCGGGCGACGGAATACGGTGGACGGGCTGGTGAGGACGACCGCCGGGAAGACAGGTACCGGCGAGGAGCGTGAAAGAGTGATAGAAGAGAAAGCGAGGCCGACAATCGAGCGAAGGAGCGATAGATGAGCGAGAAGAAATAGCACCGGTGCGACAAGGCCGACAGCGGGACAATGACGACAAGTGTGAGGCCGGCGGAGGGGCCCGGTACCGAGTATTTCGGTGGTAGAGAGGTTCTGCCAGCGAGAGGTTCCATGAATGAAAGGAGACCGATATCCTTGAGAGAGAGAGAGAGAAGAGCTCGGGAGAGGGAGAAGCAAGACTTAACCGAATTACGAAACACCCCCTTTCCCCCAAAAAATGTGTTTTTTTTATAATTGATTAAAAGCCTTTTTAATTTAAACTATCGAATTTAAATTAGATGGCCAGGATTAGTTGTACTCATTTAACAACTAGTGCTCACCTAAAAAAGGTGTGCATATGAACCCTCCCCTATATATATATATATATAGGGGAGGGTTCAAGTGAGCCCTCCCCTTTAGGTGAGCTCAACCATTAGGTGAGCACTTTTAATCGGAACCCTCAAATTATAATTTGAGGGTTCAGATTAATTCAGAATTTTTTAATAAAAAAAGAAAAAAACATAAAAAAGGATTGGAAGGGGTCGAGGCCCCCTTCTACTCTGCTGGTTTGGCTAACCTCCCATCTGCTCTTTTCTCTGTTGTCTGCCTGCCGCTTTCCGCTATCGGCGTCCTCCTCCGGCCTCTTTCCACCACCGGCGTCGTCCCTCTTGCTGCCCTCTCTCGTTTAGGGTTTCTCCGTGCTCTGCTTGCTCTCACTCTCGTCAATTTTCTGCTTCTCTCTCGTCTACGGTTTCTCCCGCCGGCGTCGGTTTAATGCTCGCTCTCTCGTCCCTCTCGCTGCCCTCCCGCCGGCGTCTCTCTCTCCCTACTGCCCCGGTCGGCCTCCATCCTCCCCTGCGTCCCTTCCACCTCCGGAACCCTAAATGGTAATTGTTAAATTTTTGGATGGATTTCTTAATTTTGATGCTAATTGCGAAGTAATTAAGTTGTCATTTAGATGAATTGATAACCAGTAATTGACAAATGCTTTAAACCTTTGATGATTTTGTGTATTTCAATGCCTTGTTTGGTATGGTTTGATGTGGAGTTCTCGAGTTCATTGCACGATATTCTGATTGAATTAGGTAACAAAGATTATATATGCTTCACTTGTATTTACGAACACTCACGCGAGAATTCACAGTATTCTGCTTCTTCACTTGATCGAATTCAATTGTTTACTTCTTTTGTTACGCTTCCAGATTGTTCAATTACGGTTTTATAGCGATCCGGGAACAATTTTTGCCCATCTTTTTGCAAAAATGGAGGTTGCTTTCGAAATTTACATTTCCACTGTTCTCTTCAATATGGTAATTGAGCGCCTAGTGAATGACTAGGTATGAATTTGAGTTCGGAAGTTACTAAACTTCACATTCGCCATTTTGAATTCCTTAATGCTTCACGTTACCGAAATTAATTGATTGTGCTCATTCTCAGGCCCATGTCGAGTGGAGTATGAGACTCCAAAAGGGCACTATGCAGATGTTGATTGTCTAGGACACGCTGATTATGTGAAAGTAAGATTCAATTGGGAGTTTTGTTTTGAAATATACACTCTTGGCGCCATTATGAGTGGTTTTTGGAATGCTTGATCTGTTTCTAAAAATGTTATGAATTTAGTTGAGATTATTTATCATCTATTAACAGTAGAAATAAAGTATGTACACTGAGCTCCCCTCCCCCGGCTCTCTCTTCACATTGTTTTATTCGGGTTTCGTTGATAATCAAGTTGTGCTGATAATTGACATTTAAGCTTTGGAAAAAATATTGTAAAATTTTGAGGCTTGCTTGGATTGGATTAAGCATTGTATTTTTGATTTGCTTGACCTCATGCTAATATTTGTTGTACCTTATGATAATTGATATACATGTTCTATTAGACATTAGTAGCCGATTAGCTCAAAGGTAGAGCAACGTGTAATGGTGCACGGAGATGTGGGTTCGAATCCCACATGGGCTAGTTAGATATACTTTGCTTTATTGCTCGTTTCAATTGGATTTTCCCTTTGCTCAATCCTTGCCCATTTTGTTTTGTCATAGCAAAGGTACATGTCTAGTGAAAATTTTATTTCTTGCAAAAGCACAGTTGTTTCAAAAGCCAAGATCTTGGCTTTATATTATAGGTTACAATTCATATAGCCTAGGTGGGATTCGAACCCACATCTCCGTGCATAAGGTCACGTCGCTCTACCATTGAGCTAATAGGGTTAAGAACTTCACTGGCTCACCGAAAAGAATGACTATGTTGTTCATTTTTTACACTGCCAGTGCTACAAGGAGAACTACTCGAACAAGATATTGTAAATCATCATCAAATGTATACCTCATAGCAAATATTACAAGTAACACTAGTAGCTTATCCAAAATAGCATAAATTTGAATTTCCTGATCGACCTTAAAAGAGATATGTAGCTTCTTGAGTTCTTGGAGTGGTAAGAGTTTGGCCATTTTCATACAAACCAACCCCTTTTCCCCTTAACACCCTTTCTAAGAGTTTGGCTAGACTCATACAAACCAACCCTCTTTCTCCCTTAATAATTTTCTTGGATTCAAATGCACATGTATGCTCCTCTGAACTAAATTGAACATAAACAAAGCCTATGTAAGGAATTGAACCTACACCTTTTGTGCATTTTACACAAACGCTCTTCCATTGAGCTAATAGGCTACATAAAAATCACTTGCAAAAAGAAGAGAAAAAAGAAAAGTAAAACAACAATTTCCCAAAGGAAAAGAAAAGGAGAAAAAAGGGGCTAATCACCTTTTGTCAAATAATTTTCATTTCTCCAAATTTATCCATATCTCATATCTCCTCATTTTAAACATGACAAATAGGTAACATAACTTATTAACATTTCTATTTGCCAATAGTAATAAAGTGATCTCTACAGACTCTATCCACCACGGACATTGGGAAAGATAGCGAGGAACTCCTAATTTGACATTGATGTTGTTGAATGTCCAGTTGCATGAGTGAATAGAACCTTACTCGGATGGCGGTCTGCAGTAACCAGCCTCGACAGGGGTCAATTTTGCAGCTTTATACTTCTTTAGACTCTGCAGAGGAAGAAAGCATCAAAACTCATGTAAGCAATTTATGCTCCTCTTTCTCAAATCTGCATGAGTGACAAGTTTAATTAAATATCTTCAAGATTTAGCACAAACAAGGTTGAAATCAGAACTATATTAATTCACATAGAAAACACTAATATTTAAGAGACTTGAAAGCCAAAAATCATTGAAGCTGCAATGAGCGGGAGAAACAGGACTATCGTTGATACTATAAAAGCATTTAGATTCTAGTGCTTCCTACTATGTGAGATTGGCACAAGGAACCATTGCCATTATCGGAGTTGGTTATTGGAACAATCTCCCTAAAAGCTCAAGAAGAAAAGGCCATGCTGCCACGTCCTAACACCCCCTCTTTCTTACGCCATCATACACGACATCTTACTAGAAGCGAGGATGGTAATATCATCCTACTACGAAGCGGATCCGATACCACTCGAACTTAACCCAACCTGAATTAAGTCGATTCGGTTTAAGCTTAAATTTTATCCATATCTAACATCAAATACCTTATCCATGAATCCTATCTTCCACCCAAAAAGAAGCAGGATTTCCAACGGCTATGCTTAGAGCGGATACACATTGCTCCAAGCTACCCAATTTCAATCAACAAACTCAAATAAAAAGCGAAGGCAAAACCGAATTCTTTGAGCATGTATCGCCTAACACAATTTCAGCGAAGCATTCTGCTTCCGGACACAAAGAGACACAATTTCAGCGATGTACTAGAGAGATTCAACCAAACAAACCCAAAATAGCACAATTTCAACGAACAATTTTGAAGCACATTCGATCGAGAGAGCATGAATTATACAAAACCAAACTAATTGTCCCAAATGTCCCAAATTAGCGCAAACAAGCCCATCAAACAGAAAGAACAAATTAAGCATGAGTTATATAAAATCGTATATCCGATTTTTGAGGAGTGGGAAGAAAGAGAGAACGAACTCGACTAAATGTGAATCTCGTCGGCACTGGGTGCTTGGACTGGGGATTACGACCGGGAGAGAAGGAGAGTCCGGCGACAGCCACGAAGGGATGCGAGAGAGAAGAGGGATAGACGACGGCGACAAGCACACGCCGACGTGTTCGGCGAGTCGAGAGGCGAGGGAGAGGGAATGTCGGGGAGCCGTGTGTGAGAGCGAGAGCAAAGAACCGAAAGCGAGGGAGAGGGAATGTCAAGGATTCAGGCGATAGAGATATCGACGATCTTGATTCGAGCGAGAGGAAGGAGGGCAGCGAGAGAGAGGATACCGGCCGGAGGTAGACGCCGGCGAGAGGATGTCCGCAGACGAGAGCGAGAGCGCGAGAGTTAGAGAGAGAGGAGAGCGCTTGGCAGGACTGGAGAGGATGGAAAATGACGATGATTTTCCAGCCCTCCCTCTCCCAGAAAAAAATTTTTAAAAAAAAATCAAAATTCCTCTTTTAATCTCAACCATTGAATCAAAATTCAATGGTTGAGATTAAAAGTGCTCACCTAATAATTGAGCTCACCTAAAGGGAGGGCTCACTTGAACCCTCCCTATCTATATCTATATATATATATATATATATATATATATATATATATATATATATATATATTGATTTTGTTAGGTGTCAGACTTCTGCACTTGTGTACATATTAAGTGCTTCTTGAGGTAACGGATGTACAAAAATCATCTCATTCTCTTCAATCAATTCGAAAATTAATTACCTCTCTACTTTCTCTTCTCTCTCCAAAAGAAAACGATCTAAACATAACAATAAATAGCCACGAATGCAGAAATGATGGCCATCGATCAGATCACCTCACATCAATTTTCCCAAAGGTGGAAGTGTGGAAGGTGAATGAGTGGGAATGATAGAAAAGAGTCATCACCGTGGCATTTCGTGTTATATCGGGCCTTAATTACAGCTTGGGCGGGCGGTTACTGCAAAACTAAAATGTAGGCGAATTTATTGAAAATGTAGGCTTTGGTGTCGACGTCCAACTACTTTACACAGCAGCCTCACCCTTAATTCAAAGTGGAAAGCATTTATATAAATTAAGGCCCTTGTCTCTGCTCTTCCCTTAGTAAGCTCCTCTATTTTCATTTACTTCTCTCGCTGTGTATTTCTTGCTTAATTATACACCACGTCCTTGACCCTTCCCAGACCTCCAACACTAGTTTTTCTTCACACAACAAGCTCTCTCTCTCTCTCTCTCTCGCTAAGATGGTGGCTCAACGGACAATGTTTGAGCCAGTATCAAAATGTAGCACAAAGGGGAGATCAACGCAAGCAGTGGTGGCCGACCTCGATGGCACGCTGTTAATTTCGACAAGTGCTTTCCCGTACTACATGCTAGTAGCTTTGGAGGCAGGAAGTCTCTTAAGGGCGTTGCTCCTTCTAGCATCGGCTCCATTTGTGTATCTTACGTATCTTTTCATATCCGAATCCATAGCTATTAAAACCTTCATATTCATCACTTTTTCTGGGCTTAAAATCAGGGATGTCGAGCTCGTTTCGAGGTCAGTTCTGCCCAAGTTTTACTCTGAGGACGTCCACCCCGAGACTTGGAGAGTGTTCAACTCATTTGGCAGACGATATATCGTCACGGCCAATCCTCGGGTCATGGTTGAGCACTTTGTCAAGACCTATTTGGGGGCTGATAAGGTGCTGGGGACTGAGTTGGAGGTGACAAAATCAGGACGAGCTACTGGGTTTCTTAAGCATCCGGGGGTTCTTGTTTGTGAACACAAAAGAGTGGCCGTCCAGAAAGAGTTTGGCGAGGATTTGCCGGATTTGGGACTTGGAGACAGAAAGACCGATCATGACTTTATGTCTTTGTGCAAGGTTAGACGACATAATCTATGGACTTTGTTGCTTTCATTATTAAATAATTTGCCTTAATTTGTATAAATGTTTGTTCTGATATAAAATTAATATTTTTTAATAATTATGATTAATTATGAACATAAAATTTTCATAATCGTCGGCTACGTCGGTAAATATTAAATGATACGCTAATGGTATTAACAATAATCTGAAAGTGTGACATATGCGTAATTTTATACATTTGAAAAATTATGAGTAAAATGATAATTTTACGAAATTTGTAAATTATAATATAATTATACTATTTAATCGTATAATTTGTTTTTAATTTATTACATGTTATAATATTTTTAAATTTAAAAGAAGACACTATATTTATGCAAGATACATATTATTTTACTTTTAAATTTGTGAAAATTATTATATTTTCTTGTCACATAGTATCCTCTGAATTGAACTTTTACATATACATATGACTTTTCTCTATGTGCATGTGTCTTTAATCAATAGTTGGGACAACGGTGTAATGTTTCCATTGGATCAGGGAAACTGCACGCATTACTGATTAATATAAACCAACTTCTATGAAATTTGGTGGTTCGAGTAATATAACTTAACCACGCACAACTCACTTAAGCGGCATGGACAATCAACTTTGAATTGATAGATATATCAGATGAAGAGTTGCTAATTTATATCGTAATAGACACCCCCCCGCCCCCTTTTTTAACAATTTACAAGAAACACTATTATAATTAAGCAACCCAAACTCCACTTGGTCTCGTGAAGACTCTTGGATTATGACGAGATTGATAGATAAATGGTGTCAGTTATTATTTGAAGAAAAATAATGCCAAACATAGAGAACAGTTAGGCTATAAATATGCCTTTTAACTGATTCTACATATATTATTAGTAGTATTAGATGATATTATTTTTGTAATATAATTTGCTTGTTAATTTATTTTTTGTATGAGAGTTAATTTATAATTATATCTATATATAATATCAATAAAGTATATATATATTTTATTTCGATGAACAAGATAAAAATATTACACTAATGTGAATACACCATGCTCCATAAAGTTTGTCTTTTTGTCGGTAAATGTTGTTGAGCTAATCTATGACTATAAAATAGGGATAAAAAACTAGACAACTTTAGTGTTTTATTTTCCAAAAATTCATAACTACGTTATCCAAGTTTCGTTCTTTAGGGATTTATTTGAGTTGGGTAAAAATCTTGTGAAGAAGTACCATTGGTTCATGTGGACCAATTAAATTAGAATTAGTTAGCTGTCTCTTTCCCATTCCTTCTTCGTGGGGTATAGAATGGATTGTTTGTGTCTTGTATGATTCTCCAGATTCTCAACGCGGATTTCGTGAATTGAAATTATTATAATAACCAGAGAACACAAACCCACATTCTTCATGTCCAAGCCACCGGTGACTAATTTTGTGTCTAAAACATGTGCTTCCATACACTTTAAAATGGAAACTAAAAAAAAAAAAACATTTAGCCTTACCTAAATTCATCAACGAGAACATTAAGAATTAATATAAGGGTGTGTTTAGTTTCAGCCGCAGGGAGGGGCAGGGAACCATCACCCACATTTTTCTTTGTTTGGTTTACATTGTTTGATAGGAAGGAAATTAAGAGCATAATATTATACTTTAAACCTAAATTCTAAATTTCATACCCTAACCTTCAAACTGTAACGCTAAATCCTAAACCCTATATCTCATACCCTAACCTTAGATCTCCAGGCCCTAAACTCTAAACCTTCAAACTGTAATGCTAAATCCTAAACTCTATATCTCATACCCTAACCTTAGATCTCCGGGCCCTAAACCCTAAGCCTTAAATCCTATACCCTAATCCTAAACCCTAAACATCCAAACCCTAAACCTTAAACCCTAAACTCTATATCCTAACCCGAAACCTTAAACCCTAAACATCCAAACCCATACTCTAACCCTAAACGCTAGACCCCAAACAAATGTACCTCAGCCTCTCCCAAAACAAAAGAAAAAACTTGGCAAAGTTAACAAATTATCCAACTTGAGTCCTCCAAAAACAAAGCAAAAATGTTTGGCGGCCTCAATTTGAGTGTCACTGAACCTAGACAAGCATTCAAAAGGTCATCACGAATCTAATAACAGTGGAACAAGATCTAGCAACTTACACATATTATCAAATAAGTTATAAATTAAGACAACAACCAAACCAAAAGTCTTTATAATAAGTCGCCCTTAGCTACTGTCAACATTGTTAATAAATCCAAATCTAATAATAGTGGAACCTTAAGACATGAACACAACAAACAAAAAAGACTAAAAAATGCGATATAAAGTTTGAACATTGCTAGAAGGGAAATATGAAAAAGAGCAGTCATATTCAAACAATAGGCTAGAGTTTATCTTATCACAACAAATGCCCAATAATCAGCTTACTTTTTGTTCTTCTTCATGAAGTTTTGAAGCTAAATTCTCCGAAACTTCTCATTTTTCATTAGAGATCCTTTGCATTGACTTTCATTTTTAATTAGATAATCAAATGCGAAGCCAAGCACTCATCTTCACAACTTTCAATCTTCATGAATTCATGATAGAGTAGTTCAACATTGAGCTTGGATTTGGAGAGTTTCTAGAGAGCCATAGCAACCTCACCAATTTTGGTAGTAATTATTTGTGTTTTCGGGTCAGCGCATAAGCTCTCTTTTGACTTTTCGTTGATCCTAATGGTACACTAATCGAAGAAGTTGATTGTTTGTAATTTTTCTTTCACAATATCGCTTTCACCGTTACCCTTCTCTTCTACGGTTATCGCACTATCACAAGACTCCACTTGATCAATATCATCAAATGATTTGGCACGACTTGCTCTAGCTACATGTTCCCAATAACAATGGTCATTTTATCATACATCTTAATTTTTTAATTCAAATACTTGTCATGCGAAGGATTTTCCTTTTTAGAAACAAATAATATAAAAAGAAACATAACAGCTTTTTCTCTGCAACAAAGTTACTCGAATAACCAACCAAAATTTAACAAAGTTTTTAATTTTACTACATTCAGAAGATGAGAGGAGTTCAAATACAAATCAAAGAATATTCAGAAGCTTCAAACGTAGCAATAGAGGCAAACTCTAGCAACATTACTAGCATACTCTAGCAACATTACTAGCATACTCCAGCAACATTAGAGATAGAGGCACACTCCAACAACATTAATGGCACACTTCAACATTACTGGCCAAATTTTTAACTAACAAGTCAAATTAATAAGTTCAATCCCAAGAGAGACTTTCTTACAAATCCTCACAACCTATGAGTCAACACAAGGTTAATATACAAGTTTCAACATGTGTTAAAGCACAAATAATCTCTCTTACAAATCCTCACAACCTATGAGTCAACACAAGGTTAATATACAAGTTTCAACATATGTTAAAGCACAAATAAATAAACTATGAGGGTGGATGCTTCTTCAAACCATGGACAAGATCTAAATATTAGCAAACATCACCGGACCAAGTTTTAACTACTCAGGAATAGTGCAATGCCAAACTATCAAATTGACGGTGCCATCAGTAGTGTTTCTAACTTCACAACAAACCCCTAACCAAAAGCATTTGAGAGAAGAAAACCAAAAAAGTCGAAATCAGAGACAAAATCCATCGAAAGCGCATAATTCATACTAAACAGAGAGGATTGAAACAATGAATAAAAGTAAAAACACAGAGAGTGAGAGGAGAGACGAACATGAGAGAAAGCAAGAGTGAACGTTTGACCAAGAGAGAGAGAGTTGAGTTGGACCTTGGAAAATTAACTTCCCTAAAATGAGAAATTATTTTCTCTTAATCAAGAAAAATATTTTTCTTACAAAATTATTTTTAAATTTTTATATATCAAACACAAGAAAATAGAATCATAATTTTCTTTAAAAATATTTTGCCCCAAACATTATTGCTGCAACTACCTACTAGAACCAAGCCATGTATTTTCAATTCACCAGCGAAGAAGTAACAGAAAACCATAAAATGGAAAAAGGAAATTCCAAATTTATTTTGCTAGGTGAGCACATTTTGCAAGGTGACTAAGACAGCACATTTTTTTTTTGAAGCGTAAGACAGCACATGTTTGACGGCTAACATTAATAATTGAACAGAAATGTAGGAATCTATTTATTTATGCTTAACTCAAGTAGTTATTAAATTTGTTAATATATGGTCTAGACTCCTCCCTCCGTCTCATAGTTTTTTCCTAAATATAAATTAAAATACACTTTTTTAATGGAAATTTAAACACTAGCCAGTAGATAATTAGTTAGACAGAAATGAAGCAAACTATTTTTCAGTAGTACATTTAATGACCTTTTTGGAATATTATTTTGGGATAAAAGAATTTTTTATTATAAGGAAGATAAAAATGTAACAGAGGGAATGCTGTTTTAGTCAAAGGTACTTGTATTGTTGATTTAGTGGGTGTTTGACCTAGATTTTAAAATTGTTTTTGAATTCAAAAAATAGAAGTTAGGCCAAACACTAGTTTTTAAAAAATTAAAACTATTTTTTAAAAACGATTTTGGAAAAAAACTCCCGTAAAAAAAACATCAAATAGTTGTTTCTGTTTCTAGTTTCCGGAAAAACTCGTAATAACCACCTAGAATCCTATTATGTCTCTGTCTCTCCTATCTTTTACGTTATTTTAATTTCTCTCTCTCCTTTATCTTTATCTCTCTCCTCTCTCTCTTATTTTATTTTATCTCTATTTTATTTTTATCTTTTTAGAAATTTTGGCCAAATAAATTAATTATTTGAAAAACACTTATATAAAATTTAGGCCAAACACTTCAAATTTTTCTTCAAAAATAATTTTCAAAAAATGCTTTTTAAAAACAAAACCAATTTTTTAAAAATTAGGCCAAACATGCTCTTAGATGAGGATTGGCCCCAAGAGAATTTGATAACGTTTTTGTTTTGGATTAGTGTGGTTGCAGGGCCATAATTTTACCATTGTCGAGGCAAGACATTAGTTATACTCTCTTCGTTTAACAGTTTTGGAGTAGTGTGGTTGCGGGGCTATAATTTTATCATTGTTGAGGCGAGACATTAGTTATATTCTCTTCGTTTTATAACACATGTTATTTTAAGTAATTGTTTTTGTTTTAACAATATTTAACACTTTAACAATTCCAATGATAAATTAATCACTATTTTACAAATTGTGTCCTTATCAATTAGTTTTTTCCTATAATGTTTTCACTAACTTTCTTCATTTGTGATAACTTTCTTCATTTGTAATAAAACCTAGGGACAATTTACTCTTTTAACACAAGTTTTTAAATGAATTTTATATTTTCTTTATATTCTCTCAAATCTAAAAACGACAAGTATTGTGAATTGGCGGGTTTATTGACAAGATTTGATTTAATCTATAAAAAGTAATTAAAAAGTGAGAAATACAAAAGGATTGGTCGTCATTGCTGTTACAAAATTTGAGCTGGCTAGTTACAACTCCTATGCAATTTTTTTGTTAAACACTTGTTACATGTATAATTGAACCAAGAACGTCACGTTATTATGTAATTGTTGAATCATTTATAGGGTTAACATGGTTTTTACTATTAAGTTGAATGACTTTAGTGACGAGCCATCTGTATTGCATGCAACTTGGTTGATTCTTGATGTACGTATATTGCCTTTTTCTTATTATTTTTTTTCTGTTCAGGAAAATTATATAGTACCTAGGATGAAATGTGAACCAGTGCCAAGGAACAAGCTTTTGAGCCCTGTAATATTCCATGATGGAAGGCTAGCTCAGAGACCAACTCCCGTGGTTGCACTCTTGACTTTTCTATGGCTGCCAATAGGATTTCTTCTCTCCCTTCTGAGAGTCTATCTAAACATATGGCTACCTGAGCGGATTGTGTGGTATAACTACAAGATCTTGGGAATCAGGCTCATTGTCAAGGGCACTCCTCCCTCTTCTCCTACTAATGGCCGTGGCGGTGTCCTATTTGTCTGTAACCATAGGACAGTTCTAGACCCTGTTGTCATTTCTGTGGCCCTCGGGAGGAAAGTCAGTTGTGTCACATACAGCATCAGCAAATTCTCGGAGTTGATTTCCCCTATCAAAGCTGTGGCTTTGTCGAGGGAGAGGGAAAAGATGCTGCAAACATTAAGCGTTTGCTTGAAGAAGGTGACTTGGTGATTTGTCCCGAAGGAACTACCTGTAGAGAGCCATTTCTATTGAGATTCAGTGCTCTTTTTGCTGAGCTAACTGATAGGATTGTTCCTGTCGCCATTAATACTAAGCAAACTGTGTTTTATGGTACGACAACAAGGGGCTACAAGCTTTTGGACCCGTATTTTGTGTTCATGAACCCAATGCCTACATTCGAGATCACATTTTTGGAGCAATTGCCCCCGGAGCTCTTTTCCAAAGGAGGAAAATCGCCCATTGAAGTGGCAAATCATATTCAAATGGTTATTGCAGGGACTTTGGGATTTGAGTGTACAAACTTGACTAGAAAAGACAAGTATGCCATGCTCGCTGGTACGGATGGAAGAGTTCCAAGTAAAAGAAATAAGGAAGAGGACACGCTCAAGGACAAACTAAAATTAGGTTGAAGCAAATCATGATCATCTCACACGACAGATATAAATGATTGGTGTTACTATGCTTTAAAAAAAAGAAAAAAAGGAAGGAAGAAACATGAAACTGCAAGTCTAATTATGATTGCAATCATACGATAATAAAATGTCCTATTATTTCGAATGTTTGTGTAAAACATGTAGTTGACTGTTCTCCAGTTCCAGAAAGCTTTCCCAACTGTAAATGACATGTTTTACTGCAGGTCATGATTGATTGAAGATTTTTAACATCAACAATGAGTCCAGCATGCAAAAGCATGGGAAACAAAAAGCTTTTTCAAGACTCATGTTATAAGTTGGTATTTGGGCCAGATTTTAAAATTTTTTTGGACTTTAAAAATTAAAATTAGGTTAAATAATAATTATTTTTAAAATTAAAATTATTTTTCGAAAGTGTTTTTGGAAAAAAATATTCCAAAAACATAAATAACAAATTGTTATTTTTGTTTCTAATTTCTGAAAAACTCACTCTATAACAGGAATAACCATCACAACCACACACTCTCTCTCTCTACATTTTTTTATCTCCTCTAGTGCGTTATTTTGTTTTATGTGTCTTTTTAAAAATTTTGGTCAAATAAATTAATTATTTGAAAAACACTTGTATAAAATTTAGACCAATTATTTAAAGTTTTTTTAAAAATAAATTTTAAAAAAATGATTTTAAAAAACAAAAATAATTTTTAAAACTAGGCCAAATATGCTCTAACTAAATAGAGAAAAGCATACATCATATGTGTCTTTCATAGCATGTAGGCATCAAGTATATCAATCATTATTAAGTTGTTAAATGTTGTTACGAATATAATACCGCTAATCCTATTAACAGATCATGTGATAGCTATTTACATGATAATTTTCTAAAGAAGAAATTTGCAATTAATCTAGGGTGTGTTTGATTCAGGGGCGGAGTCACATGAGGGCCAAGGGTGTCCATGGCCCAAAAAAATTAAAAAAATTAATTTATTTTTAGAGTGAAAATTTTAAATTATAAGTAATTGGACATCTTTTAATTTGGCCCAAAAACATTGGACACCCTTGTTTCGAATTCTTGGCTCCGCCATTGGTTTGATTGGGAGAAAATGTTTTCCCATATAATAATTTTTCAAATATTCGCCATTTAGTGAAGAAAAGGATCGAGAATCATTTTATAAGGAAAACCGTTTTCATCCAAACAATAAATGACATTTAGATGCCAATGCTTTAGTGTTAACTATTTTCTAGATCCCAAATTATAAAAAATTACGATTGGATATCCTATGTTCTATGATAAACTATTTCTTAAGAACTTTTTCTTACTTTTTGGTATAAACTTTTTATAATTTGTATTTTATGCCAAAGCTTTTTTGAGTCTCGGATCTTGAATTCCTTATTGAAGAGCTTTTCAATGACATATCAGCTGGTCAATTATTATAAGAAACAGAAAAGATATGAGTTAGAAAATAAGATATGTGTAGTGATGGACACCTCTCCACTATTTGGCTCATACCTGGCAGCAAGTAACACGATCAACCTATGTTGACTATCACTGCCCTTATCGGCGGCTTTTTGCATGACTTTTTCAATTTCCACTCGTTTTTGTGATTTGTTTAGTCTATATAAGGCGTGTGTCTGTCATCCCATATCCAACCACTAACATATCCACCATCTTGTTGGGTCGATTAGATTATAAAGAGTTGAGAGCAAAAGAAGAGGGAGATTTTGCAAGGATTTCAAATCGGGTGTACAATGATGGTTCAATCATGCCTTCGAGATGAGCGACTTTTTTCCCTTCTCTTCTCTTTTCTCACTTTATATTTATATGTATTGCAATTTAGATTATAGTTTTCGATGTTTTATCAATTTTGTAGTCCCATTTGGTACTTTGGAATTATTGGTTTGTTTTATTAATTTTGGATCAATAATTTTCTTGTGAGAAAATTGGTCACTTTCTTGCATGTGTTTAAATATTAGATGAAATACTTGAAAGATAAAATTTGATGTTGTAATACCAAAATTTGACTTGTTTGTGTAAGAAATTGAGAAAGAATCACTAATCAAGAAACCTAATTTGATAATCACATGCGTAATTAATCTATATTAATTAAGAACCCTTGAAAAACGGTAATTGATTAGATATATATTTTTTTATTTCTCTTTAAAAGAAGAGTTTTGATAATTCGATTGTCGATTTTAAATAACCAACTAAAGAAAAAGTGCTTGATTTGATACTTGGATTGGAAGGGCACTTAATTTGCTTAATTCTTTAATTAATTATCTATAAAATTAGATAGTAATTTTAGTTTCATTAATCTAAATTCTAAATCTTGATTTGCTTAGAAAATTTTGAAGCAATATAACCCAGTTGTGCATATGGAGATGACATTGATGTGCTACAATGCTATACATGCATGCTTGCGGGCCTATCACTAGTGTTCGCTTAACTTCTAATTTACAGAGATTGTTAATCTCAGTCACATCTCCCTTAGATTATGCGTAACACATATCTATTTCATTTCCTACCGTAGATTGTAGTCACTACTCATGTTTTTTAATATTTAAGAACAATGGAAACTTTAATTAAGAAATTACAATATTTAAGACATAAGATTCGTTTAACATTCCTTCTTAATGGTAAACTTCTTTTATTGCAATAAAGCTCGAAGGTGGATATATTACAAAGGAAATATTGAATAGGCACTTAAACTACAAAGATCATCAGCTATGATTGCTCATAAAGAAATAAAGAACCTTGTAAACACCTAAAGTGTCATCCTTATTTATTTTATTTGTTTTTTACCCCGATGATGAAAACCTAGCCACATTTGTATGCTTGGGTGGAGATCGGATTAAAGCATAGTGACAGTTTAGCCTACACAAAGTCAACTAGCACCAAAAAATAGGCCATAACGCATTTTCTTGGGCTGAACCAGTCCATAATCATTTATTCTCATATGGTCAAACCAAGTTCTAGCTCCCAAGCCTAGCTCCGAACCAACACCGAAACACTAGCCTACAAAAACACGAGTGTTTTGACCTCTTTTTAGCATCCAAGCCTATCATGCTTCTCCAAACCATAGAGCGTGGTCCCTTTGTCCGGCACTAACCCGAGAGGACTCTTTGAACGATGTCGTTTTACCTAGTTCAATTTTTCGGAGTTTTCATTATCTATTTCTAAATATTTATGTTTGGTTTATCCTATTAACTAACAGCTAGAGGTTGAATTTAGGCTTTTTAAACCCTAAATTTTTCTATTAAGGGGTTCCCCTTCTCCTCACCATTTACCACACCAATTTAGCTGCATTTACTACCCTTAGGCTACTTAACTCTCACCTTCATTCTTCTCTCTACTATTCCTTACTCACACTTTGAATTCCGTTTTCTAAACCTCACAAAAAAACCTTCATTTTGACCATTTTCTCTCTTCTTGATTTATTGTTACTCGCCGAAGTCCGAGTCAAGATCCGAGTGTAATAGGTGGGTCTACCCGAGGCGCCAATCCAACCATCCAAGTTTAATTTTATTTTATTTCCTTTAATTCACTTTTTATTGCTTTCGTATTGTAAATTTTAAGATGTAATTTCATCTAGTTTAGACCATACCAACGTAATTTTATTTATCGCTTTCCTTTATTACTTTCATTTAATAACTTTTATTTATCACTTTTAAACAATGTTTTGATTGGCTTTTAATTTCACATTTTGCATGTTGAATACTTGCTTTCCTTTTATATAATTTTAAATCACTTATTTAATTAGTAGATGTCGTCTTGATGACGGGCGGAATGAGGAGCATTCCTCTTCATCTCATACCTTCATCCTCGAACACAGAATCATTGGTTTAAGGCTAATGGAGTCTTTTTGAAAATCTTTCTTAATTTTGAGTTTTTATCCCTTTCGGTTATCCATTCAATAAACTCAAAATTAAAAAGTTTATTTTTATTAGTTTTTCTTCCAAGACTAATTAGTGACTCCTTTTTCTATCTTCATTCTTGATCTCCATCTCGACTTTCGTTACAAAATTTGATAAAAATTTCAAAGTTCAGCTGACAGTCCAAGACATCCGACTAGGACTATCTCACTATTCTAGGCCGGATGGCCGCGCGAGACGGTAGTTCGAGGAGGGCAATCCCGACACCCAAATTGCTATTGGGCCTTAACTCCTAGCCTAGATAGTTTATGCTATCCGGTCTAATAGAGTTTGTGGCAATTATTTTTATAATTTTTAATCTTTTTGTTTAAAAATGCATATAAATTTCAAATCCTATTTCGAAAGTAAAAGCGATTTTTAAATCACCTATTGGAGCCACCTGAAAAAATGTCATCCTTAATTGTTTTAATTATTTGTTTTGTTAGCTCGTTGATGAAAACCTAGTCCTATTTGTATACTCGAGTTAAGATCGGACTAAAATAGAGTGATAGAAATTATGTTAGCCTATAAAAATCCAACTAGATCCAAAACCAACCCAAAGTGCATCTCCTTCGGTTGCATCCAGTCCTGAATTAAAGTTTCTAATCAGTCCAAAACAAGTTAAGACTCCCAAGCACAGCTTCGAACCGGCACCGACCTCCAAGCTTGCGAAACGCAACATGTTGGCTTCTTATCAACGTCCAAGCTCAACACGAATTTTGAGACCACGGGCATGGTCACCATGTATCGGCGTCGGGCATGGGCTCCCCGAATGACTTTTTTGGCTGTTTTAGTTTTTTAGATTCTCCTATATCCATTTCCGAAAATTTTGACACTGGCTATCCTTTCGGTTGACGGCTTAGGGGCTTAATTTAGGGTTTTATGAACCCTAAGTTTTTCTCGTAAATTGAGGGATTCCCCTCTCCTCGGGGCACACCAGCTTTAGCTTTATTTCACCCCTATTCTGTTGAAATTTATCACTCCATGCCCTCCCTTCTACTCTCTTCACAAATACTCTCATTTTCGTTCTTAAACCCCCACAAAACTCTTCATTTTTGCCTCTTTTGTCCCACTCTAATGTACCATTACTCTGCCATAATTCGGTCAAGACTCGAGCCTAATAGGCGGGTCTACTTGAGGACGCCAACCAGATCTTATGCTTTCATGTTATTTTTTTTAAATTTAGTCTTTTAATTTCCATTTCATTTAGTTTCTACCCTGCCCAATGTAATTGCATTCTTTAGTTTTTTCATGTATTACTTTACATCATGTTTTTAGTGCCTTTAATTTCTATTTTAACATGTTGACTACTTGTTTCTTTAACGCATTTTTTACTCACTTATTTAATTAGTAGAGGTCTTCTTTATGACAAACGAATGAGCACCCTTCTTGATTTCGTACCATCTCTTAAGAATACCAAATCATTCGTTTAAGGTAATCAAGTTCTTTTAAAACCTTTCTTAATTTTGAGTTTTTGTCCCTTTTGGTTATCCATTCGGCAAACTCAAAAATTAGAAAAGTAATTTTTTCTTTTTGTTATCTTTTCTTTAAAAAATGACTAGAAACTCCCTTTATTAATCATTTTAATTCCTAAACCGTATCTCAATATTTACTACAGAAAATTTTGGAGAAAAATTTGGAATTGACTAACGGTCCAAGCCATCCGATCGAGACCGCCTAGGTAGTCTAGGCCAAATGGCCGACGCCGGTCATTAGTTTTGAAGGGACGGTTCTAGCCTCCAGTGTCTACTAACTGGACATTGCTTCTTTTCTAGGCGAGTTAAGTTTGCCTGGTCCAATGAGAGCTTTGTAGTCGTTATTTCCTCTTATATCTTTTCTTTCTAAAAAGCATCCCGAGACTTCTAAATTAATTTCAAAAATAAAATGATTTCTTAAAATCGCCAATCAATCCCCTTTCAAAATTCAAAAGCCTTATTGTTCACCTTTATAAGCATACCTTGCATTAAGCCGACAATTGTGGGAAAGCTCAGTCCGAGCCGTGGTTCTACATAGGCGACTCCACTCGGGACACTTATTAAGAATGTGATATTCGAAAGTTCAATTTGTGAGTTTTTATCACATTTTCATTAGGAAACTTTGTATTGTTTTTGACAAATTTGAATGTATATATCATAACATTATAGGATTAAACCCTTAAGTACCTTTTTCAGGGAGGTCGAATCATTATCTTGGTGGGTCCACTCGACTTAACATTAAGGTGTTATTACTTTGACATTCATAGAAAGCTCTCTTGATTCTTCATCGAGAGGGACTGATTATTCAAGTCCGAACTATGGATTCCATAGGGGACTAAATTGTCAAATTATGAGCCACCATGTTTATTTGAGCTAAAAATTCCTTATTAAAATAGAACCTTTGTGGTTTGGGTTAAACTTCATTTGCATGCTCAAATGTGTGTGATTGATTTTTGTTATTTAATCCTTTTCCTTAAACCTTTAGCAGCAGCTTAACTAGGTTCAACCTACCTACTAACTCTTGCATTAGTGCAAAATAAAAATTCACTTTGTGCATTTTTAGCCAATTTTAAATTTGCCTTTCTTGCCCATTATGTCCGTTTCTATTTGCATTTCTAAGTCAAAAGTTTTCTTTTAGATGTTGATCCATTCCTTACTCCCATGCCTCATTAAAAAAAAGGCGGCACAAAAATCTTGATTAATTTCCTCCTCGAGTTGGGTCCTGTCATTGGGACCCATTTTCTGTTCCTATTCATTTGGGTCAATTTTCCTTTTTTTTTTTCCTGCATCTCCTTGCATCAACCAAAAAAATCATCTCATTTTAGGTGATTCCATTTATTGCATTAGACCAAAAAAATCATCTCATTTTAGGTGAGTTTATTTGTCTTGTAAAAATCATCTCATTTTAGGCAAATCCATTTCTTTTGCATTAGGGAAAAAAACCGTCTTTGTTTTAGGTGAGTCAATTTGTTTTGCATTAGCCAAAGAACATTTTATCCCCTTTAGGTTGTTTGTTTTTTTGTTTTTTTTTTTTTGCAGCATCCCTTCCTTTAGAGTGGTCCATTCTTGCATACTTAGCTAAAAAATGCATTCATTTTTTAAAGATTATCTTTTTGCATTTTTATTTGTCCACATTTTTATGTGTATCCAAAAAAGATCACATCATTTTCTTTCCTAGGATCAATTGTTTCCTCAAGACTAACACTTAAGGCCCCAATCTCCCTGAAATTCTCAAAAGAAGAGCCAATCCTAAACACCTACTTTTTGGGACGCAAGGTAAGGAAGCCTACCGAAATTGGGTATCATCACAATCTTGGCACGTAGCGGCTAGGAACTAATGAATCTACTTCAACAACAAGCACGTTCAACGCCAGTGCACCCTTCTCTCGAAAATGGCCGGAAAGCCCCAACAAAACCCTATTATGACCTTGATCAATGAGTCCGCCTAGAAAATGGAAGCCAAAATAGCCCCAAATAATAGAATTGAGTTCATGTGTGAAACACTTGACCTCATACTCAAAGAACAAGAGAAAAACTGAAATCTGCAGGGAAGGGAAAAGAGGCCGACTGTGAAGTCGAAGAGGCAAATCGCACTTTTGATCTCCGAGTAGATCAAATAGAGAAATTATTGTGAGAATCGTCTATGTTTAGTGACTACTCGTTGGTGTTAAGTCGTATTTTGTACGTATTTTTAGTAGTTATTTAGTTTATATTACATAGTTATTTTATCTAAATTATCTTATTTTGTTTATTTTTAGGTAATTGACGAATAAAGTGGGAAGAGAGGAAAAGTCGTTAAAAGTGGGTTTTTAGCTACCGACAAGCATCCAAGAAAAGATACAAAGTCGGTTCATAAAAATAATATGTTTTATGATATTTTATTTTATAAATTCCTAATTGGAAGAGAAAAGGAAACGTGGATGAGAAGAAAGAGGAACAAAACCTAGAATCTTATCGGCTATTTAAGCTACAAGCCCTTACGGAGAGCCCCGGCTTGGCTGGCCGCTGCCACAACATCCCTTCGCTGCTCCTTCTTACGCTGCCCATCAACGTACGCCATCACCCAGCCGCCCACTCAGCTCCCTTGCTGCCCATCACCTATCTCACGGCCATAATCATTCCACGCTAATTATCATCATCAAAGCCTTCACCTTCCCCACTTTCGCCACCTCCCGCTTGTTTTTAATCTCTACTGCCAACCCTTTTCTTACCCACCATCATCATAATAGCTCATCACCATCTTACTTTCTTCCTCTTTCATCATCATCATCAACTCTCCATCATCACCTTCTTGATCATCACAATGTCAAGGATTATTATGGTATTATTATTATTGTAATTTTTATTTTAAAGACTTTATTTTTATTGTTAGTTTAATATTAAAGATGATATTTTTATTTAGTTTACGTATTTTAAATTATATTATGTTTGAGTAGTTTTTTTATACTTAGTATAATCTACTTGAAACCATGTTAAATTATTTATTTTGAAATAAAGTTTCGATCTTTATTGTCTTATTGATTCAATCCATGATTCTATGATAATTTGATTTTATTGTTTATGATTTTATGTCTAACTAATTAGAGTGCACACTAATTAGTTTTATATAAATTCATATGATAGTTTAAATGATTTAAGTACGTAATCGCTTGATCTTTTAGACATAAGTATCACCCTAGTTAATCATGGATGACTCATACCCATCTCTTTTAATTAGGAAATTATCATAGATCCATCTTAAATTAATTTGCTAGTAAACTGGTTATTAGGTGCTAGATGATGTTTTTCTAATACTTAATGCTTTAATTTGATTAAATTCTAGTGCTAGTGCTAGTGGTAGGGTTATCAATATTAGTAAGGTTTATATTAGGGTTAGGCCTAAGTAAACTAATATTTAAGGAAAAACGGGAAGATCCGCTAGTGGTTGTCTTCTACAGCTTTAGCTCATGGGTAGATCAATTTGTGTGTTAATGATAAATAATAATTTTGCATGGTAGATATAGATTATACTAAGTGTTTTTATAAAATTTGTTATCTTTGATAATTATTTGTTTGCTTTTTAGTTATTTTCTTTAGTTTGTCGATTTTTACTTATAAATTTATAGTCTTTTATTATCAATTTCATTACCCCCCATAAAGATCAGTATTTTAGGTTAGTTTTAGGAATTTTATTTTAATTTAATTTTGAGTCTTTATATATTTTAATTTTCAGATTATTTTTCTGTCGGTTTTATTATTTTTGAGTCAGTTTGTTAGAAATTAGTTTAAAAATAGTTTCTTTTATTTTTTTCATGTTTTATCTTATTTTAGGGTTTAGATAGAGTCCTATTTTGATGTGATTAAATTTTAGAATTTTTTGAATCAATTTGATAATTTTTCAGATTTAATTGTTGAATTTTATTACTGCAGGTTTTTAGTTAAATAATTTCGTAAATTCGATTTTAAATTTTATTTTTACATTTTTAGGGTCTGATTAGGTTTAGAAAATTAGTGTTAATATTCTGGATAATTTTAGTATTTATTTTCGTAATTAATTTAGTGCATAATTTTACTTATTTAATTTTCTGTTTTAGAATTTGTTTATTTTCTTCTCTAGTTTTCTGTTTTAATTATTCTAAAAATATACAAAAAAATATTTCTGGGATATTGTAGTTCTATTATTCTGTATAAATTATTTATTTAGTTGTTAGATAATTTTTTATGATTTTTAGTTATTGATTTTAATTTTTATTTTCTATTTTGTTTTTAAGAGTAGTAAATTTAATTAGATTAAAGCTTGCATGTTATTATATCTTTCCTTGTGGATTCGATCCCTACTTTCCTATGTTATATTGTTTATTAGAAGCCTAAGTAGTGGTTTAATTTGTAATTGTACGACAAGCTAACAAATTTTGGCGCCGTTGTCAGGGAAAGACGAAAAAAAAATCTTAGTTTTCTTTCAATCTAATCTAATTATATATATATATATATATATATATATATATATATATATATATATATATATATATATATTTATGAACTTATGCATTTTAATTGATTACAGTTTAGTTTATGCAATTGCGGAGTGGTCGTATGATCGGAGAGTTGGAAGAGCACACGACGGAAAGAGTTGAGAACGACATCAAATCTCTACAATCTGAAAATTTTGGAAGCGAAACCGAGGTTGATTTTATAAACTTTGAAATGGCTACTTTACGTGAGCTTGTTGCACCTAAGTTAGAAACACAACCTTTGTCCGTATCATATCCTAATTTGTACCGACCCCTTAAATTGAATTATGGATTTCGAACTTATCGCCTAAGTTTCGTGGATTACCCGGTGAGGACCCATATCATCATATTAATGAATTTATTATTACTTGCTCTACCATGCAACCCGAGGGAATCACACAAGACCAAATTCGAGTTAAGAGTCTATACCTTTTCACTTCAGGATAAGGCTAAAGATTGGTTGTATTACATACCCCTGCAACATTCACTATATGGACCCAAGTTCATAAAGCATTCTTATAAAAATTCTTTCCTACATCTAGGATTGGATCCATTAGAAAAGAAATTTGTGGCATTAAACAGATGACTGGAGAGACTTTTTATGAATATTGGGAACGTTTAATAAAATATGTGCTAGTTGTCCCCAACATCAAATTTCGAACAATTACCGATTCAATATTTTTATGAAGGGCTATTGTCAATTGATCGAAATATAGTAGATGCTCGCTAGTGGGGGCTTTGGTTAATAAGACTCTAGCTCAAGCTAGAGAATTATTTAATAATACGGCCCAAAATACTCAACAATTTGGCACTAGGGATATCCAATTTAGGAAGGTTAATGAGCTCAATTCAAGTACATCATTAGAAAATCAATTGACTCATATCATCGCTATGTTGAACAAACTCGTCACTCGGAGGAGTTCAAAAGGAAGTAGTGTGTGGAATTTGTTGTTTGGAAGGGCATCCTACTCGATACATGCCCTATATTACAAGGGGGAAGTAAATGTTGTTTTTCCTAATCAAGGTCAAAGAAAGTACGATCCATTTTCAAACACCTACAATGAAGGATGGAGGGATCATCCTAACCTTAGGTATGGACCTAGAAACAACCCCCTGGTTTTGACCAAGCCTAGCGTCAACCATCTACTCAAGATAAAACGAACTTCCTTTTAGAGCAAATGATTAAGAAAATGGATGACCAAAAGAAGGAATTTAACCTTAGGTTCCAAAGTTTAGAAATGAGTATTAAGCGAGGTTCAAGAGAGACAAATTGCAACGGATATAACGTTCGGTAACTCGCAAGCCCAATTGTAAAATAGATTACCATCTCAACCCTTCCAAAATCCCAAGGAAAATATGAGTGCCATAAGACTAAGGAGTGGAAAGGAAGTTAATGAACCTAAAAACAACAGAGAGGTAGAACTCGAACTAGAGGTCAAGGAATCTGAACTCGACTTAAAGAAGGATAACACCTCTAATGCTAAAGAGATAAGTGACAAGTAAGAAAGGTCATTACGAACCTATCCCACCTTTCCCTAGTAGACTGAGAAGCACAACTCCTAAAATAGATGACGCAAACCAAGAAATTTTAGAAACATTTAGGAAGGTAGAGATCAACATTGCCATTAAACAAGTTCCTCGTTATGCTAAATTTCTTAAGGAGCTTTGTACTTCTAAAAGAAATTAAAAGGAAATGAGAAGATAAGTGTGGGGAGAATGCATCTGCTGTTTTTCAAAAGAAGCTCCCTCCTAAATGTAACGACCTAGTGTGTTCTCTGTCCCTTGTAAGATTGGAAACCTATACTTTGATAGAGCCATGCTTGATTTAGGTGCCTCCATTAACGTAATGCCTCGATCTGTTGATGATAAATTGAATTTGGGAGAGTTGAAGAAAAATGGCCTAGTAATTAAGTTGGCTGATAGGAGTAGTACTTATCCGGATGGAGTCTTCGAGGATGTCTTAGTCCAAGTCAATGAGCTTATTTTTCTAGCTGACTTTTATGTATTGGACATGGGTAATGCATGCCACGACATTCCTATTTTGCTTGGTAGACCATTTCTTAAAACATCTAGGACAAAAATAGATGTGCATGTGGGACCATTGACTATGGAATTTGATGGTGATGTTATTAAGTTCAATATTTTTGATGCCCTGAGATTTCCTATGGATGTGAATTATGTTTGTGCATTGATACAATTGATGAATTGTCCCAAGATGTTTATAAATTGTCTCAAGAAGATGAATTGTTAACTGTGATTACCAAAGGGATCATTTTGTATTTCATGCTATACCCTATAATGTTAACTCAGGACTAGTAGATAGCATAGAGTCTTTATTACAGTTGCAAGTAATGGAAATACCTAGTATGATAGAGCTGCCTGTAAATCATGAAAAGTTGCTACCCTCTCGTGTTTCACCCCTAAATTAGATTTGAAACCATTGCTCGAAAATTTGAAATATGCTTATTTAAGAGATAATGAGACTTTACTTATTATAATTTCTAATGCACTAACACTTAAACAAGAAGATAAGCTTATTAAGGTGCTTAGAGAACATAGTGAAGCATTAGGTTGGCCTTTAGCAGACTTAAAAGGGCTCAGCCCAACATTGTGTTCACATAAAATCACATTAGAGTTAGAGGTTAAGCCTAAGAGAGACCCTCAACGGAGACTAAACCCACCTATGATGGAGGTAGTGCAAAAGAAATTCTTAAGTGGATAGATGCTTGGAGTGATCTACCCCATAGCTGATTACGAATGGGTTAGTCCGATTCATGTAGTTCCTAAAAAGGGGGTACAACAATAGTACAAAATAAGGAAGGTGAACTAGTCCCTATCGGAGTCCGAGTGGCTGGAGAGTGTGCATTGACTATAGAAAATTGAACAAAGCCACAAAGAAAGATCATTTTCCCTTGCCTTTTATGGACTAAATGTTAGAAAGATTAGTTAGGAAAACACATTATTATTTTCTAGATGGGTATTCAGGGTACGTTCAAGTCCCTATAGGTCCTGAAGATCAGGAAAAGACCACTTTTACATGTCCTTTTGGCACTTATGCTTTTAGGAGAATGCCTTTTGGTTTATGTAATGCTCCTGCTACATTTCAAAGATGTATGATGAGTATCTTTTCTGAGTTTATCACCAAAATTATGGATGTTTTCATGGATGATTTTACTATGCATGGTGATTCATTTGATGAGTGCTTACATCATCTTACTTTAGTACTTAGGCATCGCATTGAAACTAATTTGGTACTTAATTTTGAAAAGTGTCATTTCATGGTTAAACAAGGGGTTGTTTTAGGGCATGTTGTGTCATCTAAGGGTTTAGAGGTTGACAAGGCAAAAGTAGACATCATTCAATCTTTACCCTATCCCAAATGTGTTAAGGATGTAAGATCATTTTTAGGTCATGTTGGATTTTATAGGAGATTTATTAAAGACTTCTCAAAGATAGCCTCTCCTTTATGTGCTTTACTTACAAAAGATGCTAAATTTGATTTTAATGAGGAATGTGAGAGGGCGCTTGATAAATTGAAGTTAAAATTGACCATTACTCCTATTGTACAACCTCCTAACTGGGCCTTACCTTTTGAGTTGATGTGTGATGCTAGTAATAAGGTAGTAGGGGTTGTTCTAGGTCAAAAAGTAGGGAGGATACCTCATGTAATTCATTATTATTCTAGAACTCTTGACTAAGCACAATGTAACTATACCACAACGAGAAAAGAAATGTATGCTATTGTTTTTGCACTCAAAAAGTTTCGTCCTTATCTGCTAGGTGTGAAAGTTACTGTTTATACTGATCATTCTGCTATTAAATATCTGTTCAATAAGAACGACTCTAAACCCAGGTTGATTTAATGGGTCTTATTACTGCAAGAATTTGAAATAGATTTTAAAGACAAGCGAGGAGCTGAAAACTTAGTCGCGAGACCATCCGAGTAGGCTAGAAAATGGGGAAAGTAGTGACCCTTTCAGTGATTGTTTTCCTAATGAGACTCTATATGTTGTCATAGATAGATTACCTTGGTATGCTTGACATAGTAAATTACATAGTTGCCAAAACTTTTCCGAGAGACATGTCTAGAGCCCAAAAAGAAAAGATATGAAGGCTAAATATTATGTTTGGGATGACCCATACTTGTAGAAATTTTGTGGAGATCAAATTATAAGGCGTTGTGTAGATGACACTGAGTTTCATTCTATTTTAACTTTCTGTCACTCATCCGAAAGTGGGGGCATTTTGGCCCAAAAAAACAGCACACAAAGTCTTAGAATGTGGATTTTATTGGCCAACTATTTTTCGTGATGCTTATGTTTTTGCAAAAATGTGAAACATGCCAAAAGACAGGAAATTTATCGGGGAGGAATCAAATGCCCCTATATAATGTGTATGTGTGTCAAATATTTGATGTGTGGGGAGTGGATTACATGGGGCCGTTTCCCTTTCCTTTGGTTTTACTTATATACTCGCTGTTTGTTGATTATGTGTCTAAATGGGTTGAAGCGGTAGCTACTAAAGCCGATGATGCTAGGACTGTGGTGAAACATGTTAAATCTCGTATTCTACATAGATATGGAGTACCTAGAGCGAGTCATTAGTGATAGAGGGACACATTTTTGTAATAAAACTTTAGGTGCCTTGCTAGCGAAATACCATGTAATTCATAAGGTATCTATAAGTTATCATCCCCAAACAAATGGCCAAGCTGAAATCTCTAATAGAGAAATCAAAGAAATTCTAAAAAAGTTGTTAGGCCGGATAAGAAGGATTGGAGTCTTAGGTTAGATGAAGCTCTTTGGGCTTATAAAGCTGCATACAAGACCCCTATAGGTATGTCATCTTACGAGGTTAGTCTTTGAAAAAGCATGTCATCTTCCTATAGAGTTAGAGCATAAATCATATTAGGTCTGTAAAGAAGTGCAATTTAGATTATGACTTAGCGGGAAAGGAGCGTAAGCTGCAAGCTGCAAGAATTAGAAGAGATTCGTATGGAAGCTTATGACAATTCAGTAATTTATAAAGGTAAAGCCAAAGCATTTCATGATGCTAAGCTTGTCGGGAAGGAATTTCAAAAGGGGAGAAAGTGTTATTGTTCAATTCACAACTGAAACTTTTTCTCGGTAAGTTAAACTCTAGATGGCTAGGACCTTTTGAGGTAGTAAAGACTTATCCACATGGGGTCTGTTGAGATTAAAAGTTATTCTACTAACAAAATTTTTAAGGTGAATGGTCATAGGTTAAAGAATTTTTATGAAGGAAGCCAAATTTGCTTAGTAGAGGAGATGCATTTAGAAGATCCATGAGTTACAACAATGTCTAGCCAAAGATTGTAAACAAAGGCGTTGGTTGGGAGGCAACCCAACAGTTTCAAGGAAGTTTCTATAATTTTTACTTTTATTTTTATTTTGCATGCATTAGGGACAATGCATGAATTAAGTGTAGGGGTGTGCATCCTGCATTTTAATTCTATGCATTTTTTTATTTGATTTTTTTAAAAAATAAAAAATAAAAAAAATTGTAAAGAAATGCATGAACATGAATATGTGCTAGGTTAACTTGCTTAAATTTTTCTATTTCTAATTTTTCTTTCCCTTTGTAAGTGAGAAATTTGAACATGTTAATTGTCATTCGAGTTGTTTGAGTTGATCCTCATTTATTTCTTCAATTAGTGACAATCATAATTTTTCTATGAGTTTGATCATGTTATATGATCATGATAGAGGCAATAAATTGACTTAAACCGTTCACCTAACTACTAAACTTAGCGAGATTGACTCATTGAAAATTTAATTTTTCTTGTTTTGCCTTTAAAAAAAAAAAACAAAATGTTAGTCTACCAACATGGGTCGGAGTTGGTGGCTCGGCACCATTTCCCCTTAAATTTAGGTCTCAAGTTGAGCCTTATGAATGGAGTAACCTATGCTGGGAGAGTCATGCCCCTTTTGGGCCGATCAATGGCTCGAATCATACTAACAAAAAGAAAAAGAAAAAAAAATAGAGTATTAACTCTAGCACCTCTATTTAGGTGAGTGGGAGACAGGGAGTGTTTTATTTCTAAGACCCTATATGGGCCTCGAATATGTGCTTGAATGGAGTTATATATATATTTAATAAAGAAAAAAAAAAGTTTGCAAAACAAGTTTATTATCGATTTTTAGTAAGTTACCTGCTGATTCATTGTCTCTATAACCATACTTGCACCTTAATTTTTCCCATCCTAAAACATTTTAGACCTCTTGACCGGAATGTACATGTTTGAAAAAGGTGGATAATTTTTGATTGTCGCTCAAATGAAAGAGATATTGTGAGGTCGGTGAATAAACTCTTTGATGACAATGAAATGTTTAGTTTTTCACTTGCTTGGGAAAGACAAATTTTCATCAAACTGTTTTTGAAAGTAAGGCAAACTTAGTGTATACTTTATGTTTTATGTATATTTTTATAACAAAGCATAATATTAGATCGAGTCTTAGATTTCTTTGCACGAGAACGTCCAAAGTCTAAGTGTGGGGGATTTGTTAAGTTGTATTTTGTACGTATTTTTAGTAGTTATTTAGTTTATATTACATAGTTTATTTTATCTAAATTATCTTATTTTGTTTATTTTTAGGTAATTGACAAATAAAGTGGGAAGAGAAGAAAAGTCGTTAAAAGTGGGTTTTTAGCTATCGACAAGCATCCAAGAAAAGATACGAAGTCGGTCCATAAAAATAATATGTTTTATGATATTTTATTTTATGAAATCCTAATTGGAAGAGAAAAGGAAACGTGAATGAGAAGAAAGAGGAACAAAACCTAGAATCTAACTGGCTATTTAAGCTACAAGCCCTTACGGAGAGCCCCGACCAGCCAAGCCACCCACAGCATCCCTTCGCTGCTCCTTCTTACGCTGCCCATCAACGCACGCCATCACCCAGCCGCCCACTCAGCTCCCTTGCTGCCCATCACCTATCTCACCGCCATAATCATTCCACACTAATTATCATCATCAAAGCCTTCACCTTCCCCACTTTCGCCACCTCCTGCTTGTTTTTAATCTCTACTCGCCAGCCCTTTTCTTACCCACCGTCATCATAATAGCTCATCACCATCTTATTTTCTTTTTCTTTCATCATCATCATCAACTCTCCATCATCACCTTCTTATCATCACAATGGCAAGGATTATTATGGTACTATTATTATTGTAATTTTTATTTTAAAGACTCTATTTTTATTGTTAGTTTAATATTTAAGATGATATTTTTGTTTAGTTTACGTATTTTAAATTATATTATGTTTGAGTAGTTTTTTTATACTTAGTATAATCTACTTGAAACCATGTTAAATTATTTATTTTGAAATAAAGTTTCGATCTTTATTGTCTTATTGATTCAATCCATAATTATATGATAATTTGATTTTATTGTGTATGATTTTATGTCCGATTAATTAGAGTGCACACTAATTAGTTTTATATAAATTCATATGATAGTTTAAAAGGTTTAAGTACGTAATCGCTTGATCTTTTAGACATAAGTATCACCCTAGTTAATCATGGATGGCTCATACCCATCTCTTTTAATTAGGAAATTATCATAGATCCTAGATTTGTTATTAGGTGCTAGATGATGTTTTTCTAATACTTAATGCTCTAATTTGATTAAATTCTAGTGCTAGTGCTAGGGTTATCAATATTAGTAGGATTTATATTAGGGTTAGGTTTAAGTAAACTAATATTTAAGGAAAAATGGGGAAGATCCGCTAGTGGTTGTTTTGTACAGCTTTAGCTCATGGGTAGATCAATTTGTGTGTTAATGATAAATAATAATTTTGCATGGTAGATATAGATTATACTAAGTATTTTTATAAAATTTGTTATCTTTGATAATTATTTATTTGCTTTTTAGTTATTTTCTTTAGTTTGTCGATTTTTACTTCTAAATTTATAGTCTTTTATTATCAATTTCATTATCCCCCTAAAGATCAGTATTTTAGGTTAGTTTTAGAAATTTTATTTTAATTTAATTTTAAGTCTTTATATATTTTAAGTTTCATATTATTTTTACGTCAGCTTTTATTATTTTTGAGTCAGTTTGTTAGAAATTAGTTTAAAAATAGTTTCTTTGTTTTTTATATTTTATCTTCTTTTAAGGTTTATATAGAGTCCTAGTTTAATGTGATTAAATTTTAGAATTTTTGAATCAATTTGATAATTTTTTAGATTTAATTGTTGAATTTAATTACTGCAGGTTTTTAGTTAAATAATTTCGTAAATTCGATTTTAAATTTTATTTTTACATTTTTAGGGTCTGGTTAGGTCTACAAAATTAGTGTTAATATTCTGGATAATTTTAGTATTTATTTTCGTAATTAATTTAGTGCAGAATTTTACTTATTTAATTTTCTGTTTAATAATTTGTTTATTTTCTGCTCTAGTTTTTTGTTTTAATTATTCTCAAAAAATATACCAAAAAATATTTCTGGGATATTGTAGTTCTATTATTCTGTATAAATTATTTATTTAGTTGTTAGATAATTTTTTTATGATTTTTAGTTATTGATTTTAATTTTTATTTTCTATTTTGTTTTTAAGAGTAGTAAATTTAATTAGATTAAAGCTTGCATGTTATTAGATCTTTCCTCATGGATTCAATCTCTACTTTCATATCCTATATTGTTTATTAGAAGTCTAAGTAGTGGTTTAATTTGTAAGCTGTACGACAAGCTAACAGTTGGCCCATGCGGGATTCACTTCAATCCCAAAAGTCAAATTTCTCCCGAAATTCACCATCCTTAACATCAAGTTCCATGGGACTAGAAACCGTTACCACCACATAAGGAACTTTGTAGGGGCAATGACCTTGAAGAATGTACCAAGAGGACACATACCATGTCATCTCTCCGTAGGTGGTTGACAAAGACATTATGAAGTGGTAAACGATTGCTCGACCACGCAAGGTCGCAACCGGCGGGATCTTTACAAGGAGCTCTAATACCAATACTCGAAATATACTCCTCTACCAGTCCGAAGACTCAGGTACAACTTTTTATCTCTCTTTATGATTTTCAATTCAAGTCATTCACACATCTTAAGAAGCTCATCTTTAAGTTTTCAATTTTGTCTAGCCCGCTCGAAACTAATTCTTGAGTAAAACGCTTATCTCTCGGGTTTTTGATCTAGTCAAATACAACTCAGACAGTCATCTTGCCTAAATAATTTCACATGCACAACTTATCTTAGCATATTACTCTTTGTGAAAGTTGAATCAAAATTACTATGTTAGTTCTAATTTTAAGTTAGATTTATTTAACTGAAATTATCTATTGGCAAAATTGATGCATTGTGTCTATATACTTTTTAACTCTTCAATTACATAAAAGTAGAGATAAAATGGAATTAGAATATATTGAATATTAGACTCAGAAAGTTCCATTTATTCAGGTTAAGGATAATTAAGTGCTTAATTATTTGATTTAAATTTTTATCCTTGACTTATCTTGGACAAAAGTATTTTTATACTTTGAGTACCATTTTGACTTGTTTTTGTAGGATGATTAAAGTGATTAATCTCAATTTGAAAGGCAAAAACAACTGGCTTCTAACCGTTAAATGCCAAGCATATAGAAAAGCCTTATTTCCAGGACGACTAAAACACCGTGTCGGGTTGTTTGTTTCCATTTTCGATAAACTCCAATTTTGAATCTAACGGTTGTTTCCACCCTAATTTTGAGTCATAACAAGTGGGGTAGACCACTTTTGAGCCATGGACCGATGCATAACATTCATCTTTACAACAGTTCTCTTTCGAGGGACTTAGACAATCCGTTACAAAGGCTAGTGAAGCTTCCCAGCCTAGGATCGAGCCACAATAGCTATCTCGCCCTATTAATTATATATAGAAGCCACTCTACAAGACTTAGAAGATTGCTAGAAGAACTCGATCTTATACACTCAATCATTTCTAGCTTTTAACTCTGTACTTAGTTTTCTCAACTTCTAAGTTGAAACGGAAGAAGTCTTGTAATCACTCATATTCTTACTTTCTTTGCTTCTCTGTAATTTCCTGTGACTGAGTTGTAAAGGGTAACTCAGCTTAGTTGCACCTAACTGTAAGGGTGAACTCGGTTAGGAAGTACTAGGGTAGATAAGAGAACTTTTGTACCTAGGAAAACTTGTATTGAATTGTCTAAGGGAGCAACTTTGTAAGAGTCGATCCTTGTATTTTCTTGGATTTAAAATAGTGGATTTATTTTGGTGTACTGGATTGACATGATCCGTGGTTTTCTATCCTAGGAGGATTTCTAGGTATCTCTCTTTATTTTTACTTTATGAGTTCATTTTAGACTCGGAATCTCTTTGTTGAGTTCCGACTTGCCCGAAAATCTTTTAATTCCGCAAAATTTCCTTCGACCCTATTCACCCTCCTTTAAGGTGACTCGGACTCTCAAGGGTAAACCTTCAATTGGTATTAGAGCCTAGCCTTCTCAAAGGATCTAACAATCCAAGGTTTAAAGATCAAATGGCTTTTAATTATGGAGAGTTTGATGAAGGAAGATTTTTAGCAGAGCCATTCCGAAGGTTTGCTCGGGAGAGTCCGAGTCACCCTAGAGGGGGTGAATAGGGTGATGGAGGATTTTTGTAGAAATTCAAGCTCTTTTGCCAAAGAAGAGACAGAATGCAGTTCCGAGTCAAAAGTCGACTCGTAAATGCTCGTCAAGAGTAGAGGGGCAAATTAAGCAAAGGCTTTGAGACTGTCCGAGTCTAGAATGAACTCGTAAAGTAAACACTTAGAGATTACGTGGAAACCCTCCTGGGGCGGAAAACCACCGACCGTACTAATCTAAGCACGAAGTCAAATCCACTATTTTGAGTCCACAAAATACCGTGAACTGACCGAACTTGAGTTGCTCCCTTAGACAACTCTTTACAAGTTTTCCTAGACTCGTAAATTCTCTTATCTCGATCTAGTACTTCCTAGCTGAGATAACCCTTACAGCTAGGGACAACTAAGCTGAGTTAACCCTTACAGTTTAGTCAAGGGATTTTACAAAGAAAGTAAGAAAGTGTTTGTACCTAAGTACAAGACCTTACAACTCGTAAAGTAATGAATTACAGAGTGGGAGTTGTAAGTAGAAGATTGAGAGTAAATACAATGACTTTGGTCAAGTACGTGTATTAACAATAATTTCGGCAATCTTCAAGTCTTGTTAGTTGCTTCTATTTATAGATGACCAGGCGAGTAGCCGTTATCTTCATCTACCGACTGAGAGTCCTTTGTGACCGTTGATAATGACTTTCCGAGTCACTCGGAAAGTATCCGTTGTGAAATGATCGTTGGACAACAGTTTAACTCTCTTGGAAGTCCCAAAACCATCGGCGGTGCCTTGAAGAATAAGGTGGAAACCACCGTTAAGCTTAGCGTTCCAGTTTTCCAGATTTGGAAATAGACAGCCCCGACACAATCTTTTGGGATTGGTACAGAGAAGATGAAAAGTCATGTCTCGTTGGTGATTTGACGTTTTGAAGCTTCGGTTACTTTTGTATTTCAAAAAGTGTATCCTCGTTTGAATAACCTACAAAAGTAAATCAACTTTGGTTCTCAAAGTACAAAATACTTTGGTCCAAGGTGAGACACGGATAATAAAGTAATTACTATGATTAACCAACTAATTATCTAAGTCGAAAAGGAATGGAATTTTCCGAGTCTAATATCCATAAAACTCAAAATTCCATCCGACTTAGTCTAAGCGACGAATCAAGTTACATAAGCAATATCGAGTGAAACAACTCGATATAGACTAAGCTCATTTAAGACTAGAAGCGCTGACTCTAACAAAATAGAACTTATAACATGAAGTCGGATCCGAGCGGAAAACTAGTCTTTTCAAGCATGCGAATAAATCTAACCAATGAGGGACTCAAAACCGAGTGAGATAGGCAAAGTCGTTTTCCGAGACACGAGACGAGCAAGAATTCATGAAGTACATGCTGTATCACTTATAGTAAATATAGTATATTACGCAGAAAAGTTTCTAAAGTGCAGAGAATGCCTTGGAATCAAAACTCTATAAGTAAGAGATTCTTATACCCGATTCTTTTAATACAACTCGTAAATGTGTTGAGCGAGTGTTTGAGTCTTCAATCTCCCCTTTTTGATGAAAGGCATTCCATACTTAGACAGAAACTTTGTTAGCGAAAAAGATTTACTTTTGGATAATTGCGCATGAAGTCGAAGAGTAAACTTAATGTATCGAGCATAAAATAAAATATACTTAATAATGAAATAATGTTAACTCGAAATGGTTGCTATAAACGCAGATAGAATTGAAGAGAAAGCACTAATTCATTGAAAATAAAGAGAGTACACAAAATAAGAGGGAAGGCTCCCCTAAACAAGACAACACAAATGTTTTCTAAGTTTATTCTCCCCCTTACCTTTCAAGAAAAACAACAAAAAGGGAAAAAAATAGTACAAATTGGATGTTTGGACAAAAGAAGTAGAAATCAGTCGAAAGAAGAAGAATCGCGCGATCGAGGAATCGTGACTCGGTGCATAACGCCTACGAGGGAGAAGGGGATGCCCGAGTGGAAGCGGAGGGATTGGAGGTACACCGGCGCCGGTACGATCTTGACGATGTACTTGAGCGCGGCGGAGGGAGAACCGGGATTCGCTGTCAAGGGCTCGGCTCCGAGTGGCCGACCTGCAACAAGTGGATCTAGGGGTTCCTCCCCGTGGACCTCAAAAGCCTGGAGGGGCTGCTCTGGCTGACCCGCTGCATGTTGTTAGTAGCACGGCCAGTGTCTTCGACCTACCCAGCATCGTCGTCCGAGCCGAGCACTGCCACTTGAGCGTGTGGAGCGAGTCGACCCTCGCAGCCTCCCACCGCTTGTTCCTTGTGTTCCTCCCCTTGCCGAGACGGAGCCGCCTCAGCCCGCAGCTCCTCGGCGTCTGCTTCTTCGCTGTCCGCTTCTTCTTCCTCCCAGCTCGAAGACGCTTTAAAAGCGTCCGAGTTGCCACGGTCCCGAATCGCCTTGGACCTTCTCTCTCCGAGGAGCTCGACCAGCTCCTTCTCGCTCCTTCACTAGCTCCCTCATCTCAAGAACCGAGACCGTTGATCTCGGATTTGGGATTGGGCGGTTTTGGTGGATGAATAAGGACTCGATAAACATATTTGAAAGAGCCGAGCAGTGTCTTTGAAATCGGAGGACACGAGCTGATTTTGTCCATGAAAATGGGGGACAAAATAGCAGAGAGAGATTTGGAGGCACCCGAGGTGGAGGCACCAACAGGTAGGGCAGGGAGAGTGAGAAGGGCCGCTTTCGAGTCCGAGGTGGAGAAGTAGGCCTCGGCTCCGAAGTTGTGTACCCGGACACCGGGTTGAGTTTCCCGGTATCCGTACCCTCGGAGTTCCTTTTGCCGACAACAACGGCAGCCTCGGACACGGCATTGGGGTCCGAGGGGAGAGGAACCTTGAATTGCTTGAAGACAAGGGTGAGAAGAGCACCGAAGGGAAGGGAGGTGTTCTTCTTGGTTTGGAGTTGAGCTGGCACAGCTGCCATTTGCTCAATTATTGAGGGGAAGAGGTCTACTTCGTAGCCCTCAAGAATGTCAAAGAGAGCTATCGGATGCTTGGAGTTGGGGTTCTCCTTGCTCGAATGCTCGAGAGAAAAAGGTTCTCATCGGCAGGAAGCACGTAAGGCGTGCTTCCGACTTCAACCGAGTCACCGAAAAGTTTTTCCGTGACTCGGGGAACTCTTTGGCGTACTTTTTCAAAGAAGTCATCGGCGACTTCAATGAAGGGAATGGGGTTGCTGTTCAAGAAAAGACAGGAGACTTTGAACAAGCGATGGAGGAGAGAGGTGTTTATTCGAACAGTAATGTTCGAACCCCGGAGGTTAGAACATTTTCGGAGGAGGTAAGGTGAGTGTAGAACTCGAAACGAGTTTGGGATAGATGAACTCGTTGAAGCAAGGAAAGTTATATGCTCAGGTGGTTTGTATGTGAGCTAACCAAGAAAATTTGGTTGTAGGGAAGAACTTGTCGTCCAGACGCAAGATGCTCGGGTGACAATGGGTTTGGAGGGGGTTGAGCTTTCTAGATTTTTGGTGCGAGGCTTTTTGGAGGAGGAGGAGACCCGAAAGTCGGGATGATTACCTTTCTTAGGCATTTTGTGAGAAAGAGAGGAGAAAGATGAAGTTTTTGAGTAGGAGAAAAAAGGAGTAGGTAGACGAGAGCAAAAGAAAAAGAGTAGAAGAAAGAGATGAGAGCAAGTCGAACTTACTTGAGATGGCCTCTTGCGATGCTTGAAGAAGTTCAAAGATCACCGTGTACGTAGAAATCTTCCGCGAAAAGTTTCGTTTGAGAGAGAGAGAAATGTAGAGTATCGAGACGAAGATGAATAGGCACTATTTATAGAAAGAAATACACGCCCGTCAACTATCTCGTTAAGTATAACTCGTTTCGACTCGGCTTGTCCATCTGTCATCATAGACCGGTGTGACAGTTTGCTTCTCAACGGTTAAGATTCTAGCAGTTTGAGATCCACGGCTATCGTCCGATCACGAGTGCTCGAGAGAGAAAGAGAAAACGATTTTGAAAATATAGTCCGAAATTCTCCACTCATCTAGAGATAATTCCGGAAAATTTGAAGTCCAAATTTTTTCTACGTCCGAGTATGACTCGAAACAAGAAATAACTACTAACCCAAGTATCACTAGATCAACCGAGCTAATGGTTGTTTAAAAAAATTTGAAAACACATAACACATAATCATGCAATGAGATTATCACAAAGATATCACATAGTTATGCATTTAACATACCAAGGTCATTCCGAATAAAACTAAACCGATCTTCACCAAGAGGCTTAGTAAAAATATCCGCTAATTAAAGATTAGTAGGAATAAACTCAAGTTCAATATCACCTTTCTAATAATGGTCTCGTAAGAAATGATATATAACCTTAATATGCTTTGTCTTTGAGTGCTTGGACTGGATTCTTGGTCATGCTTATTGCACTTTGATTGTCACACTTGATTGGAACCGATTTGAAAGAAAGTCCAAGATCTCTCAAGTGTTGTTTTATCCATAGAATCCGAGCACAACATGCTCCTGCTGCAATGTACTCAGCTTCAGCAGCTGATAGAGCTACCGAGTTCCGCTTCTTTGAATGCCAAGATATTAGAGATTGACCCGTAAATTGGCAAGCTCCGGAAGTGCTTTGCGGTCAACTTTGTATCCAGCGTAGTCCGCATATGAGTATCCAAGTGAGAGTCGGTTCTAAATCTCTTGAGTACCATAGACCTAAGTTCCGAGTTCCCGCAAGATATCTCGAATATTCTCTTCACTGCAGGTGAGATGTGATTCTTTCGGATTAGCTTGAAATCCTGCGCATAAACAGACACTAAACATTATATCGAGCCCGCTGGAAGTAAGATATAGCAAAGATCCAATCATACCTCGATAGAGTTTCTGGTCTATTGCTTTACCTTTCTTGTCCGAGTCAAGCTTTATACTCGCTCGCTCATGGGTGTAGATGCGTGCTTTGCATCTTGAAGTTTATATTTCTTCAGCAGCTCCTTGGTATACTTTGATTGATGGACATAGATTCCATCTTTATCTTGTTTGATTTGTAAACCAAGAAAAAAGTTGAGTTCTCCCATCATACTCATTTGGAATTCCCGACTCATCAACTCGGAAAATTATCGACACGTATATTCATTAGTTGCACCGAAGATAATATCATCAAGATAGATTTGAACAATAAAGAAATCTTTCCCTTTGGTTTTTATGAAAAGAGTCTTGTCGATCCGACCTCTTTTAAAATTGTTTTGGACTAAGAAATTGCTCAGTCTTTCATACCAAGCTCTGGGAGCTTGTTTAAGACCATAGAGAGCCTCTTGAAGTTTGAAAACATGATCTGGAAATTCTGAGTTTTCAAAACCCTGAGGTCTGCTCGACATAGACTTCCTCTTCAATAAAACCATTGAGAAATGCACACTTAACATCCATTTGATATAATTTAATATGCATGCTCGGATGGGAATGCTAACAATATTCTAATAGCTTCGATTCCGGCAACAAGTGCAAATGTTTCCCACAATCAATTCCTTCTTCTTGATTGTAACCTCGAGCCACAAGTCTAGCCTTGTTTCGACTACCACTCCACCCTCATCCAGTTTGTTTTTGAAAACCCATTTGGTTCCTATAACTCGGGTGGTCGAAGGTCGATTGGTCGAGTTCGGACTTGGTTTCTTTCGAATTGATTGAGTTCCTCTTGCATGGCCTCTACCCATTCAGGTTCATTTAGGGCCTCTAGTGCATTTCTGGGTTCGAGTTAATGAAATGAATGCAGTGAATGCACACAGATTTTGAAGAGAGGAACGAGTTCTTACACCACTGTTGATAGCGGATATTATGTTTTCTAGTGGATGACTAGAAGTAAACTTGAATGCTTTACCGCTTCTTTGATTTACGAGATTTGTGGGCCGAGCTACCCGATCTTCGTAAGCTTGTTCCGAGTGACCTTCTTCATTAGCTTGTTCGTTCGAGCGAGGCTCTTGAGTTGTCTCATTCTCGAGTGACTTCATTCCGAGCCGGTTGAGTTTGAGTCTTTGTGGGCTCAGCTCATCATCATCTCTCGCTGAACTTCAATTCGAGTATGAAGACTCGCTTGGTTTTTCTCGTTCATGCTCATCAAACACAACGTGGATGCTTTCTTCCACTTTGTTAGTTCTCTTATTGAAAATGCGATAAGCTTTGTCTGTGAAAAGAATAACCCGTAAAAATACCTTCATCTCGACCGAGCATCAAACTTGGTAAGGTAATCCTTACCATTGTTGTGAACGAAGCACTTACATCCAAATGGTCCGAAATAGGAAATATTCGGTTTGTTCCCCTTGTAGAGCTCATAAGGTGTTTTCTTCAATATGGGTCCGATGAGGCATCTATTCAAAGTATAGTTGGTCGTGTTGATCGCCTCAGCCTGTAAATAGTAAGGTAAGTTGTGCTCAATCATCATCGTCCTTGATATTTCTTCAGGGGTTCTGTTCTTTCTCTCTACTACTCCATTTTGTTGAGGAGTTCTTGGTGCTGAGAAGTTGTGAGAGATGCCATTTTTGTCACAAAACTCTTAGAATTCCGAGTAGTCGAACTCCCTTCCATGGTCGGCTTGAATTCTCCGGATCTCGAGTCCGAGACTCAACTTGGATTTTTCTACGAGCTTGCCGAACTCCTTGAACGCTTCATTTTTGTGCTTAAGAAAACACACCCAGGTAAATCGTGAATAATCATCGATAATAACAAATATGTATGATTTACCTCCGAGGCTCTTAACAGGATTTCACCACATAAGTCCATATGCGTAGCTCAAGCACTTTGGATGTGGAAACCGTCTTCGAGATTTGAATGATGATCTAACTTGTTTCCCTCTTGTACATGCTTCACAAACTTTATCCTTCTCAAAAGCACAGCTTAGGTAAACCCCTAACCGGACCATGAGATGCTAACTTTTTGATATTATGCATGTTAATATGGCTTAATCTACGATGCCATGTCCATGAGTCATTATGAAGAGATGCTTTTAAGTAAGATAAATTCTAACTCGGGTCGAGAGAGGAATGATGTACGTTTTACCCGATCTTTTACCTAAGAGCTTGATCTCCTTGGTGGTAACATCGAAATTTAATAGTTGGTCCGAGTGAATCTTACCTCTTGACCTTTATCACACAGATTGAGAGATGTTGAGCGATTGTACTTTAATCCTTTGACTAGATAAACTGGATCGACCGGATTGCATCCTTTGCCAATCTTGCCTATCCCAACTATCTTGCCTTTGCTATCATCTCCAAATGTGACCTTTCCTCCTTTATGTTTTTCCAACTCGGAAAAGAGTCCCGCATCTCCCGACATGTGGCGTGAGCATCCACCGTCAAGGTACCGATGTCCTTTCGATCTTTCCCGAGTGACCCGCAAAACAGAGAGAATCTAACCCTTCTCACTTCCTCTAACGAACCCAAGTAACATTCTTTATTGTGGTCCTTTTTTGAGGAAGAAGGCTTTTCGGAACCCGGATTTGAATGACTTTGGGCTTAGTTCGATTCCGAGTCTTTCCGTTAGAGAACCGAGTCTATGTCTCTTTTCTTTTGAAAATCTTTCCTTTTGAAACCGGAGAAAATGTAAACAGCTTCGGGCTTAGTCCTCCCTTCATTTTTGTGAATGGGACCGTGCTTAACTTTCCCGAACTTCACAGCTCGGAATCCTTTTAAACGAGTTATGAGTAGGAATTGGATTCCTCCTCTTTGTTGAAACCAAGACCTTCTTTTCTAAAGGAGACACATTGAGATCCTAAGAGCATGTCAAGGTTTTTCCGCCCTTGAGTGAATTTTAAAATCGGATCTTGAGGCTCAATGAGCTTCGCTTTAGTCGCTCATTTTCTTTCTCGAGTAACTCGGACTCGGCCTCATTGAATTGAGTACTAGTCTTGAGTTCTCTCGAGTGTGAGTCTCAGCTTTTCCAATTCATTTCTCAAAGATATGCTCTCGAAGAAATTGACTCAAGTTGTTCTTTAAACCGAGAAGAGTCGAATTGGACTTTTCTTCCAAAGTAAAAATATATTTAGCTAAATCAGCTTTGGAGAATTTAAGGAAGTATTCGATTACCTCTTGAGGATTTGTTTCCTCATTGTCCGAGTCTAAGTCCGACTCTCTTTCAACTTCGTAGATTGCCATCGGACATTTTGAGTCGTCCGACTCCTCATCATCTTCTCGATGAGTCCTCATCGCTCCATGTTGCCATCATAGCCTTTTTATTCTTTCTGTCCCTTTTTCTTTTCGGACAGTCTTTGACTATGTGGTCTTTGCCGCCACACTCAAAACATCCGAATTCTTAGTTAAAGATAACTTTGAAGGAGAAGAATACTTACTTTTTCTCGTCCCTCTTATCTTTCCTCGTAGAATTCTTCTTTTGGCCTTTTATCCCATTTTTTGTGCTTCATCATTCTCTTGAAGCCTCTAGCAATAAGTGCCATGGGATCCTCTTCTCGAGTCGGAGGAACTCGGCTCCGCTTCTTTGGTTTCGAGGCTTTGAGTGCTATGTTCTTTTTAGTGCCGCCCTCAGCATCCTCCTCTTCCGGTGGATTTCGTGAGTGAGAAGCTTCCCGATGAGTTTGTCCGGCTTTAGGAGTGACAGGTTCCGAGCTTCCTCTATGGCATTCACCTTGGGACCCCACCTTCTCTTTGGTTGGCTTCGAGTATCTTTCTCGCACATTTCTTCGTGTGTAATCTTCTTACCCAAAGACTTGAGATTGTTTGTAATCTCAGTAAATCGAATGAACATCCGAGTAATGTTCTCTTTTGGCTCCATCTTGAATAGCTCATACTTATGAAGATATTGACTAATCTTCGCTTGTCCGACCTGGCTTGTGCCTTCATAAGTGTTGACCAGTGTGTCCCACACTTCTTTGGCTGAATCACGAGCGGACACTCGATTATATTCCTTTGAGCCGATGGCGCACATCGGGATGTTCATTGCCTTCAAGTTCTTTCGAACTTTTCGCTCGCTCGGAGTAAACTCGGCCTCTGTCTTGGGGATGATTCTGAATTCATCTGTCTTCATTAGAATGTAGTTTCCTTGTTGTATGATTTCCCATACATCTTCATCGTGATCCAAGAGGAAACATTCCATGAGCTTCTTCCAAGTGAACGAAATTTGATCCTTTGAATTTTGGTGGTCCGTTGGAAGATCTTCCTTCATCGAACTCTTCGTTGTTCCGAGCCATTTGATCTTTAGACCTTTGGATGGTTAGATCCTTTCTGAAAGGCTAGGCTCGATACCAATCGAAGGTTTGCTCGGGAGAGTCCGAGTCACCCTAGAGGGGGTGAATAGGGTGATGGAGGATTTTCGTAGAAATTCAAGCTCTTTTTCTAAAGAAGAGACAGAAATGCATTCTCGAGTCAAAAGTCGACTCGTAAATGCCGTCAAGAGTAGAGGGGCAAATTAAGCAAAGGCTTTGAGACTGTCTCGAGTCTAGAATGAACTTAGAAAGTAAACACTTAGAGATTACATGGAAACCCTCCTGGGGTAGAAAACCACGGACCGTGCTAATCCAAGCACGAAGTCAAATCCACTATTTTGAGTCCACAAAATACCGTGAACTGACCGAACTTGAGTTGCTCCCTTAGACAACTCTTTACAAGTTTTCCTAGACTCGTAAATTCCCTTATCTCGATCTAGTACTTCCTAGCTGAGATAACCCTTACAGCTAGGGACAACTAAGCCGAGTTAACCCTTATAGCTTAGTCAAGGAATCTTACAGAGAAAGTAAGAAAGTGTTTGTACTTAAGTACAAGACCTTACGACTCGTAAAGTAATGAATTACAGAGTGGGAGTTGTAAGTAGAAGATTGAGAGTAAATACAATGACTTTGGTCAAGTACGTGTATTAACAATAATTTCGGCAATCTTCAAGTCTTGTTAGTTGCTTCTATTTATAGATGACCAGGCAGAGTAGCCGTTATCTTCATCTCGCCGACCGAGAGTCCTTTGTGACCATTGATAATGACTTTCCGAGTCACTCGTAAAGTATCCGTTGTGAAATGATCGTTGGACAACGGTTTAACTCTCTTGAAGTCCCAAAACCACCTGGTGGTGCCTTAAAGAATAAGGTGGAAACCACCGTTAAGCTTAGCGTTCCAGCTTTTCCAGATTTGGAAACAGACAGCCTCGACACAATCTTCCGGGACTGGTACAGAGAAGATGAAAAGTCATGTCTGCAGGGTGATTTGACGTTTTGAAGCTTCAGGCTACTTTTGTATTTCAAAAAGTGTATCCTCGTTTGAATAACCTACAAAAGTAAATCAACTTTGGTTCTCAAAGTATAAAATACTTTGGTCCAAGGTTAGACAAATGTAACGCCCCTAATCACCATTACTTAATAATCCCCTCATTAGGGACTATTACGTAAGATCGCAGGGAAGGTAACGATCGAAGGCGCTACCGCCGTCCTAAAAATAGGACAAGGCTAAATAATTTGAAATAAAATGAAGTACGATTTATGCCTCCACTGTTATATTTCCAAAACGCCGTTAGGGATGACTACTTATTACCCAAGTAGTTAGGTCATCCCAAAATACGATTTACTTGGTTTAGCAACACAAAATTTATACAACCTAGACCTTTGTCTATTCCACAAGATAATATACAACATGCAACAATTCCCAAGGTCATACCTAAACCCCGGTTGAGGGTAATATCACCGTGAGCGGCTATGTACCTTCCGATTTGCGAATGCCACGTGGCTGGCTAGGGTTTGCCTTTGTCGGACTTAGTAAGCGTTTGATTGTTCACCAATGCTTCTTCCTAAAACAAAAACAAGTAAAATATTTGGAAGAGTGAGTCGAAACTCGAGTACGAACATTCCTGCACTCGTAAAATAACTTGAAGAATATTTTGATTGAGCGCGCGCATTTCAATTCATTTTAGTTTGAAATCGGGGGAGAGAATATAAGTAAAATTGCTTGCCTGTTATTATCCGAAAGTGGAACCCCTTGATAATTGATACGATCTTAGTAAGGTGCACACCTCCCGGCCGACCGAGAACCCGAGTTGAAGCCGCGCGGTTGGGCATAAGCCCCGATTATTGATAATTGATGGGCATAAGCCCCGATAATTGATAATTGGACGGGGACCACTTGCTTAGGTGGCAAAACTTGATTTGCAAATGATTCATTATTAGTTATATATATAAGAAATGTTGAGATTTGATGAAACATGTGAGTTTTCGAAAGGTACGAGCAATGAACGTACTCGAATTGAGAATATTTGTTTCTCCCCTTTGCAGAAATTTGAGTCACCGACTATTCGGCAACGGAAGTGGCCTCGGTTCGTTTAAAATAGATTTCTAGGGTTAATGATGTTTTCTTGAGTTTTAATGCTTGAATTTGTATAAGCTTTAACAATGTATTTCATTTCTTATATTCGTATGAAAATCGATTAAATTAATGTTTGTATTACTCAGCTCTACTGCGCTTATTGAATACATTTCCTATTAATTAAAGAAGTTGATTAGGTTAACTAAATACCCGGATGATGTTGGTGTTATTCGATTTGTTAGTTGACTTGGATTGAAAATGGTGTATATAAATATACATGCCCAAACACTTATTTTTAATTCATTCCTCACTTATCGAATTTAAGCCCATAGCTAAGCGATTATTCGATCTAATGACGCCTTTCCATAGGTAGGCCTTATAATTACCCAAATTGCTCAAAATTTCATTCATATACCAACTTAAGGTCATGAGCCTTATTCTCACAATAACATTCACATTCACAATCGCAATTAGGCAACCTAATACTCAATTATTTTCCATGCATGTATACTTGTACATTATCGAATTTCAACTTCTACGCACACCTTCTCCTTCGTTTGCTCAATCATTTCCAAAACGTAATAGTTCCACCAAATTGTTCCATTCGCTAATAAAACCTCCTCAATCTCATTTGTCAATTCATAATTTCCCAAAAAGAATCACATTTATTCACATTCGTGCAATCAATTCACCACAACACCAAACCTAAATCCTCCACGCTAATTCGAATTTTCCCCAAATTAATCTTTAAGTTTACTACACAAACATGTCTATAAATCCGATAATTCAATTTCACAACTACAACAACCGAGTAAATGACAAATTGGAATAATTTAGGGTTTGAGGTTTTACCTTCGAATTCACGGAGGAGGAGTCAAGGAGAGGATTTTGGGGTGCTTGGTTGCTCCGGTGATCGTGGGGCAGCACCGGCGTCGAGCTCCGACGGCCGTGCTTGCGGATGGTGGTTGGCGGCGAAAGGGGTTGCCGCGGTGGGGAGGCAGGGCAACTGCCCGTGCGCGAGCGACAGCGAAAGAGAGGGAGAGCGGTGGCGAGTGAGGTGTCGGCGTCTCCCGACGACGCCGGCGTCGGCTTCGGCCGGCGTTGGAGGCGCCCGATGGCCGGGAGCGAGCCGCAGACGGAGGCAGAGGAAAGAGCAGAGGCGCGCGAAGGAGAGCGAGAGAGAGAGCCACCGCGTGAGAGGTGAGCCGGCGCTGCCGGACAGCGCCTAGCGCCGGCTTCGGCCGGCGTTGGTGGCGTCCGGCGGCCAGGCCGTGAGCCGGCCACAACAGAGCGAGAGGCAAAGGGGGAATGAAGGAGGGAACCGGAGGAAGTAGGGGAAAGGGAAGAACGAAGGAACACGGGAGAGAGAGGATGAGCCCGAACATTTTTAAGTCTGTCTAACATATTCCGAGAGAATTCTTTCTCTGGATTTTTCTTTAGAAAAATCTAATTTCGTCATTTTATTATTTTGATTTATTTCTTTATTTACTTATTTTGATTTCTTTTATTGTTACTTTTAATTTTGTTTTTAATAACGATGTTCACAAATTAAAATCTTATTATGAGATTTTTATTAGGGCCACTTCGTCGCCTTAGCCGCATAACATACGAGATAAAAATAGTTTAAATATAAGATATCGAATTGAAGTGCACGCACTCAATTATATAAATAGTGTAATTAATAAAATAAATAATGTGATTTAGGGTCGGGTTGTTACAACACGGATAATAAAGTAATTACTATGATTAACCAACTAATTATCTCGAGTCGGAAAAGGAATGGAATTTTCCGAGTCTAATATCCATAAAACTCAAAATTCCATTTGACTTAGTCTAAGCGACGAATCAAGTTACATAAGCAATATCGAGTGAAACAACTCGATATAGACTAAGCTCATTTAAGACTAGAAGCGCCGACTCTAACAAAATAGAACTTATAACATGAAGTCGGATCCGAGCGAAAAACTAGTCTTTTCAAGCATGCGAATAAATCTAACCAATGAGGGACTCGGAACCGAGTGAGATAGGCAAAGTCGTTTTCGAGTCACGCAGAGACAGGCAAGAATTCATGAAGTACATGCTCGTATCACTTATAGTAAATATAGTATATTACGCGTAAAAGTTTCTAAAGTGCGAGAGAATGCCTTGGAATCAAAACTCTATAAGTAAGAGATTCTTATACCGATTCTTTTAATACAACTCGTAAATGTGTTGAGCAGATGTCTCGAGTCTTCACATTCAAGTTCAATGGATCAAACTTTACTCACTTGAAGAAGATCATAGAGTGCTTCATCCAAGACTATGATGAAAAAGTGTTGGATATCATTTGCAATGGCAACTACAATCCCACCAAGATGGATGGCAGTCGTGCATTAGCCAAAGTGAAGTAATAATTCACTATCGAAGGAAACGAGAGGCACAAAAAGAACTTCAAGGTAATGAACATCCCGATGTGTGCCATCGATACAGACTGAATTCAATAGAGTATCATCTTGTGATACTCGCCAAGGAAGTATGGGACACACTCGGTCAACTTACAAAGGTACCGGCTTAGTGAGGCAGAGCTAAGATAAGTCGAGTATATCCATAAGTACGAGATGTTCAAGATGGAGGCTGATGTGAATATATCTCATCTCGTACATCCACTTCACTAAGATTGTTAACAACCTCAAGTCCCTTGGCAGGAAGATGTCTCATAAAGAGATTGTCGAAAGATTATGAGGAGTCTATCAAAGAAGATATGGGGTGCTGCCATTAAAGAAGCTTAGGACCTTACTCAACTAAAGCTAGATCTCGCTCATTGGGAAACTGCTCACCCATGAGTTACATCTAGAGGAAGAAGAATCTAAGGCAAGCACCAAAAGAAACTTTGCTCTTAAATCCTCTAAGGAACCTGGTCCAAGTCCGAGCTCCTCGGATTTTGAAGAAAACCCCATGGAACTTTTAGCCCCAAGATTAAAGAAAATGATGAATTACAAAAAGTGGCGGAAGAAGCCCAAGCAAGAGTTCTTCAAGAAGGATAGAAAAGGTAAATTCTCATCTCCTTCAAATTTAACTTTGACTAAGAACTCTGGTTGTTTTGAGTGTGGCATTAAAGAGCACATAGTCAAGGGTCAGTGCAAACGAAGAAATTACATAAAGAAGAAAAAGGCTATAGTTACCACATAGAGCGATGATTAATCGGAAGAAGATGAAGACACATATGATGAGTTGAAATGTCTCATAGATCTAACAGACTCGTAAGTTGAATCCGAGTAAGAAAATGAAGCATCGGATATTAAGGAAATAGATCCTCAAGAGGTAATCAACTCCTTTCTCAAATTCTCCAAGCAGGATCTAGCTAGATACATTTTTACTTTCGAGGAAAAGACCAATTCCGATTCTTATGAATTTAAAGAGAAATTAGGGTCTCTCGGTCCGAGAACAAATCTTTGAAAAACGATTTAGAAAAACTAACATAAAACTTAAAGGTACTTGAGACTAGACTCAAAAAATGAGACTAAGTTTGAGTGCCTTAGAACAGTATAATAAGAAATTGAAACAAAAGCTCACCGAGTCTCGGGAGTTGGTTTTGAAACTTACTCAAGGTCGAAAAACCTTGATTTACTACTTAGTTCTCATTATGTCTCTTTTCGAAAAGAAGGACTTGGTTACAATGCTGAACATGAAGATAATTCCTATAAAAGTCTTTTCAAAATTGATTCCAAAATGATTAACTTCAGGAAGGCCGAGCAGGGTCCCATTTATTCAAAGAAGAAACGGACGGAGCCTGCACCAGCTTTTAAGAAAAAGTCTTCTCAACCTCGTTTACAAAAAGAGATGATTTCAAAAGAAAGAGATACAAACTCGGTTCCCTAAGAAGAAGAGTTAGAATCAGACCAAACCCAAAATCAATCAAATCTGGATCCCCAAAAGTGATCCTCTTTAGAAAATGACCAGAGTCAAGACAATTACTAAGTTTGTAACAGGATGTGAGAAGGGTTAGTTTGTTTATGTCTTGTAGGTCACTCGTAAACACATAGGCCACTCGGTACTTAGATAGTGGATGTTCTCACTACATGTCTAGTGATTCAAGACTCTTCTCGGATCTAGAAGAGATGAAAGGAGGAAAGGTCGATTTGGAGATAACAACGAAGGGCAAGATTGTTGCCATTGGTAAAGTTGGACAAGGAGACAACTCATTTAGTCCAAGTACATCTTATCAAAGGACTCAAGTATAATCTTATGAGTATCTCTCAACTGTGTGACAAAGGTCAAGAGGTAAGATTCATTCGGACAAACTGCTTCATTTATGATGTAAACACCAAAGAGACAAAGCTCTCTGGTATGAGATTAGGTAACACCTATTCCATTCCTTTTTTGATTCCAGTCAAGATTTTTCATGTTTAAAAACTTTAGTTAATGATGATTCATAGACATGGCTTTATAGAGTAGGTCATATTAGTATGCACACTATCAAGAAACTTGCATCTCAAGGGTTAGTCGAGGATTACCTAATTGCTCATTTAAAAAGATAAAATATGTTATGCATGCACAAAAGGAAAATAGGTTAAGTCTTGTTTTAAGCCACTCAAAACTGTTTCTATATCCAAAGTGCTTGAATTGATACATATGGATTTGTGTGGTGAAATTCCTATCAAAAGCTTACGAGGTAAATCATATGTACTATCCATTATTGAGGATTACTCACGATTTACCTGGGTTTATTTTCTAAAGAACAAGAATGAAGCCTTCATAGAGTTCACTAAGATCTACAACAAAATACAAGTAGAGTCTAAGAATTAGATTAGTAGAATTCGAACCGACCATGGAAGGGAATTCAACTACTCAAAATTTGTAGGTTTCGTGACGAGAATGACATTTCCCACAACTTCTCAAGCATCTAGAACCGCTCAACGGAATAGAGTAGTGGAGAGAAAGAACATAACTCTTGAAGAAATAGGAAGGACCATGATGATGGAAAATTATCTACCTTACTATTTCTGGGCTAAGGCAGATGAACACAACAAACTACACTCTTAACATATGCCTCATTCGACCCATTCTAAAGAAAAATACCCTATGAGCTCTACAAAGGGAAGAAACCTAACATTTCCTACTTCAAACCATTCGGATGTAAATTTTTTATGCATAATAATGGTAAGGATCATCTAACCAAATTTGATGCAAGGTCGGATGAAGGAATCTTTCTTGGTTATTCATCTTATAGCAAAGCTTATTGCATTTTCAACAAAAGAACTAACAAAGTGAAAGAAAGTATCCACGTTATCTTTGACGAGATTGATGATGGCAAGATAAGTGAGTTTACTTCCTCAAACCTAAAGCTCAACCAAGATGATAATGACATAATAGAAGTTGAGCTGAGAATCATCGATAACAAGAGAATTGAGCCAACTTAGAGTGAGCTAGTTTAAGAACAAGCTCGGACCATTGAAGCACAAGTTAAAGAAAAGATTTAACAAGTCTGAACCAATTGAAGAACAAAGTATTCAACTATCAAATCTGGTAAATTAGAGAACATGTAAAGCTTTCAAATATTCATCAAGTCACCCACCCGAGAACATCATCTTAGACATCAACACAATGGTAAGGACTCGTTCTTCTTTGCAAAATTATTTGCATTTTCTGCATTCATTTCATTAATTAAACCTAAAAGTGTACTAGAAGCCCTACTTGAACCTCGAATGGGTAGAGGTCATGCAAGAAGAACTATCTCAATTTAAAAGAAACCAAGTTTGGACCTTGACCAAATGACCTTGTGACCACCCAATTATAGGAACCACATTGTAGGAACCACGACCCATATCCCCAGTGAGGGGACCGAACTAGGACCGAGTTTCCCCATGAATGTCGAGTCTCTTTGGTTGTTGAAGATTCTTTTTTAAATCTGATTTTTGAAAATGGATTTAGAAAGTGGGGGTGTGTCTTTTATTAAGATTGTTTATTTTTAGAATTTGATTTTAAAAGGGCAATTAGCGATTTTGATTAATCATTTTATTTGAGAAATTAATGTTAGAAGTCTTGAGATATTATTTCATAATTTAAGAAAATAGAAAAAATATAATCTATATTCGTCGCAAGGCTTTTTCTCGTCGCCGCGAAAGCTAGTGCTGACCGGTGTTCGACACGGGCCATAGGTCGAGACTAAAAATATCAGTCTTGATCCGTGGCCTTGGCTATCGAAAAGAAACCAATTTTTCCATTTTAAATTCGAAATATTGAGATGCAATTTAGGAGAAATAAAATAGGAAAAGGGGAGTCACTAGTCAGTTTTAGGAATAAAAACTAATAAAAATAAAAACAAGTACGCTTCCAATCTTAGTATGGAAAAAATAATCTTGAAAGAGGTTTAAAAATGACTCCATCAGTCTTGAACCGAGAATCTAGGGTTCGGGGCCGAAGGTACAAATATAGGGATAAACCCTTTGTTAGCTTGTCGTACAGGTACAAATAAACCACTACTTAGACTTATAATTAACAATATAATATAGGGAAGTAGGGATCGAATCCACAAGGAAAGATATAATAACATGCAAGCTTTAATCTAATTAAATTTACTACTCTTAAAAACAAAATAGAAAATATAAATTTAAAAAAAATCAATAACTAAAAATCATAGAAAATTATCTATCAACTACATAAATAATTTGTACATAATAAGAAAACTAAAGCAGAAATATTTTTGTATTTTTTTAGAATAATTAAAACAGAAAACTAAAGCGAGAAAATAAACAAATTCTAAAACAAAAAATTAAATAAGTAAAATTCTGCACTAAATTAATTACAAAAATAAATACTAAAATTACCTAAAATATTAATCCTAATTTTATTGACCTAACCAGACCCTAAAAATGTAAAAATAAATTTAAAACCGAAATTATGAAATTATTTAACTAAAAACCTGCAAGTAATTAAATTCAAGAATTAAATCTGAAAAATTATCAAATTAATTCCAAAAATTCTAAAATTTAATGCCATCAAAGTAGGACTCTATCTAAACCCTAAAAGAAGATAAAATAGAAAAAATAATAAAAGAAACTATTTTAAAACTAATTCCAAACAAACTGACTCAAAAATAATAAAAACCGACATAAAAATAATCTAAAAATTAAAATATATAAAGACTCAAAATTAAATTAAAATAAAATTATAAAAACTAACCTAAAAGACTGTTATTTAGGGGGTAAACAAAATTAATAATAAAAGATTATAACTTTGTAAATAAAAATTATTAAACTAAAGAAAACTACTAAAAGGCAAATAAATATTATCAAAAATATCAAATTTATAAAAACACTTTGTATAATCTATATCCACCATGTAAATTATTATTTATCATTAACACATAAATTGATCTACTCATGAGCTAAACTGTAGAAGACAACCACTAGCGGATCTTCCCCGTTTTTCCTTAGTTATTAGTTTAATTAGACCTAACCCTAATATAAACCCTACTAATATTGATAACCGTACCACTAGCACTAGAATTTAATCAAATTAGAGCATTAAGTATTAGAAAAACATCATCTAACACCTAATAACCAATCTACTAGCAAATTTATTTAAAAAGGATCTATGATAATTTCCTAATTAAAAGAGACGGGTATGAGCCATCCATGATTAACTAGGGTGATACTTATATCTAAAAGATCAAGCAATTACGTACTTAAACCCTTTAAACTATCATATGAATTTATATAAAACTAATTAGCGTGCACTCTAATTAATTAGGCATAAAAACATAAACATTAAACACAAATTATCATAGAATCATGGATAAAATCAATAAGACAATAAAGATCGAAACTTTGTTTCAAAATAAATATTTTAACATGGTTTCAAGTAGATTATACTAAGTATAAAAACTACTCACACATAATATAATTTAGGACACGTAAAAAATAACATCTTTAATATTAAACTAACAATAAAAATAAAGTCTTAAAATAAAAATTACAATAATAATACTACTACCATAATAATCGTTGCCATGGTAGTGATAATCAAGATGATGAATGAAGAATGAAGGGCAAGTGAAGGCGGCTGCGTGAGGTGGTGTGTTGATTGATGAATAGGATAGTGATTATGATAATATTAGCATGAGATGAAAGCGAAAAAGATGAAGAGGAAGATAATTTGAAGAGGTGATGAGAGATGATTAAAGAGAGGTAAGCAAGAGATGGAATGGCGTGATGATGAGGCTGTGACGGGGGTTGGTAATGATAATTATTGTAATGGGAGATGAAGGTGGTGTGAGGTCTGCCAGCCAAGAGAGGATGAAGGTGATGATAAGTGATTAAAATATATATATGGTGAAGCAAGGAGGTGAAGGAGCTAGGTTATTCCTCTTTCTTTTCTTCCGAGTTTTCTTCTTCTCATACAACTCTAAGGAGGAGTCCTAGTGAGTTTAGGAGTATAATTATCTTCACTCTTCTCTTCAAATTAAGATTTTATAAAATAAAATATCATAAAATAAATATTTTATGACATATTATTTTTATGGTCCGACTTCATATCTTTTCTTGGACGCTTGTCCGTAGCTAAAAACCCACTTTTAACGTCTTTTCTTTTCTTCCCCACTTTATTTGATAATTACCTATAAATAGATAAAATAGGATAAATTAGATAAAATAAACTATATAATATAAACTAAATAACTAGTAAAAACATGTATAAAATACAACTTAACACCCTTCTATTCCACCCGTCAACAGTTGACCTTTACTAATTCGAATTGTGACTTAAAAAATGTGTTAAAATAGGCAAGCATACAACATACAAAGTGCAAAAATTAAATCAATCAAAACATGCGAAGACAACGATAAAGCAATTAATAAAGAAGTAAAGAAAACAATAAAAAGCGGGAAAGAAAACAGAAAAGAAAGCGCAAAAATAAAGTTTATAATGGGCGGGGAAGAATTAAAAGCGATTATGTCTTTGTCCACAATAATAAAACCGATAAAAACATAAATTAAATAAACCGTAATCAGGATTGAGAATGAAATGTTCACCGAGTAGTTTATCCTACCTGCTGATCTTGAATCACGAATGGATCCGGAAGTGTGACGGAGGATGAACAAGACCGAAGAAGTCTTTTTATGGAATTTGTGGTAGTAGAATAGTGTAGAGAAATGATGAGGATTCTTGGAGGAGTAATGATTAACCGAAAATGAGCCAAGAGAATATAATACCGAATAATATTCAATAACTCTTAGCCTAAATTCAGCGAGTGTGTAGCTAGGTTTTAGCAACATGTGGCATACGAAATGGCCATTTGTAGAATGAGGGGATAGGCCCTCTATTTATAGGATAAAAGTTGGGTCACAAAATGACCTAAAAGAAGCATTTTAGCTGCTGAAAATTGATCGAACATAAAGCTAGATTTCCCAGCGAGGATAAAGGAAAAACTAGTTAAAGTCCTCTTGAACCGGGAATCCCGTGGAGCACGCCGAGAATGCCGAGCACCGGCCTCGGGATGACATCTTTGGGAATATGACTTTCCGTGCTTTGGTTGAACAATGGATCAAAACACGAGTGATTTGGAGAAATAACCTTGAAGCACGGTGCCAACCTTGTACTATGTCATTTAGTGAAGTTGGCTTCTATGTCTCAGCTTGGATGTTGGGACCAAACGCGGCGTTTTGTGAAATGATGCTAAAATGCGATGTCGGACTCCTCTATATCGTGCAAAAACACAACGTTTCACTTTTTCACTCAGCAATCAAGCGATAAGAATTTTAAGTGTCTACACAAATGGTTATTAAAAAAAACCTAGATGAGGGAGCTTTATTAGTAAAAAATAAGGCTAAAATAGTTGCTCAAGGATACAATCAAGAAGAGGGAATTGATTGTGAGGAAACCTTTGCACTTATTGTTAGAATTGAGGCAATTAGAATTCTCTTAGCATTTGCACCTAGTATGAACATTAAATTATATCAAATGGATGTTAAGTGTGCTTTCCCTAATGGATATATTCAAGAAGAAGTTTATGTGATGTGTAGTGGGAGCGGAAGCAAAAGAAGAAGGAAAAACCCAAGAAAATGCAACCGGACAGAATAGGGTCTGCAGGTACGGGTGCTGGGGAAAAGGGTGAAAGGAGGGTCAAATGTTCTTGGTTTTGGCTAAAAATTGGAGGGAAGGTTATTTGGGATGTTAGGAAGGGAAGGTAAAAATATGGGAAGCATCCAAGGTCGGGATCACCTTGAACCAAAGCCAAACAGAAAGTCACGCTGGGCGGCTGTCCAGGATGAGGTCCTTTGTTTGTTTTTGGTGCCGAGGACGGGATACTTCTTGGATTGAGCTGAAATTTGGTGGTACTGGACTCAACCCATGTAGGATGGTGTGGGTGAAATTTGGGGACGAAAGGATTTGTGGATTGGGAGATATGGGATGATAAAGTCGCTGGATAGTTCCTGGGTTCTGGCCTGGATACGTAAACACCACCAAGCTGAACCGAGGGGCACCTTGCAATCTATCCGGATACAGAAACACCACCGGGATTGTAAGAACTCAAAGGACACCACCAAGCTTGCCAAGGCTCAGATACAGCAATGAGAATTCAAGGGGTTGAGAAATCCATCTCAAAAGAGCAAAGCTCAAAGTTCATATATTCATCAAGTCCGATTTTTACATAGCTAACTAGCTGAATATATAATGCCTCATAATGGCATTTACAAAGCTGAAACTAAGCTGGAAAATAAAGTAAAAAGATAATAAAACTAACAAGATTCTTTCCCCTCCTCCAAGTTAAGCTAGGAGGAATTCTAGCCAAGTATTTGCAAAATTGGGAACATGTGGATGTGGCTTGTTTTCCCCTTTCCCAAGCCTCATTTCCATTTGGCCAACACATCATATTCTAGGAGGCTTCTAGAATGTCTTCTTGAACCTTGAAGGTCTGGCCATTGACTCTTGACCAAGCATGACTTTTTCGGCCATAAAATTCAGCATGAACAAAATGTGCCTAAAATACCCTTTAGGTATTTTTGGACCGTCTTTGATGCATATCTTGCTTTACTCATTTGGCAACATTTATTTATGTGCTAATTGTCTTTGAATGACAATTCTCAAGGCCTTTAACGATCTCTTCCATCCTTGGCTTGGCTTGCACTTTTGGACTAGCATAGGAGTTTTTGATGTAAAAATAAGCTTGACTCCTTTTATGCTTTAACTTGAGAACCCCTTGACTCTTGAAAGTTAAGTATGGATAGAAATGTCCATCATTATGTTAAGCAACCACCTGGATTTGTAAACTCTCAATTTCCTAATCATGTTTTCAAATTTCATAAAGCTTTGTATGTATTGAAACAAGCTCCAAGAGCTTGGTATGAAAGGTTAAGTAGCTTTTTGGTCAAAAATGGTTTCAAAAGAGGTCTTATTGACAAAACTCTTTTGACAAAAACCAATGTGAGTGACTTTGACATGATTTAAATTTATGTTGATGACATAATCTTTGGAGCTACTAATGAAATTCTATGTCAATAATTTTCTAGGTTGATGAGACAGAAGTTTCGGATGAGTATAATGGGAGAACTCAACTTCTTTCTTAGACTGCAAATTAAACAAGAAAAAGATGGCATCTTTGTTCATTAGTCCAAATACATAAAGGAGTTACTCAAGAAGTACAAGCTACAAGATGTCAAACATAGAACAACTCCAATGAGTAGTAGCACTAAACTAGACTTAGACGAGAAAGGTAAAGTCGTAGATCCGAAACTCTATAGAGCTATGATTGGATCTCTACTTTATCTTACATCTAGTAGGCCAAATATTATAATTAGTGTCTGTCTATGTACAAGATTTCAAGCTAATCCAAAAGAATCACATCGCACTATGGTGAAGAGAATATTTAAATATTTTGTAGGAACTCGGACACTTGGTCTTTGGTATTCAAAAGACTCAAGTCCGACTCTTAGTGGATACTTAGATACCGAGTATGCTAGATACAAGGCTGATAAAAAGAGTACCTCAGGAACATGTCAATTTCTAGGTCAATCACTCATCTTCTAGCACTCAAAGAAGCAAAATTCAATTGCTCTATCAACGACAGAGGCAGAGTACATAACAGCTAGAGCTTACTCGTGCTCGGATTCTATATATCAATCAACATTTGAAGGATCTAGGACTATCATCCACGAGTCATTCCTATCAAGTGCGATAATCAAACCGCCATCAATATTACAAAAATCCAGTTCAACACTAAAAAGGAAGCACATTGAGGTCAACTATCATTTTCCGAGAGACCACTCGAAAAGGGAGATATTGAACTTGAATTTATTCCTACTTAATTTCAATTAGCTGATATCTTTACAAACCTCTAAGTGAAGATCAATTCTGTTTTATTAGGAATGAACTTGGAATGTTGAATGCATGATTGCTTGGGTGATTACATGAGAAATTATGTGTTTTCATTGTTTATTAACTATTCTCGTCTAAATAACTCATGGTTTAGTTGAAACTTCATGAAACTTAGCTCCATTTATTAGTTTCGAGTATGTTCCGACCACCTTAGACAATCTACTAAGGCATACTCGGTTATGAGAAAAATGGACATTAAAATTATGAGATCATCTCTAATTCAATAGAGAATCTTTGAAATATTTTCAAAACTTTCTTTTTCGCTCTTTGGCAAGCAAACTGTCTAGAAACTAGCCGTTAAAGAAATCGGCTTTAAGACGTAATCGCTAAAGGGACACTAGAATGCCAAATGGTCAGCTAGCCATTACTCTGCAAACTAAGTAAGTTGAGGTTTCATTCTATGAGAGCCTTTTATCTATATATAGCCTTTGTTCACCCTCATTCTTTCACTTTGCTATTTTTTCTTTCTCACTCTCATTTCTATAACTCGGAACTCTCACTCGGACACTCTTTTAGACTCAAAACCTTACTTTTCTCCTCTCTCACTTTCACTCTCACTCGTTCAATTCTTCATTCTTTGTCAAATCTTCTCTGTCTCTCAACATGATGAAGAGAGGAAGTGTCGTTGAAGGAGGCTATGCACTAAGAAGGTAAGAACCCGAGTTACTTAGCTTGAGGATCCCATAAAGGATACCTCAAAAGGTAAAGCTCTCTCTTTCGAAGAACCAAAACATTCCATCGTTGCACAATATTACTTTCCGGAAGAGAAATTCTTCTTTTCCACCAAACTTTCGTGGGTTAAACCACTCATAAAAACAAGTGGTTTCTACTACCTGTGTTTATATGATTATATCTATCCCGAGCTTATCTTCAAATTCTATTAGAACATGTCCTCAAAGGACAATGTTGTCTACTCCTCCGTTCAAGGAAAGAGCATCACTATCAATCTTCCTTTACTTCACAAACTGTTTGATGTTTAATGTTTGTTTCGAACTCAAACCTCATTCCTTTCATTGAAATTGCTGATGAATTCCTTGAAAAGTATGCCCAAGTCTTTCTAAAATCTCAAAAGAAGTTTTTAGTTACCTACATAAAGTATGAGGCCAAACTTCTTTGCTTCTTTCTAGTGAGAACCGTGTTCTCATTTTATCCTTCTAAAGAGAACCCCAACAACAAGGTTCTCAAAGTTCTTTTTGATATGCTTGAGGGATATGAGGTTGACCTCTTCCCTTACATCATCGAACAAATAGCTTCGATCACCCTAGATCAAAAGTAGCCCTCTCTACCTTTTCAAACTCTCTCTCCAAAATTTTTGCTCAATTCCAAGTGGAACTTCCTATTGATCCAAATGAATTTCAGGAGCCAGCCATCTATATTGGCAAGGATAAGATGCTCAATCTTGGATACCAAAAACTGAATCGGTGTATGGATTCATAGTTGTAATCTCCCTCATCCTCCTTCTCCATTTAAGATGAGTGGAGCAAAAACTTTTCTTCCGATTGCGGGTCCATCTTCTCAACCAACCCCTTCTACCGATCACCTTCGAAGGAGGCATCACGGTTTGATGCTCTAGCCAAAGAGTTCTAATTAACTCTTGGTGCTTTCTAGGCTTTTATGCCAATCTTGACTCGGTTTTAAAGCATGACTCAAAAGGAGATTGATCGAGTCGGACTCTAGTCACCGAGCTCAAGGAGGTCATCAAGAAGCAACATGAGCAGATTAGTCACCTCCAAGGGCGCAGATCTAAGGCTACCGAGGACTCGGAATTAGACTCGTCCTCGAGTCATCCACATCTTCCGAATCGGACTTAGACTCGGAAGAAGAAGCTGGAGTAGGCCAAGAAGAAGGCTAAGGAGATAATGAAGCTGAGTTTATTTCCTTTGAGCACACTAAATCGGCTTCTAAGGAAGTCGGGGATGTTGGTCGGTCCCAAGCATAGCCATCTTCATAGCCCACTCAGCTCGAACAAGGGAGGGCTTAGAAGAGGAAGTTGAGGAAGCACAACCCTTAGTTTGAAGAACTATCAAACCAGAACAACCGCCTCCTCCTCCATTGCCGCTAGTCGTGTAACCACCAGCTTCGTCCCAATGGCACGAGTGCAAGCATAGGGCACCCGAAGGTTTTCTCGTGGAGAGTCCGAGTCACCCTAGAGGGGGTGAATATGGTAATGAAGAAATTTAAACAATTTTTGTAACATATCAGCTAAAGAGCAGATTCCGAGTCTAGATTGGACCTAGAAAAGTGATAACCTAGATTTATGTGGAAACCCGCCTAGGGTAGAAAACCACGGACAGTGCTAATTCAAGCACCAAGTCAAATCCACTATTTTGAATCCACAAAATACAAGGACCGACTCTACCGGAACTCGCTCCCTTAAACAATTCCTTATAGTATTTTCCTAGACTCGAAGTTACCTCATTCGATCTAGTACTTCCTGACCGAGGTAACCTTTACAATAGGGACAACCGAGCTGAGTTAACCCTTACAGCTTAGTCAAGGTACCTTACTCGTAAAGTAAGAAGAGAATGTGACAAATTACAAGACTTTCTTTACAACTCGGAAAATATTAAATACGAGACTTGGAGTTCTAAATAGAAGATTGAATAAAGAATCAAAACAACAACTTTTGCTCAAGTAATATGTTTAACAATAATGTTCAACAATCTTCTAGTCTTGTGAGATGGCTTCTATTTATATCCAACCAAGCGGAGTGACCGTTGAGTCTTGGTTCCGAACGAAGTCTTCACTAGCCATTGTAACGGCTCTTCTAAGTCACTCGGAAAAGATCCGTTGGGATGTGAATGTTGTGCGACGGGTCTTGGCTCCAAAAGATGGTTCAATCACTTGGTGGTGACTAAAAGTTGTGGTGGAAACAACCGTTAAGCCTAGAGTTGGAGTTTTCTAGTTTTGGAAACAGACAACCTTGACATGGTGTTTGAGCCATGTACGTAAGTAGATAGAACCTGTCAGCTGGTGATTGACAGCTAGAAGCCGGTTACTTTTTTATTGAAAAAATGAGTTAGCCTCGTTTGAATAACCTACAAAAGTAAACCACATTGGTTCTCAAAGTATAAAATACTTTGGTTCAAGATTAGGCACGAGATAATAATTAAATTAGAACAATTAAGTGCTTAATTATTTTTGGCCTAGAAGAGTGGAATTTTCCGAGTCTAATATTCAATATACTCAAATTCCATTTGAGTTAATCCTAAGGATGATCAAGTAGAGAGAGTAAAATATCGAGTATAACAACTTGATCTGGACAAATAATTCTCAAGGAAATAAACTGACTTAGAATAAGGAATTAACAATGTAATTCTTTTTGTGTTGAAATATGCAGTCAGTACTCGGAATAAGAGCGTTAGAGAAATTATTTGAGCATGTAATAGTTCCGAGTGATGTCCGAGTGAGTTAGAAACATCGGTGTAGAAGATATGCAATAAGGTACTTTCTCGGTCAGTTAGAACGTAATGAAAACTAAACAAGAGTTTCTATAATGCTCATAATGACTTGAAATCAAAACTTTAGAGAGATAGGATTTATAACCGAGTCTTTATGTATTACTCGGAATGACTTAGAGTTAGGATCTAGGTCTTCAATCTCCCCTTTTGATGAAAGGCATTCCACACTTAGATAGAAACTTGTTAGTGCGATACTTGAGTTTTCATTTTCACTATCCGTAACATATCGAGCAAGGAGTGACTAATGAGAAATATTCCATACTTATAAAAATGTATTGCATATAATATCATCACTCATAACAATTATACGGAAAATAAATCGAGCAAAGAAATGAACATATTATATGAGAGCAGAAAAAATAAGAAGAAATATCTAACCGAAAAAACATGTAACTCAAAAATAAGTCCGTTCGTGAGAAAAAATATTCATTCATTCATTGCTCAAAGAAAGAGAGGGTGAGCTCCCCTAAACACAACATCAAGTTTTCTATAATTCTCTCCCCTAGGATTTCATCAAAAAGGAGGGATGAAAATATCAAGTAAGTACAATTGATGTTCGACAAAAAAAAAAATATAGAAGAAAAGAAAATAGACTAAGAAGGGGGAGCTTGCTGGCAGGAGGAGGAGGGATCGGCGGTGCGCTAGCGCCGATATGCTTGAGAGGAGGTGGATGATCGTGGCGGCGCAGCACAGGGATGTCCGGAAGTTGCTTCGTCTTGGTTGTCCGAGCTAGAGGTATATCCTCTTCGAGCTCATCCTCCCGAAAGGCAGCGGAGGGAGGTGCTTCGACTTAACGTACTGTGGATTGACCAATGTCCCTAACTTCCTCCGACCCACTCGGATCGTCATCCGAGGAGATCGGTTCTAGTTAAGGAGCCGCTGCACCTTGGCCCTCGAGGTTGAGCGGCCTCCTCTTTCTATTTCTCTTCTTCCTCTTTCTCCTTTTCCTTCTCCTCCTCGAGTTGAGCTGCTTCATTACTGACTTCTTCTTCTTCCACCTCAGCTGAGGAAGACTTGGCTGGTCCGGAGGACTCCTCAAAAGTGTCTAAACTTTCTAGGTCCTGGGCAACCTTGGACCTGCGTTCATGAAGAAGGCTGAGTTGCTCGCGTTACTCGGCGATGATGCTCTTAAGCTCGATCAACGGATCCTGGTTCTCCCGAATCCGAGACCGGCCGGTCTTCCGGTTGATAACTAGTTCAATATCACCTTTCTCATAATGGTCTCTCGAGAAAATGATACCCGACTTCAATATGCTTTGTTTTTGAGTGCTCGAACCGGATTCTTGGTTATGCTGATTGCACTCTAATTGTCACACTTGATTGGGATAGATTTGAATGATAGTCCTAGATCCTTCAAGTGCTCGCTTGATCCACGAATTTGAGCACAGCAAGCTCCAATTGCAATGTACTAAACTTCGACAGTTGATAGAGCAATAAAATTTTGTTTCTTTGAGTGCCATGAGATGAGGGATTGACCCGAAATTGGCATGCTCCCGATGTGCTCTTTTTATCAACTTTATATCCAAGCATAATCAGCATCCGAGTACCCAGTGAGAGTCGGTTACGAGTCTTTCGAAAACCATAGACCAAGATTCCGAGTCCCTACAATATATCTCGAAAATTCTCTTCACCGTAGAGCCCGAAATCTTGCACATAAGAAGACATCGAACATGATATTTGGCCTACTAGATGTCGGATAAAGTAGAGATCCGATCATACCTCTATAGAGTTTCTCATCTACAGACTTTACCTTTTTCATCCGAGTCCAGCTTCAAACTCGCTACTCATAGGTGTTGCTGCATGCTTCACATCTTGTAGTATTTACTTCTTCAAAAGCTCATTGGTATACTTGGATTGATGGACATAAATGCCATCCTTGTCTTGTTTGATTTGTAGACCAAGAAAGAAGTTGAGTTCTCCCATCATGCTCATTTGGAACTCCTGTCTCATCAACTCGTAAAACTCTTGAGATAGAGTTTCATTAGTAGCTTCAAAAATGATATCATCAACATAGATTTGAGCAATAAGAAAATCTTTCCCCTTGATTTTTATGAAAAGAGTTTTATCAATCTGACCTCTTTTGAAATCATTTTCAACCAAGAAACTGCTAAGTCTTTCATACCAAGTCGTGGCGACTTGTTTAAGACCATATAAAGCTTTTTGCTATTTGAAAACATGATTTGGAAATTCCGAGTTTTCAAATCCAGGGGTTGCTCAACATAGGCTTCTTCTTGAATGAAACCATTCAGAAAAGCACATTTCACATCCATTTGATAAAGCTTGATATTCATGCTAGATGTAAATGCCAACAGGATTCCGATTGCTTCAATCCCGTCAACATATGCAAAGGTTTCCCCACAATCAAGTTTGTTCTTACTGCTGACTACTAACCCTTCCTCATCCAGTTTGTTCTTAAAAACTCATTTGGTTCCTATAACTGGGTGGTTAGATGGTTGTTTGGTCGGAGTCCGGACTTGGTTTCTTTCAAATTGATCGAGCTCTTCTTGCATGGCCTCTATCCATTCAGGTTCATTTAGGGCTTCTAGTGCATTTTGGGTTCGATTAATTATATAAATGTAGAAAATGCACATAGATTATGCAAAGAAGATTGAGTCCTTACCTCACTCGTTGATATTAGAAAGTATGTTTTTAGGTGGGTGGCTGGATGCATAATTGAAAGCTTTACCTGTCCTTTGATTTACGAAGTTTGTTGGTTGAGCATGTTGATCTTCGATTGGTTGATCTTGCTGAGTCTCATTGACTTGCTCTTCAAGCATTCTGAGCTGGCTCTTGAGTTTGTTCAATCTCGAGTCATACCATTCCGAGTTGCTTCATTCCGAGTTGCCTCATTAATTCTGTTTTGACTCTTTCGAGCTCAGCCTCAGCAAGGTCGTCTTCATATCTGTTGAGTCCGAGATCCGAGAATGTGGACTCACTTATCCTACCAAGATCAATTTCATCAAAGACAGCGTGGATACTTTCTTCCACTTTGTTAGTTCTTTTGTTAAAAACTAGATAAGCTTTGCTATGAGATGAATAACACGAAATATACCTTCATCCGACCTAGCATCAAACTTAGCCGGATACTCCTTACTATTGTTGTGGACAAAATACTTACAACCAAATGGTTTGAAGTAGGAGATGTTGGGTTTCTTCCCGTTGTAAAGCTCGTAGGGTGTTTTCTTCAAGATGGGTCCGATGAGGCATCCGTTGAGTGTGTAATTTGTCTGTGTTGATCGCTTCGACCTGTAAATAGTAAGGTAGATCATTTTCAATCATTATAGTCCTTCCTATTTCTTCAAGCATTTTGGTCTTTCTCTCCACTACTCCATTCCGTTGAGGAGTTCTTGGTGCAGAGAAGTTGTGGGAGATGCCATTCTTGTCACAAAACTCTGCAAATTCCGAGTAATCGAACCCTCTTCCATGGTCGGTTCGAATCCTTCCGATCCGAATCCGAGACTCCACTTGAATTTTTCTGCAGAGCTTAGTGAACTCTTTGAAGGCTTCGTTCTTGTGCTTAAGAAAACACACCTAAGTAAATCGTGAGAAATCATCAACAATAACAAGTACATACGATTTACCTCTTAGACTTTTCACAGAATTTTACAACATAAATCCATATGAAGCAATTCAAGCACTTTGGATGTAGATACGATTTTGAGTGGCTTGAAAGATGATCTAACCCGCTTACCCTTTATGCATGCCTCATAAATTTTATCTTTCTTGAAGGCACGATTAGCTAAACCCCTAACCAAACCATGAGATGCAAGTTTCTTAATAGTATGCATGCTAATATGACCTAGTCTACGATGCCGAGTCCATGAATCATCATTCACGGATGCTTTTAAATAAGATAAATTCTTACTTGAATCTGAGAGAGGAATAATGTAAGTGTTACCCGACCTCGGACCCGAGAGTTTAGTCTCTCCGGTGACTACATCGGAGATGTAGCAGTTGGTCCGAGTGAACATTACCTCTTGACCTTTATCACATAGCCGAGAAATGCTAAGGAGATTGTATTTTAGTCCTTTAACAAGGTAGACTGGGCTGAAAGTGTTGTTTCCTTCACTAATTTTGCCAATCCCTACTATCCCGCCTTTCTCTGTTATCTCCAAATGTGACTTTTCCTCCTTTCATATCTTCTTGCTTAGAGAGGAGTCTTGAATCTCCCGACATGTGGCGTGACTAACCATTGTCTAAGTACCAATGACCTTTCTTCCTCTTCCGATTTACCTGCAAGACAAAAACAAACTAACCCTTCTCACTTCCTATTACGAACCCAAGTAACTCCTTTTACTCGTAGTCCTTTTCGAGGAAGAGCACTTTTGGGAACCCGGATTTGAATAATTTTTCGTCTAGTCTAATTCCGATTCTTCCTTCTAAAAACTAAGTCTATGTCTCGTTTTTTTAAAATAACTTCTTTTGTAAACTAGGGAGAAGGCTTTTTCTCGTAAGCTGGTATGGGCTCAGTCCTCTATTAATTTATATGAATAGGACTATGCTCAGCCTTCCCGAACTTTATAGTTCGGAATCCTTTTGAAAAGATTAGACTAGGACTTTGATTCCTCTTCTTCATTAAAACCAAGTCCTTCTTTCCGGAAGGAGACACATTGAGAGTCTAGAAGCATATCAAGGTTTTTCCGACCTTGAGTGAATTTTAAAACAAGCTCTTGAGACTCATTGAGCTTTCTTTTCGATTGCTCATTCTCTGTTTTGAGTAACTCAGCATACGTCTCATTTGCTTGAGTACTGGTCTTAAGTTCTTTCGAGATATGGTCTCAGCTTTTCTAATTCATTTTTCAAAACATTGCTCCGATCGATAAGAGACTCAATTGTTCTTTGACCTGGAATGAGTTAAAATTGGACTTTTCTTCCAAAGTAAAAGTATATCTTGCTAAATCAACTTTAGAAAATTTGAGAAAGTATTAAACTACTTCATCAATATCTCGAGTCCTCCTTGTTTGACTCCGATTCAGCTTCCGAATCCGTTAGTGCCATAAGATACTTTGAGTCGTCCGAGTCATCTTCTTCGAGATGAGTCACCATCATTCCAGGTAGCCATCATAGCCTTTTTCTTTCTGTCCTTCTTTCTCTTGGGACAGTCTTTGACTATGTGCTCCTTGCTACCACATTCAAAACAATCGAGTTCTTAAATAATGATAACTTTGAAGGAGAAGAATATTTACCTTTTCTGTTCTTCTTATCTTTCTTGTAGAACTCAACTTTTGGCCTCTTTTCCCACTTCTTCTATTTCATCATTTTCTTAAAGCCGTGGGCCATGAGTGCCATGGGATCCTCTTCGATTCCGAGGAGCTCGGACCTTCACGTCTACTTTCCGAGGCTTTTAGCATAATGTTCTTTTTGGTGCTGACCTCTCGCATCCTTTTTTCTAGATGAATCTCGTGGGTCGAGTAACTTGCCAATAAGCTCGAATGGCCTTAGTTGAGAAAGTTTCGAGCTTCTTCAATGACTGTCACCTTCGGACCCCATCTCTTCTTTGGTAGACATCTTAAGATTTTTCTGGACATTTCTTCATGAGAAATTTTTCTACCCAGAGATTTGAGATTTTTGGTAATCTCTATGAACCGAATATACATCTCGAGTGATGTTTTCTTCCGGCTCTATCATGAACATCTCATCTTTGTGAAGATACTCGACTTATCATCGCCTACTTCACCTGGCTTGTTCCTTCATAGGTGTTAACAAGAATGTCCCACACCTCTTTAGCCGTGTCACGAGCCGAGACCCTGTTGTATTCTTCGATGCTAATGGCACACATCGGTGTGTTCATAGCTTTGAAATTCCTTATGAATTTTTCGGTCTCCTCGGTGGTGAACTTAGATTTGGCTTTAGGCATAAGAGTTGCATTCTATGTCTTTATTGGAATATAGTTGCCGGCTTGGATGATGTTCCAAACTTCTTCATCGTTGTCCATCGAGAAACATTCCATCATCTTCTTCCAATGGGCAAAGTTTGACCCTTTGAACTTCGGTGGTCCGGTAGATGATCTTCCTTCATCGAACTCTCCATTGTTCCGAACCATCCGATCTTTATACCTTTGGATGGTGAGATCATCCTGAAAGGCTAGCTATGATACCAATTTAAGGTTTGCTCGTGGAGAGTCCGAGTCACCCTAGAGAGGGGGTGAATAGGGTGATGAAGAAATTTAAATGATTTTTGCAACAGTTCAGCTAAACAGCAGATTCCGAGTCTAGATTAGACTGAGAAAAGTGATGACACAGCTTTACGTGGAAACCCTCCCAAGGAAGAAAACCACAGACAAGTGCTAATCCAAGTACCAAGTCAAATCCACTATTTTGAATCCATAAAATACAAGGACTCGTGCTAGAATTGCTCCCTTAAACAATTCCTTATAATGTTTTCCTAGACTAAGAAGTTACCTTATCCGATCTAGTATTTCCGGACTGAGGTAACCTTTACAATCAGGAACAATAGAGCTGAGTTAACCCTTACAACTAAGTCAAGGGACCTTACTCAGAAAGTAAGAAGAGAATATGATTGATTACAAGACTTTCTTTACAACTCGGAAAATATTAAATACGAGACTTGGAGTTGTAAATAGAAGATTGAATAAACAATGAAAGGAACAACTTTAGCTCAAGTAATGTGTTTAGCAATAATGTTCAACAATCTTCTAGTCTTGTGAGATGGCTTCTATTTATATCAAACCAAGCAAATTGACCATTGAGGCTTGGTTCCGAACGTAAGTCTTCATTAGTCGTTGTAATCGGCTCTCCTAAGTCACTCGAAAAGATCCCTTGGGATGTGAATGTTGTGCAACGGGTCTTGGCTCCAAAAGATGGTTCAATCACTTGGTGGTGACTGAAAGTTGTGGTGGAACACCCGTTAAGCCTAGATTGGAGTTTTCCATTTTTGGAAACAGACAACCTTGACATGGTGTCCGAGCCATGTTCGAAGTAGATAGAACCTACCCGATGGTGATTGACACCTAGAAGTCTCGTTACTTTTGTATTTCAAAAGTAAACCACATTGGTTCTCAATGCAAAAATACTTTGGTTCAAGATTAGGCACATATAATAATTAAATTAGAACAATTAAGTGCCTAATTATTTTTGGCCTAGAAGAGTGGAATTTTCTGAGTCTAATATTCAATATACTCAAATTCCATATGAATCAATCCTAATGATGATCAAGTAGAGAGAGTAAAATATCATAGTATAACAACTTGATCTAGACAAATAATGCTCAAGGAAATAAACTGACTTAGAATAAGGAATTAACAATGTAATTCTCTTTGTGTTGAAATATGCAATCGTACTCATAATAAGAGTGTTAGAGAAATTATTTGAGCATGCGATAGTTTTGAGTGATGTCCGAGTGAGTCGAAACATCGGTGTTGAAGATATGCAATAAGGTGCTTTCGAGTCACTCATAACAGAATGAAAACTTGCACAATATTTCTATAATGCTTAGAATGACTTGAAATCAAAACATAAGAGAGATAGAATTTATACCTGAGTCTTTATATAGTACTCAAAATGACTTAGGGGTGTGTTTGGTTGTAGGAAAAATATTTTCCCAGGAAAATATTTTTCATGGGAAAATGAATTTCCAAGGAAAACCATTTTCCACCCACATTTTCCTTTGTTTGATAGAAGAAAAATAATTTTCTAAAATAGCTATTTAAATGCAAAAACCAACCATAAAAATCCAATTAATATGAAAAAAAGTAAATAACTAATTCAACTTCAAAACCTTACTATATATATATATATATATATATATATATATATATATATATATATATATATATATATATATATATATATATATATATATATATATATATGCAAAAACCAATCATAAAAATCCCATAAATATGAAAAGAAAACGTAAATAACTAATTTAACTATATATATATATATATCTATATATATCTATATATATATATATATATATATCTATATATATATATATATATATATATATCTATATATATATATATATATATATATATATATATATATATATATATATATATATTTGAGAGCACCTAAATTTTATAAGTTTTTACATCTCCCTATGATCAAACTTTTACATGTATAAAATAATAGAAATTTAAAAAAAAGAAACAAATACTATAAAAAGAATTTTCATCAATGAACTTTAAAACAAAAAAGGAAAAAAGATAAGGACAAAATTTGAAAAAAGAAACTGAAGGTGGTAAAGTAAGAGAAGCTTAGAACCCGAACTCTCATTGGTAAGACTTTATTTTCCCTTAATTGAGGCGAGAGGAAAATTAACTTCCTTCCTCATAAAAGGAAATTTATTTTCCCTTGATTGAGTGAAATTATTTTCCCCATAAAATATTTATCCACCACTTATGATACCAAACGCCGGAAAATAGAATGATAATTTTCCGAGAAAATATTTTCCAATGAAACAAACACACCCTTAGAGTTAGGATCCGAGTCTTCGTAACCCGTTTCTCCTCCTCCATTCGAACTGCTCCACCCCTTCTTAGTTCATTTTTTTCTTTATTTTTTTACAACAATCTATTTCTTCTCTCTTTCCTACTTATGTTTTGATGAAATGCATAGGGGAGAGATAAATAGGAGAGAAAGTTGTCCGGTTTAGGGGAGTGTAACATTTCGTTTTGTTTTCATGTTGTATGCTCCCATGTGTATAAATTCAATGATAATCTATGTATTTTCTATGATTCAATGATTCCTTATATATTTTTTGCTTTAATAATTTGCTCCGATAAGCTTAGATATTTGATTATGCTATGATACGATGACAAATAGCTCGATAACTCGTTATAGCTCGAACCTCTATTTCTAACTAAAATTGCAAGTATTATGCTTACTTAGACTATTCTAATAGCTATCAGTATTTGAGCACCGAAAACTTAACTATTTGAACTTCCAACTCTTATTTTTTAAGTGTTGAATGCCTTTCATTAAAAAATGGGAGATTGAAAACTTAGGTATAACTCTATCTCTCGTTATGGTTTTGAATTCAAGTGATTCACACATCTTAAGAAACTCATCTTTAAGTTTTCAATTTTGTCCGACCTACTCGTAAATCAATTTTTGAGTGAAACGCTAATATCCGAGTTTCTAACCCAATCAGATACATCTCATACAATCATCTTACCTAAATAATTTCACATGCACATCTTACTCTTGGTGAAAGTTGAATCAAAATTATTTTGTTAATTCTAATCTTAAGTCGATTTATTTAACTTAAATTATCTATTGGCAAATTGATGCAATGTATCTATATACTTTTAAACTCTTCAATTAGTTAAAAATAGACACAAAATGGAACTAGAACATATTGAATAATAGACTTAGAAAATTTCATTTATTCATGTTAAGGATAATTAAGTGCTTAATTATTTGATTTAAATTTTTATCCTTGACTTATCTTGGATAAAAGTATGTTTATACTTTGAGTACCACTTTGACTTGTTTTTGTAGGATGATTGAAGTGATTTAAATCAATTTGAAAAGCAAAAGCAACTAGCTTCTAACAGCTTAAACGCCAAGCACAAAAAGCCCTATTTCCAAGACGACTCAAACACTCGTGTCGTGGTTGTTTGTTTCCATGTCCAGTTAACTCCAACGTTGAGTCTACTCGGTTATTTCCACCCTAGATTTCAGTCACAATAAGTGGGATGGACCACTTTTTGAGCCGATGGTTCTCTTTCCGAGGGACTCGGACTATCCATTACAACGGCTAATGAAGCTTCCTAATCTAGGATAAGTCACAACAACTATCCGCCATGCTTATTATAAATAAAAGCCACACTACAAGACTTAGATTATTGCTGGGACTGAATTCCGATCTCATACACTCAATCTTTTTTAGCTTTCAACTTTGTACTTAGTTTTCTCAACTTCGAGTTAAAACAGAAGAAGTCTTGTAATCAATTATACTCTTAATTTCTTTACTTCTCTGTAATTTCCCTTAACCGAGTTGTAAAGGGAAACTTAGCTCAATTGTACCTAGCTGTAAGGTTAACTCGGTTAGGAAGTACTAAGGCGGATAACGGAACTTCGTGCCTAGAAAAACTTGTATTGAATTGTCTAAGGGAGAAGTTCTATAAGAGTCACTCCTTATTTTGTGGATTCAAAATAGTGGATCCGGCTTAGTATCCGGATTGACAAAGTCCCCGGTTTTGTGCCCCAGGAGGATTTCCATGTATCACTCTTTGTTTTTACTTTCTAGTTCATTTTAGACTCGTAATCACTTTTCAAAGTTCCGACTTGCCCGAAAATCTTTTAATTTCGCAAAATTTCCTTCTCACCCTATTCACCCCCTCTAGGGTGACTCACACTCTTAAGAGCAAAGCTTCAAAGTCATTCTTCGTGATTTAAAGTAGATTAAGCAAGAAGAAAATAAGAGGTTCACCGACTTCTTTACTCGATGGAGGGCAAAAGACACCTACGTGGCTTACCTACCCTCTAAAAAGATCAGGTGAGATTTATCATTAAAAACCCAAAACCTTCCTATCGCAAGCATTTGAAGTGCTTGCTTTTGATGGACTTAAAACACTACGAGATGGTTGTATGCATATAGAAGAGCAAAAAGCATCCACGGTCACAAAAGTTTTAACCAACTAGAGGACATGTTTAAGTCCATGAAACTCCCTTGTGAAGCACTATTCTTCACCATCCAATGAGCCATCACTCATTAAGGATGACAATAAAATATGCACTTCCCTATTTTAGATCTATCCTAGTTTTAATTCTATTTCTTTTTTAAAAAAAACCAAATCAATATTTTCTAAGTATGAAGGCATGATTTTTGTTATAGATGATACGTAGGAAGCCCTTGGGGTTCAGCCTCAATTCCAATATTTTTCCAATTTCCACATTCTCTTACCCTTTTTTCTTTACCTAATCTCAATCTTGTTTCAAGTTCCTATTTCTAATTTCCAAACACCAAATTCAAATCTACTTTGCCCTTTCCTTTGATAGGAGCAAAAACAAAAATTAATCCGAAGGCATACCATACTAACCCGGCCCGTTGACCAAATTTGAATCATCGGACTCGGGTTTTACTACTCACTCATAGTACTCCACGTTTTTGCTTTGGGCTTCATTTCAAGCAACCCATTTTCATTACTATCGTACTACTCGGACCATTGTGTTCTAATTTTTTTAGGAGTGGGGGCTAGAAGTGTAATTTTATCTATCTTTTTGTATTTATTTTCTTCATCTAAATATAAAGAGTACATTCGTTCTAGAATATAGTCTTGCATTCATCTCCTTTCATGAGTAATTTTTTTAAAATAAACATTAAAATTACAAAGTACTATGCAAGAATTATTCAATCATCCTCACCTATGAAGTTAGCATAAAGGAAGGCCACTAGCATCACCTCTTTGAAAGAAATAATTGTCCATGTGATCAAACATGGACGTCGAAGCTCGCCAATCCTCCAGCTCCTAAAAAGAGTTAGACACTGGGCACCAAAGGAGAACGTGGGGGTTCACATTAAGATGAGCTATTAGAAGGTCAGTCAAAAGGATCGCAAGACTACAACAACTTTAGGAATACTTAAGAGGGGACACAAATTATCCACCATACAAACAAAGTAGCTATTAGCACATAAACTAGAAGCTTCAAGTTAGCACACACAACAAACAAGAGTGTAAAAGAAGTTTTGGGAATGATGAAGGCATCGAAAGAAAACGGGGATAACCCCGAATCAACATCCAGGACCTATAGTCTCATCATTAGAAGCATGGAAAGAAGGCACCAACCCTAAATCTACATCAAAACCAGTGGCATATGACCCTCTTGCTTCACAAATGTTCGCTCAAAAGTGGGCCGCTACACCACCAAAAATTCAAGCACCCCATCGAGCTCCAAATCCAAGAGTGGTAAAAGTTTAAACACCTCATCAATATTCGAGAATCAAGAGCGAGTCAAAAGTTCGGACACCCCATACAACTTTTGATATAAGATAGTGAAAATTTAGACACCCTCCGGAACTTTAGATCCAAGAGTGGTCAAGTTCGAGCACCCCTCAAGCAAGTCTAGATCAAGATCCTTTCCTGGATTTTAGGTGATCAAAATGACCAGGTCTAGGCAAGCATCTTAGCATAAGACAAGCATCTCCTCCTATTCCTAAAAAGTGGATAGACATCGAGCTTTAGATATAAGATTGGTTAAGTTCAAACACCGTGCCAAGCTTTAGATCTAAGAGTGATCAAAGTTCAACCACCCTATCAAATTACAAGCAACGACTCCTTCCCCGGATTTCACTTCATCAAACAAACGACCAAGTCTATGCAACATCCCAACAAAGCTAAGCATTCGTTCCAATCTTGGCGAAAGTGGATAGAAGCCAAGGCTTCGAGTCCTCCAAATGGCCATGTGAAAGTGTAATATCCAAAATTTGAGGTGCTTTCGTCATAAGAAATTAAATATTAAAAGTTAAAGGTAAATTTAAAACTATATTGAATTAAGTTGAATTATAATTTTCCGAGTTAAAACGAAAACCCGAAAATTAGAAACCCGAACTTGGATTAATTAAATGGGCCTTGTAAAAAACTAATTTTGGGGCCAATCACTTTGCAATCCAAAAAGAGAAAATTAATATAGAAAATAAAATTAAAAAAAGACAAAATACTAAAATGAATATAGAAAATAAAAGAAAAGAAAATGGGAAAAAGGTGGTCATCGGTAGAAAAACAAAAGGAAATGGTATAGGTCTGTGTTGGCAAGTGAAAGGAGTAAGGGAGAGTGAGGAGTCCAATTGAAATTGAGAAGCAAAGTCACTTATGTGTAAAAGGGAAATAGGAGAGAGAAACCGACGAGTGAGGGTAAAAGGAAAAAGAGGGAAATTGTGAAAACCCGAAATAGAAAAGAAGGGGAACGAAGATGACCGAAAGAGCAGAGAGAGAGAGAGAGAGGGACTATAATCAAAACAACGATCAAAAATGAGAGGGAGACGAGAGCGAGAGATAGAGAGGGAGCCGAGCCGAGCGAGGGAACCGGACTCGGAGCAAGAGAAGAAAAAGAAGGGCAAGAAAGTGAGACGAGAGACCGAGCATGATGGAAATATTCCATCATCTCAAGCAGACTAGCTCAAATCCACTCGAACACAACAATTCTAAGCTAGCAACAAGCAGTCCAAGAGCCATGCTGATCAAGGATATGAATGAATGTTTTAGTCCAGGACTAATGGGCCAGGATCAATGCATAGGAAAGATTAGATATCCAAGCTTCATCCATCTCATCCGCACCTGGAATTCACCTCACTCGGTTTACGAGTGATCTCTATTATCTCTTACTTGAACAATTTAGTTATTTTGTTGAGAACAATCTTGGTTTATAATAATTTGAGACAATTTGGGTATTGTTGTATCCAGTTGTTGTAGAATATCACTTCTTGTAAGTATTTACGGGCTTGGAGCGATCTTCTAACCCGGTGAAAAGAAGAAGCCACAATCCCTCATACTTAATGATGATTATTACAACATTGAGAAGGAGCCCTTCCCAATTCGGAAGAACTACGAGCCTCTCTCGGAATAAGAATAAATCAGATTGAGAAGACTTCTCCCAAGTCGACCACATTTACGAGCCTTAGAAACTAGGCCACTTGTGTAGGAACCACGACCTAGTTCCCCCATAGAGGGAACCAGATTGGGACCGAGTTTCCCTGTGAATGTTGGGTCTCTTTTTCGTTTTTGAATATTCTTTTTAAAAGATAATTTTTGAAAGTAAATTTGGAAACTAGGGGTGTGTTTCTTATTGAGATTTCTGATTTTGGTAATAGGATTTTAAAAGGGCGATTGATGATTTTTATTATTAATCATTTTATTTTAGAAATTAATTTTAGAAATCTCGAGATATTATTCCATAATTTAGGAAAATATAAAAATACAATCTATATTCCGCAGTAAGGCTTTGGGCCAAAATAGTGGATAACACTAGCTTGGACCAAAGCCAAGCTCGACCACCGGTACTATTTCCTTGGGCAATCAAGCTTAGTTGGGCCCGCCTAGGATTTAGTGGGTTCATTCCTGAAGGGTAAGCAAGGGGTAAAATAAATTTTACCTAGGGGTCCGAAATAGTATTTAAACTATGTTTAAAGGTTGTTAAATGCGGGATCCCTAATGCAAGCACATCATAAAAATACACTACTCAAATTTTCAAGTTTCGCCCTCTTAATAAATGATTTATCCTCCGTGGAGTCGCCATCTGTATGAATCGCAGCTGCACGGAATGACCGGGACCGAGATTCCCAAGAATGCCTTTTGGCGTAGGTTCTTGAAAGTTGAAAAGAATGATTTTAGGGTTTTGAAAGATGAAGTTTTGAAAGCGGGGATTGATCTCTTATTGCGAGTTTTGAATTTTATTAAGTCAAATTAATTGATTAAATCAGATTTAATTGATTGGTGTTTTATTAACCGCTTTATTTTATAAATTATTTTTAAGAATTCCACGGATATTATTTCCTAATTAATGAATAAAATAATTAGAAATTAGGGTTATGCTAGGATTTAGGGACAAATCGGTGTGAAACCATTGAGTTCGTACCTAAGCCTCTGCCGTTGACCACCCAGTGCAGGCGGAACCTCGCAGTCGGCGGTCACAAGCACCGGCTAGGGGCCTGGACTCGAGACAGTCGGCCTCGATCTTTGGCCCGGTAGACAGATCCGATTCCTTTTTAACCTTGCAATTAGAAAATAACCGAGATGCAATTCTAGAAGAAATAAATGAAAAGTAGTTGTGAGTTAGCTTTTAGGAGAGAAAAACTAACAAAAACAAAAATAAAAATTTTCTTTTCCGATCTTAGTATGGGAAGACTAAGACCAAAAAAGGCTAAAATTGACTCCATCGATCTTTGAACCCGGAATCAAATTCGGGGCGAGGGTACAAAATGTAGGGAAAACCCTTCCATTCCGCCCGTTCGAAGACGACCATTACTAGTTAGAGTAGTATACTAAAAGAATATGCTAAACACAAACATACAACATGCTAAACGATAATAAAAGCAACCAAATAGAATTAATGGAAAGCAATAAAGAAAGTAGTAAAGAATGTGATAAAAAAGGAAAAAGTTGAAAACTAAAAGATTACGTCGGACGAGAAGGAATTAAAAAAGCGATTACATCTCTTTGATCCACAATACGTAAATTGATAAATAAAACATAAATTAAATAACCATTTGAAGGCTAAATGATTGCCCTCAGGTTGTCCCACCTTGCCGATCCGGATCACAATGGATCTCTTGATGCAACAACGACAAATCAAAGACAGGGCTTGTTTTTGTGAATGGTAGAAAGGGTGAGTATGTAAGGAGTACGAAGGATCAATTGAATAAATGCCAAGAGATTTGAATAACTGAATATTCTTTATCTCTTTGCACATATTCAACGACGATAAGTAGAAAAGAGGAATGTTTAAGATTAATTTCGACAGAGTAACGTTAATGGATGTGTATTCTGCTTAGCTTTTCGGAGCATAACACATAGGAGAAAGTTGTATGGGAATGAGAGTCAAGGCACTCTATTTATAGGGAGAGACCTTGGTCACAAATGATCTACGATTGTTCTCGACTAGCCATCCAAATAGTTGAAAATAAATCGAGCCATAATATTTTGACATTGAACTAGATAAGGCAAAGATAAAACCGAATAGAATCCGGTTCGTGGCTGATGGCCACCCGGGTGTGCCTAGGGTTTCGTGCCCTAGTGTGTTTCCAAAGGAATCTCCAATCCAAAATGCAACTTTTCACTCAAAAATCCGGGGTTGCGGGCGCCGGGCACGGGCGTGGTTTTGAGGGAAAATGCTCCTAATCTTGTGTGGATTGTTTTATGAAGCTTAAACGCAGAACTTTGATGCTCGTGATCATGAAATACAACGTTTTAATGTCTGTCTTCAGGTCTTCGACTTCTTGTTTGATTGGACAAAAGTAAAATACGGTATTCGAACTTGGAATTTCCCGGTACATAGCACTGGACTCTGTTGTCTCTAAGGGCCTAGCTTAGTCTTGGATCGTCTCGAAAGAAATGGGGATATTTTGATCGACCCAAGGCAAAAGGCTATTTATTTAGTGTTGGGGTTTTTTGTGGTTTACCGGCTTATGTCGCACCAATCAAACACGATCCGAGATCCAAATACTTAAGCAGGACTCGCGATATCATCATTGGGCCAACATAATAAAAAACAGAATTAAAGAGATAAGAGACGACACTTTTTAGGTGTCTACAAAAGTGTAGAAGTGATTACAAGACTTTCTCTTTACAATTCTGAAAGTAAGAATTTAAGAACTATAGTTCTAAACTAAAGATTGTGAATACTCAATTTCTAAGTCTAAGTCATTCTAAGTAATACATGAATACTCGGTATAAACCTCATCCCTCCTAAGTTTTGATTTCAAGTCATTATGAGCATTATAGAAACACTTGTATAAGTTTTCATTCATTTCGACTCGACTTAGAAAGCACATTATTGTATATCTTCTACACTCGATGTTTCGACTTACTCGGACATCACTCGGAGCTATTGCATGTTCAAATAATTTCTCCGACACTTTTATTCTATGCTCGACTGCATATTTCAAAGCAAAAAGAATTATAGTGTTAATTCCCTATTCTAAGTCGGTTTCTCTCCTAGAGAATTATTTGTTCGAGATCAAGTTGTTATACTCGATATTTTACTCTCTCCACTTGATCATCTTTAGGATTGACTCGATGGAATTTCAGTATGTTGAATGTTACACTCGGAAAATTCCACTTCTCTAAGCCTAAGATAATTAAGCTCTTAATTATCCTAATTCAATTATTACTATGCCTAATCTTGGACCAAAGTATTTTATACTTTGAGAACCAAAGTGGTTTACTTTAATAGGTTATTCAAACAAGGCTAGCTCATTTTTGAAATACAAAAGTAGCCGAGCTTCTTATTGTCAATCACCAACAGACAAGCTTTATCTACTTCGAACATAGCCTAAACACCGTGTCGTGGTTATCTATTTCCAAAACTGGAAAACTCCAATGCTAGGCTCAACGGTGGTTTCCACCTTGCTTTTCGGACATCTCCAGTTGACTGGAACACCTTTTGAAGCCAAGAGTCAGTTGCACAACATTCACATCCCAACGGATCTTTTCGAGTGAATTAGAAGAGCCAGTTACGACGAGCATTGAAGACTTTTGTTCACAACCAAGACTCAACGGTCACTCTGTTTGGTTGGATATAAATAAAAGCCACTTTACAAGACTAGAAGATTGCTGAACATCATTGAAAAACACATTACTTAAGCAAAAGGTATTATTTTCATATTGAATCTTCTATTTACGAATCCCGATCTATATTTAATATTTTCCGAGTTGTAAAGTCTTGTAATCGAGTCACATTCTTCTCTTACTTTCTGAGTAAGGTCCCTTGACTAAGCTGTAAGGGTTAACTTAGCTCAATTGTCCCTGATTATAAAGGTTACCTCGGTCGGGAAGTACTAGATCGAGATAAGGGAACCTTTGAGTTTAGGAAAACATTGTAAGGAATTATCTAAGGGAGCGATTCTGCAGAGTCGATCCTATGTATTTTGAGGATTCAAAATAGTGGATTTGACTTGGTACTTGGATTAGCACTGACCGTGGTTTTCCGCCCCGGGAGGGTGTCCACGTATTTACGATTGTTTGCTTTTCTAAGTCTAATCTAGACTCGTAATCAATTGTTTATCACTTTCCAATCAAAAGCTGTCTAAGTTTGTTTAAATTTCCTCATCACCTTATTCACCCCCTCTAGGGTGACTTAGACTTTCTAGGAGTAAACCTTCAATTGGTATCGAGCCTAGCCTTTCAAGAAGGATCTAACAATCCAAAGGTCTAAAGATCGGATGGCTTAGAACATTGGAGAGTTCGATGAAGGAAGATCGTCCACCACACCACCAAAGTTCAAAGGGTCGAACTTTATGCATTAGAAGAAACCGATAGAGTACTTTCTGCTGGACAATGATGAAGATGTCCGGAACATCATACAAGAAGGCAAGTACATCCCAATAAAGATGGAAGGAACAAGATCTATACCTAAAGAAAAATTCAAGTACATCGGTGAGGAAGTAGAGAAGTTCACAAAGAACTTCAAAGCAACGAACAAACCGATTATAAAGGGTTTGGGTTTCTCGGGGAACCTTTTAGCTTATGACCGGGTCTTGTACAAAAACCGCAATAACTTGAGTCACCTCTTTAGTCCCATAGCGACCTGATTTCCTCGGGCCAACCGCTTCAAATACTCCACTCTTTTTGAGGCCTTTAAAAACATTGGGTTGTGGGCTTAACATAACCCATAACAACAAGTTCGTATAGTTCTTGACCGTATGCTATGCACGTCCATCTTCTCCGATCAAGGGTCCAAAGTGTGTGTCCACTACCTAGTGCATTTAGTGGACTTGGATAAAATAAAAGACCTTAATTGGGGCGTGCTCGTGTACACTTGTCTAATAACGGGCTTACGTGGAGAGGCTAGGCGCACCACATCCTAGAAGGTCTCGGAAAACTACATGCCCTTGTGCGCTTTGTGGAAGGTCATTAACATATGCTCGTCCTAACTTAGTCTTCAAAATATTTATCTTTAGTGGATAAGAAATTTACTTGTGTGGTAAATTCGCAACCATGGTTGTACGAATATTTTCCCCAATTTGAGCAAGAAACTACATGATGAGTTTTCGATACGACCAGGAGAAATCTTGAACGATATCCATCCGATTCCAGTCAGCCCTATATGCAATCAAATATCTCTTTACTTGGGCACATATTTCGATCATTCCGAGTAAGGCTTGTTTGTTAAGTGCTAACTTATGAGTTCTTAGCATATATGCTAATTACTTTTTACCTCGTAGGATCGTCATTCTAGGTCCCTTCCTTTGGGAGGCTACCTTAGTAGCTCCGGGACTCATGCCCATGCTGTTGGCCAATAGATGTCATCTAGTAATAGTACTGGAGTTGGTACTTTATGACGTTCATTTCGGCGTTCTCACGGTCGGAGTGCTTCGAAGCCGGGTCAAGATATTCCGCAACTTGGCCTAGTTCCTCCGTAGTTGGACCTAGTTCTTCCGAGGCTCGTGTGGATGTCATTCCTTTGCAAGTTCTTGACCCTTATGGAAACCCCACATGACTTTTGTCGGATGTCATATACTTGGCTTTATTATGAGGTCTCACAACCAACTTGGGACTGCAGGGGCTAGCTCTTCATATGTGGCCGGGATAAGTGGGTTTCAACATCGATCTTGGAGGACATCGGCAATTATGTCTTTGACGATGTTGATGAAGATTGAATAACCGCTTGTAGGGTGCTTAACAATTTAGTATTAATGTATTTTGTATTGTTTGAATCTATGCAACGAGATGAGTGCAAGATCTCGATCTAAAAATGTTGTCTTTATTTATACGATGTGAAAAAATTGAAATACAAATTTGACAAAATGCGCATAGCCCCCATTCATCCCAAAAGAAAATAATAAAAATAAAATGGGAAATGACAACTTGCATGGTCCTCAATAACCGAGCTAATAGAAATGGGCCAACAAAATTGGGCTTTCATCAAAGCCGGTCCACTACGAAAGAAAAGGGGATCGTGGCTGGTTTGGTTGGCGCCGACCTTGGGCATGGTTTCGGCCTAATAGGCATCAACAACGTGAATAATGAGCGAGTGTGGTTCAACAAATTTTCTATAAAAAGGGATCGTGGCGAGGTCCTCGAAAATCACACCTTCAAAACTCAACTGCAACTTCTTCAAACCATATCCCAAAAAAGTCCTTCCGGTTCCTTCTTCTTAAAAAGAATGAACTTCATCACTAAATTAACCCGTTGAATGCACGACATGAATGACGATAGGCTAGGGTTATCAAACTATGGGATGAACACTCTATTTAGCATAAGGCGGTGAGGATCCACTGGACATTGGTAAGGGCTACAATGTCCTTCTCGGATTCCGAGCATCACGCATTCAAGTTCGGGGATAAAAAGCTATGTCCCCTCCCTAAAGAGTTTGATGCCCAAACCATTACCAGATACTAAGATGCAATCCGCATAGATTGAGTTTTGCAGGAATATGCCGCTAAGGCTACTAGTGCTAGATGATCCGGGTTGGAAATGTGAATTATGTGAATTAGAGAAACAACCAAAGGGGTGTTGGGCAAGGGCAAGTTGGTGATAATGTTAGTGATATGGCAAGAAAGTCATGCCATTACTTGTCACAAGGTTCACGGAGGAATGGAATGCTACGTGGCAGCTGGGAAATGTTTCAAATATGGGGAAAAGGGACATATTTCTAGGAATAGTCCTCGGAAGAACAATGAGCAAGTTGTGGACCCGGTAGGTACCAAGAGGCCACACCAAACCGAAGGAACTAGCTCGCAACCGCAAAACAAGAGGACTGGGTACAACAAGAATAGTGAGCCTCCACTTACCATGGGCATAGTCTTCAACATCATGGAACCATACCCATAAGATCCCAGGTAACTCAAGTTTCAAGTTTTGAGGATGAAACTTTTTATAAATGAAGGAGAAATTTAATATCCGAAAAATTAAAGTGCTTGCTTGATAAAGAACTAAATTATTAAAAGTTAAAATAAAAATTTTTGAATTAGTGAATTATACTTTTCGAGTCAAAATGAAAACCCGACAATTTAAACCCAAGCATGAATCAAATAAAAATTGCGCCTTGTGATATTAAATTTGGCCCAATTACATAACATGCCCTAAACATAAGAAAATGAAGTAATAAAAACAAAATACTGAAAATGAAAAAGAAAATTAAAAAGGAAAGGGGAAGAGAGGCAGTCGGAAGATAAGCATAATCTGGCAAATTGTGTTGGCAATTGGAACAAGAAGAATTTTAGGGTCCAATTAAAATTGAGAAGCAAATTTACAAAGGTGTTGAAAGGAGAAGGAGAGACAATAAAACAGAGAGAGAGAGAGAGAGAGAGAGAGAGAGAGAGAGAGGAAATGGGAGTTTGAGTAGAACGAGAGCAGAAACATAACAAGAGAAACGAGAATGAGAGGAAGTCGGTGTAGAAGACCGAAATAGAGACTAAGGGAAATAGGGAAAGTGAGAGACAAAGCGAAAAAAAGAGAGTTGAGCAAAGGTTTGGAACCTAAAACCGGCCAAGGAAAAACAAGAGAGAGGAAGTTGAGAGCAAGAGCGCGAGAGAGGCGAAGCATAGAACTAGAAGAGGGGAAATTAGAGTAGAAAGGAAGATGAGGCACTTCCGGCGTGCTCGCTCGAACAACTAGTGAAAGAATGACAATCGGCGAGCAAAAGGAGGGAAGCGGTAAGATCGGACTAGAACCGAGACTAGGGGCAAGGGTAGCAAGGATTTAGGCGAAGGGAAGGTGAAAGAAACCGAGAGAAAGAAGAAAAGAAAGCAAAAACGCCAATTCAAAATCATTTCAAACCCAAATTCTTAGAACCCTAAGAATTCAAAGTGAATAATTCAACTCTTCTCCTAAAGGTAAAAACGAATTAGGTCAACTAATTGGGGAAATTAATGCATAAATTTGAAGATTTAGGTTTAATTGAAGAAGATTAAGACCTAAAATCACTAAATTACCAACTCGTAAATTGCAAAGCATGAGTGATTTATGTGATGTTTAATTCATGAATTTAATGATGTTTGAGTATTATTGAGCTATATATGGAGAATTTGATGAAATTAACTTGAATAGAATTAGTGAGAAAAATCAAAAAATTGAATTTATGATTTAGGTGCACATTTTTTCGGTAATTACGTCTCATCGTCCGAATTTTTGTTTCTTTATGAGTAGCCTGAATTTCTAAAAATTTTATTGTAGTTTCATGATATTTTGTGACAATTTCATCTAAAGTTTAGTATGCATTTGATGAGTATCTTGAAAGATATGAATTTTTGAGTGAAAATGTGCTATTTTGGGCGAAATTGGGGCTGATTGAGTAATGAGGTTAAGAACTGAAATTTAAGAAGTCATATGGATTGATTAAGAGATATACAATAATTAAGAAAAGTTACAAAACCATAAACCACCTATGCGCGATAATACGCAATCATGAAACGATAAGTTCATTATCGAAATCCTAATATTGATATATTTATGTTATGATGTCTTTATCTTAAAGTACATCGATTATAAATGATATAAGTATATCGATATGAGTTATATTGATTGTACTTGAGTTGGAACTTATTTACGTGAATTCCTAATTGTGAAGATGTTATTTATGAAATTATTGAACATGATTTATATGAATTAAGTGTATCTTGTTGATAAGTAACAAGAAAATAATAAGAAAATAAGAAACATAAACAACTAAAGAAGGGAAAAGGGATTGTGTTATTGATCTAAGATCCCACAAATTAAAGAACCCTCTAAAGCTATGGTCATATAAGTGTCTCATCAACTAAAGCCACATATTATTTTGCATCAATAAATTATTAATAGTATGTGTCCTTCGAGTTTGAGACCACTAATTATTTTTCCTCCAAGAACCGAGCCCACGAATTATTTTGCCTCCAAGAATTAAAGAACTGGGTCTTTAGAGTCGAGTGTAAATCTTCTTTCTATTCCAATTAATATGACTTAAGTCAAGAAGTATGATATTGCAAAATGAATAATTATGCATGATGTGCTAGTTAGAAAGAATAAATGATTTACATTTGATTGAATGCATGAATGAGCTCAACAAAAAGAACAAGAATCAACGATTTACATGATGATTGAATGCATGAATGAGATGAATAAGAAGAATGAATTCCGATTTAACAAGAAATTAATATGATTTAAGACGAGTACTATGATATGACTAATTTATGTGATGGCTTACATGATGAATTATTATATGATGTATTTGCATAGAAATAGTCACTAAAGTATGCATTGGTTGAATTCATAAATATATGATGTTATGTGTCGATCTCGGTTTGTAAGTTTGGTAAGTTTAGTATCTTACATATCTCGAGCGTGTTTACTCTAAATCATATGTTATGAGTGAATATTTAACTTACGTGTGATTGTTAATGAACTAATGTGCAAAGTGAAACAAGGGTTGGGTTTGGGTTATTCACTCGGCTCGTGGAGCTCATGATCTCACCAACGTATTCATGTACCGAAGTGAGTGACTTGTGGCTTTTAGAAGAAGCAGACTAGCGGATATTAGATTCCACACTTGTTATATATTTTATGTTTCCAAGATGTAAAGACCTGTTGTATGTTGAAATAGAAGGTTGATTATGTATATAAAAGACCCATGTGTTTACTACGAGCGTATGACTCGTTGAGTTTATGAATGTGTTTTGTGCGGGGTTAAGGCTTTGAGCCTAAGGGATTAGCCATATTACGGACGGAAATCTGCCGAAAGTTTCAAGAAAACCTTTGAAATGTATAAACACGCTTCCCCATATTAAGAGAAATATTAGTGAACCTAATTTGAAGTCCTGAGTAGCTCGAGGGGTTCCTCCGGGAAACGCTCGCATGTAATACTGGGGTCCCGGGCCTAGGGGGTGGTTACATTTTATGGTATTAGAGCAAGAGTCCTCCAACCTATATATTCTCCTTGTGTCATGTCTATAACATGATTGATTGCTTATGTGTCTAATTGAAAGACGAGTTATGTGATTTGAGTTATATGATTTGATTTATGAACCCATGTGCCTACATGTGATTGAATTAATATTATATGATCAAATTTGTAAATATATGTGCATATGTGCGATTCTATGAATCTATGCTTAGTAATCTAGTGAAGAGTTAATAATGATTCCGTAACTTAGCCTTGTTAGATGGCTGGTGAGGAAGGAAGTGGAAGAACTAAGGAGTAGAGCAACGTAATCGATCCAATGATATGCATTAACCTTTTGAATAAGGTTTTGGAATCATAACCTTCCAAGTTTAGGGGTACTACAAATCCTACTAAGTTAGATGAATGGATGAGGGAGATAGCTAAAATATTTAAGACTATGATGTGTTCTCAAAAGTATAAGGTTAGATTAGCCACACATTTTTCGTTGGAGAAGCCGATCATTGGTGGGATGCGGTTAAACCAAGCATAGAAAAGGAATGAATGAAGCCAATAACTTGGGAGGGACTAAAGGAAAAGATGAATGGTCAAGTACAATCCTAGGATGCGCAGAGAGCTAAGGAATTAGAGTTTATTGACTTGAAACAAGGGAAAGTCGGTGTTATGGAGTATGGTGCGAAATATAAGGAGCTCAGTCGATTTGGTGGGTATTTGGTGGATACAGAGCAAAGACGTGTTGATCGGTTTGAGAATGGTCTAGCATTAGACATACGTGAAAGGATAGCTTCCCAAACCATTACCACATAACAAGATATGTATAAGAAAGCAATCCGCATAGAACGAATTTTACATGAATGTAATGCCATTGAGGCTACTTGTTAAGTCGTATTTTATACATATTTTTAATAGTTATTTAGTTTATATTATATAGTTTATTTTATCTAATTCATCCTATTTTGTTTATTTATAGATAATTATCGAATAAAGTGGGGAAGAAGAGAAAAGACGTTAAAAGTGGGTTTTTAGCTACCGACAAACATCCAAGAAAAAATGAAGTCGGTCAATAAAAATAATGTCATAAAATATTTATTTTATGATATTTTATTTTATGAACTCCTAATTGGAAGAGAAAAGGAAGCTTGGAAGAGAAAAGGAAACTTAGAAGAGAAGGAAGAGGAATAACCCTAACTCCTTCACCATATATATATTAGTCATCATGGAGGAAAAAGGGACACCCTTCTCACATCAGCCCTTGCCCTCACATCAGCCGCCGCCCACCTTCCTTCCCTTGCTGCCGGACACACCAAGCAGCCAGCCACACGTTCGCTGCCCACACAAGCAGCCACCCTAGCTGCTTCCTTTGCTGCCCACATCACAGCTCACACATGCCTATCCTTGGCTACTCATCAACCTCTCACGCCTTCCCTTATCCCACGCCGTCAACCCTTGCTGCTCATCACGTCTCCTCTTTATCATAATCATCCTCATCACCTTCTTACTTTCTTAATCACCCATCATCATCATAACTCCCCACCATCACCTTCTTCATCATCACTATGGTAGGAATATTTTATTATTGTAATTTTTATTTTAAAGACTTTATTTTTATTATTAGTTTAATATTAAAGATGATATTTTTATTTAGTTTATGTGTCCCAAATTACATTATGTTTGAGTAGTTTTTTTTATACTTAGTATAATCTACTTGAAACCATGTTAAATTATTTATTTTGAAACAAAGTTTCGATCTTTATTGTCTTATTGATTCGATCCATGATTCTATGATAATTTGATTTAATGTTTATGATTTTATGTCTAATTAATTGGAGTGCACACTAATTAGTTTTATATAAATTCATATAATAGTTTAAAGGATTTAAGTACGTAATCGCTTGATCTTTTAGACATAAGTATCACCCTAATTAATTATAGATGGCTTATACCCATCTCTTTTAATTAGGAAATTATTATACATCTTTCTTAAATCGATTTACTAGTAGATTGGTTATTAGGTGTTAGATGATATTTTTCTAATACTTAATGCTCTAATTTGATTAAATTCTAGTGCTCGTGCTAGGGTTATCAATATTTGTAGGGTTTATATTAGGGTTAGGCCTAAGTAAACTAATAACTAAGGAAAAATGGGGAAGATCCTCTAGTGGTTGTCTTCTACAATTTAGCTCATGGGTAGATCAATTTGTGTGTTAATGATAAATAATAATTTGCAGGGTGGATATAGATTATACTAAGTGTTTTTATAAATTTGATATCTTTGATAATTATTTGTTTGCTTTTTAATTATTTTCTTTAGTTTGTCAATTTTTATTTACAAAGTTATAATCTTTTATTATTAATTTCTTGACCCCCTCCCTAAAGATCAGTATTTTAGGTTAGTTTTAGTGATTTTATTTTAATTTAATTGTGAGTCTTTATATATTTTAATTTTCAGATTATTTTTCCGTCAGCTTTTATTATTTTTGAGTCAGTTTGTTAGAAATTAGTTTAAAAATAGTTGCTTTTATTATTTCTTGTGTTTAATCTTCTTTTAGGATTTAGATAGAGTCCTAATTTGATGTGATTAAATTTTAGAATTTTTGGAATTAATTTGATAATTTTTCAGATTTAATTCTTGAATTTAATTACTCGTAGTTTTTAGTTAAATAATTTCGTAAATTTGATTTTAAAATTTATTTTTATATTTTTAGGGTCTGGTTAGGTTTAGAAAATTAGTGTTAATATTATAGGTAATTTTAGTATTTATTTTCGTAATTAATTTAATGCAGAATTTTACTTATTTAATTTTCTGTTTTAGAATTTGTTTATTTTCTGATTTAGTTTTCTGTTTTAATAATTCTAAAAATATACAAAAACTATTTCTGGGATATTGTAGTTTTATTATTCTGTATAAATTATTTATTTAGTTGTTAGATAATTTTCTATGATTTTTAGTTATTGATTTTAATTTATATTTTCTATTTTGTTTTTAAGAGTAGTAAATTTAATTAGATTAAAGCTTGAGTGTTATTATATCTTTCCTCGTGGATTCGATCCCTACTTCCGTATGCTATATTGTTATTTATAAGCCTAAGTAGTGGTTTAATTTGTTGCTGTACGACAAGCCTAACAAATTTTGGTGCAGTTGCTTAGGGAAAGAAAATAATAGTTGTTAGTTTTATTTAATTTTGATTTACTATTTTTATTACTTCGTGTGACTTTAATAGTTTCTTTTCGTAGTTTAATTTTTTAGTGTTTTGTTTTATTTTGATAAAGAGCATACATTTTACAAAGTTGAGCCAAATAAGTGTTTCCAATTGTATTTACGTAAGTTCGAAATTATTGAGATGACTTCTTTACGTGAGCTTGCTGCACCTAAATTGGATACACAATTTCTACCTATCTTATATCCTGTATTGGACCGACCACTAAAATTGAACTCTGGATTTTTAAATATGTTACTTAAATTTCATGGACTGCCTCGTGAGGACCCATATCGTCATATCAATGAATTTTATTATTACATGTTCCACTATATAATTTGAGGGAATCACCCAAGACCAAATTAAGTTGAGAGTCTTTCCCTTTTCACTTCCGGATACGGCTCAAGATTGGTTTTATTGCCTACCCCTGCAACATTCACTACATGGACCCAAATTCATACAGACATTGTTAGAGAAAGTTTTTCCTGCATCTAGGATAGGGTCCATTAGAAAGAAAATTTGTGGCATTAAACAAATGATTAGGGAGACTTTTTCCGAATATTGGGAGCGTTTTGATAAATTATGTGCTAGTTGTCCCCAACATCAAATTTTGTGAGCATTTATTGATTCAATATTTTTATAAAGGTTTATTGTTAATAGATAGAAAGATGGTAGATGTTGCTAGTGGAGGGACCTTGTTTAATAAAACTCCAACTCGAGGCTAGAGAATTGTTTAATATTATGGCCCAAAATACTCAACAATTTGGAATGGGAGATACCCAATTTAGGAATGTTAATGAGTTCAATTTAGGTCCATTTGTAGAGACCCAGTTGTCCCAAATTACTCGTTATGTTGAATAAATTGGTGCACGAGAGAAGAAGTAGTAGTTTGTAGTATTTGTCTGTTTAGAGGGTCATGTTGCTAATTCATGCCCTACACAACAAAGAGGGCATGTGAATGCTATTTTTTCCAACCAAGGTCGAATGAATTATAACATATTCTCGAACACTTATGAAGAATGGAGTGACTACTCTAACCTTAGGAATGGATTTCAAGAAAACCCTCTAGAATTTGATCAATCCATTACTCAGGACAAAACTAATTATCTTTTAGAGCAAATCATTAAGAAGATGGATGACCGGAAAAGGAGACTGACCTTAGGTTCCAAAGCTTAGAGATGACCATTGAGCGGGTTCAAGAGAGACAGACTGTCAATGATACCATAATTAGCAACCTCCAAGCCCAAATGCAATCTCAACCTTTCCAAGATCCAAAAGAAAATGTGAGTGTCATAACACATAATAGTGGGAAAGAGTTAGAGGAACCTAGGAAAAACATAGAGGTAGAACCAGAATTAGAGGTTAAGGAATCTGAACTTGACCTAAATAAAGATAAGGCCTCTAATGCTAAGGAAATAGGTGAAAATAAGAAATATCATTACAAGCCTATCCCAACTTTTCCTAGTAGAATGATAAGCACAACTCCTAAGATAGACGAGGCAATTGAAGATATCATAGAAATATCTAGGAAGACAGAAAGAAACATTCCTCTTTTAGATACCATGAAACGAGAACCTCGTTATGCTAAGTTCCTTAAAGATCTATTCACGAACAAATTAAAATTGAAAAGGAACAAAAAAGGTAAGTGTGGGGAGAATACATCTGCTCTTTTCCAAAAGAAATCTCCCACTAATTGTAAGTATGCAGGAGACCGAGATCAATTTAGTGTGGAAAATCCAACTGAATGATCCTTGAGCTACAAAGGTATCGAGCCAAAGACGGTAAATAAAGGCGCTGGTTGGGAGGCAACCCAACATTTTCGAGGAAGTTTCTATAATTTTTATTTTATTTTTACTTTTATTTTTATTTGGCATGCATTAGGGACAATGCTTAAATTAAGTGTGGGGAGTGCATCCTGCATTTTAATTTTATGCATTTATTTTTTTTGAAAAAAATTAATGTCTTTCTTGTGAAGAAACGCATGAACATGAATATATGCTAGGTCAACTTGCTTAAAATTTTTCTGTTTATAGTTTTTCTTTCCCTTTGAAAGTGAGAAATTTGAACATGTTTATTGTCATTCGAGTTGTTTGAGCTGATCCTCATGTATTTCTCCAATTAGTGACAATCATAATTTTTTATGTCAGATTGATCATGTTATATAATCGTGATAGAGGCAATAAATTGACTTAAACCGTTCACCTAGACTACCGAACTTAACAGATTGACTCATTAAAAATATGATTTTTCTTGTCTTGCCTATAAAGTTTAGAATATGTTGGTTTACCAACATAGGTTAGTTCAAGTGGTACGGCATTTGTTCCCCTTAAGTGCCTTGTGTATGGAAAAGACCTGTGCTAGAAGAGTCAACCCAGTTAAGGGCCGTTTACAACTCGAAATATGCCAACAAATAAAAAAAATGTTAGTCCGACAACATGGGTCGGAGTTGGTGGCTCGACACCATTTCCCCTTAAGTTTAGGTCTCAAGTTGAGCCTTATGAATGGAGTAACCCATGCTAGGAGAGTCATGCCCCTTTTGGGCTGATCAATGGCTCGAACCATACTAACGAAAAGAAAAAGAAAATAATAGAGTATTAACTCCAGCACCTCTGTTTGGGTGAGTGAGAGACAGGGAGTGTTATATTTCGAGACCCTATATAGGCCTCGAATATGTGCTTGAATGGAGTTATATATATATATATATTTAAAAAAAAGGAAGTTTGCAAAACAAGTTTATTATCGATTTTGAGTGAGTTATATATCTGCTGATTCGAGTGTCTCCGTAACCATATCGCACCTTAATTTTTCCCATTCTAAAATATTTTAGACCTCTTGACCGAAATGTACATGTTTGAAAAAGATGGATAATTTTTTACTATTGCTTAAATGAAAGAGATATTGTGAGGCTGATGAATAAACTCTCTGATGATAATGAAATGTTTAGTTTTTTTTTCACTTGCTTGGGAAAGACAAATTTTCATCAAACTATTTTCCAAAGTAAGGGAAACCTAATGTATACTTTATGTTTTATGTATATCTTTATATGAAAGCGTATTATTAGATCGAGTCTTAGATTTCTTTGCACGAGGACGTCCAAAGTCTAAGTGTGGAGGATTTGTTAAGTCGTATTTTATACGTATTTTTAGTAGTTATTTAGTTTATATTATATAGTTTATTTTATCTAATTCATCCTATTTTGTTTATTTATAGGTAATTATCAAATAAGTGGGGAAGAAGAGAAAAGACGTTAAAAGTGGGTTTTTAGCTACTGACAAGCATCCAAGAAAAACCATGAAGTCGGTAAATAAAAATAATATGTCATAAAATATTTATTTTATGATATTTTATTTATGAACTCCTAATTGGAAGAGAAAAGGAAGCTTGGGAGAGAAAAGAAAACTTAAAAGAGAAGGAAGAGGAATAACCCTTACTCCTCACCATATATATACTGCTTATCATCATGGACGAAAAACGGACACCCTTCTCACATCAACCCATGCCCTCATATCAGCCGCTGCCCACCTTCATTCCCTTGCTGCCGGACACACCAAGCAGCCAGCCACACACTTGCTGCCTCCTCACGTTCGCTGCCCACACAAGTAGCCACCGTAGCTGCCTCCTTCGCTGCCCACATCACAGCTAACACATGCCTATCCTTAGCTACTCATCAACCTCTCACGCCTTCCCTTATCCCACGCCGTCAACCCTTGCTGCTCATCACGTCTCCTCTTTATCATAATCATCCTCATCACCTTCTTACTTTCTTAATCACCCATCATCATCATAACTCTCCATCATCACCTTCTTCATCATCACTATATTATGGTAGTAATTTTATTATTGTAATTTTTATTTTAAAGACTTTATGTTTATTGTTAGTTTAATATTAAAGATGATATTTTTATTTAGTTTATGTGTCCCAAATTACATTATGTTTGAGTAGTTTTTTTATACTTAGCATAATCTACTTGAAACCATGTTAAATTATTTATTTTGAAACAAAGTTTCGATCTTTATTGTCTTATTGATTCGATCCATGATTCTATGATAATTTGATTTTAATGTTTATGATTTTATGTCTAATTAATTGGAGTGCACACTAATTAGTTTTATATAAATTCATATGATAGTTTAAAGGGTTTAAGTACGTAATCGCTTGATCTTTTAGACATAAGTATCACCCTAGTTAATCATAGATGACTCATACCCATCTCTTTTAATTAGGAAATTATTATACATCCTTCTTAAATCGATTTACTAGTAGATTGGTTATTAAGTGGTAGATGATGTTTTTCTAATACTTAATGCTCTAATTTGATTAAATTCTAGTACTCATGCTAGGGTTATCTATAGTAGTAGAGTTTATATTAGGGTTAGGCCTAAGTAAACTAATAACTAAGGAAAAATGGGGAAGATCCGCTAGTGGTTGTCTTCTACGGTTTAGCTCATTGGTAGATCAATTGGTGTGTTAATAATAAATAATAATTTGCATGGTGGATATAGATTATACTAAGTGTTTTTATAAATTTGATATCTTTGATAATTATTTGTTTGCTTTTTAATTATTTTCTTTAGTTTGTCAATTTTTATGTACAAAGTTATAATCTTTTATTATTAATTTCTTTAGCCCCCTAAAGATCAGTATTTCAGGTTAGTTTTAGTAATTTTATTTTAATTTAATTGTGAGTCTTTATATATTTTAATTTTCAGATTATTTTTACTGTCAGTTTTTATTATTTTTGAGTCGGTTTGTTAGAAATTAGTTTAAAAATAGTTGCTTTTATTATTTCTCGTGTTTTATCTTCTTTTAGGATTTAGATAGAGTCCTAATTTGATGTGATTAAATTTAGAATTTTTGGAATTAATTTGATAATTTTTCAGATTTAATTCTTGAATTTAATTACTGTAGTTTTTAGTTAAATAATTTCGTAAATTCGATTTTAAAATTTATTTTTATATTTTTAGGGTCTGGTTAGGTCTAGAAAATTAGTGTTAATATTATAGGTAATTTTAGTATTTATTTTCGTAATTAATTTAATGCAGAATTTTACTTATTTAATTTTTTGTTTTAGAATTTGTTTATTTTCTGTTTTAGTTTTCTGTTTTAATAATTGTAAAAAATATACAAAAATATTTCTGGGATATTGTAGTTTTATTATTCTGTATAAATTATTTATTTAGTTGTTAGATAATTTTCTATGATTTTTAATTATTGATTTTAATTTATATTTTCTATTTTGTTTTTAAGGGTAGTAAATTTAATTAGATTAAAGCTTGCGTGTTATTATATCTTTCCTCGTGGATTCGATCCCTACTTCCGTATGCTATATTGTTATTTATAAGCCTAAGTAGTGGTTTAATTTGTTGCTGTACGACAAGCTTAACACTACTAGTGCTAGAACATCTGTGGGTGGAAATGTGAATTATGTGAATTTGAGAAACAACCAAAGGGGTGTTGGGCAAGGGCAAGTTGGTGATAATGTTAGTGATATGGCAAGAAAGTCATGCCATTGCTGTCACAAGGTTCACGGAGGAATGGAATGCTACGTGATAGCTGGGAAATGTTTCAAATGTGGGGAAAAGGGACATATTTCTAGGAATAGTCCTCGGAAAAACAATGAGCAAGTTGTGGAGGCGGTAGGTACTAAGAGGCCACACCAAATTGAAGGAACTAGCTCGCAACCGCAAAACAAGAGGACTGGGTATGACAAGAGTAGTGAGCCTCCACTTACCATGGGCATAGTCTTCAACATCATGGAACCATACCCATAAGATCCTAGGTAACTCAAGTTTCAAGTTTCGAGGATGAAACTTTTTATAAGTGAGGGAGAAATGTAATATCCGAAAAATTAAGGTGCTTGCTTGATAAAGAACTAAATTATTAAAAGTTAAAATGAAATTTTTGAATTAGTGAATTATACTATTCGAGTCAAAATGAAAACCCGACAGTTTAAACCCAAGCATGAATCAACTAAAATTGCGCCTTGTGATATTAATTTTGGCCCAATTACATAACATGCCCTAAACACAAGAAAATGAAGTAATAAAAACAAAATACTGAAAATGAAAAAGAAAAAAAAAAAGGAAAGGGGAAGAGAGGCAGTGGAAGATAAACATAATCTAGCAAGTTGTGTTGGCAAAGGGAACAAGAAGAATTTTGGGGTGCAATTAAAATTGAGAAGCAAATTTACAAAGGTGTTGAAAGGAGAGGGAGAGAGAGAAAAAGTTAAAGATAAACCCGAAACAATAAAAGAAGAGAGAGAGCAACTAGGAATTTGAATAGAACGAGAGCGAAACCGAACGAGAGGAAGACGAGGTAGAAAAGCGAAAGAGCGATTGAGGAAAGTAGGGAAAGCAAGAGAGGGGCTGGAAAAAAAAAGAGCGTAGCAAGGGGCTGGAAGATAAAACCAGCTGAGGAAAAATGAGAGAGAGGAAGATGAGATCAAGAGCTCGAGGGAGGCAAAAGTAGAGAAACAGAAGAGGGTAAATTAGAGCAGAAAGGAAGATGAGGCGGTTCAAACGTGCCTGTCCGAATGGCGAGCGAAAGAATGATGGTCGGCGAGCGAGAGGAGGGAGGCGGTGATATCGGACTAGAACCGAGACTTGGGGCAAGGGTAGTAAGGATTGAGGCAAAGGGCAGGTGAAAGAAGTCGGGAGGAAGAAGAAAAGAAAGAAAAATACGCCAATCGAAATCCTATCAAACCCAAATTCTTAGATCCCTAAGAATTAAAAGTGAGTAATTCAACTCTTCTCCTACAGGTAAAAACGAATTAGGTCAACTAACTGGGAAAATTGATGCATGATTTGTAGCTCTAGGCTGAATTGAAGAAGATAGAGACCTAAAATCACTAAATTAGCAACTCGCAAATTGGAAAGCATGTTATGATTTATGTGATGTTTAATTCATGAATTTAATGATGTTTGAGTATTTTTGAGCATGATTATTAAGTTGTATATTGAGAATTTGATGAAATTAGCTTCAACAGAATTAGTGAGAAAAATAAGAATTCTCCTACAGGTAATTACGTCTGCTTGTCCGAATTTTAGCGACTTCAAGAGTAGCCCAAAGTTTATGAAACTTTTACAACAATTTATCATAGATTTCGGTAAAAATTTGGTATGCGTTGGATGAGTATCTTAGAAGATATGGATTTTTTAGTGAAAATGTATTGTTTTCGGCGAGATTGGGGCTGATTGAGTAATCAGGTTAAGAACCGAAATTTAAGAAGCTTTATGGATAGAATAAGAGATATATAATGATTAAGGAAAGTTATAGAACCATAAACCACCTATGCGCGGTAATACGCAATCGTGAAACGATAAGTTCATTAATTAGAAGTCCTAATTGAGATGCTTATGTTATGATGTGTTTATCTTAAAGTATTATAAATGATATAAGCATGTCGATATGGGTTATATTGATTGTATTTGAGTTGGAACATGTTTATGTGAATTGTTGGTTGTGATGTTGTTACTTATGAAGTTATTGAACATGATTTATATAAACTAAGTGTATCTTGTTGATAAGTGATAAGAAAATAATAAGAAAATAAGAAGTATAAACAAGTAAAGAAGGGAAAAAGGATTGTGTTATTGATTTAAGACCCCATGAATTAAAGAACTCACGGAAGCTATGGCTATAGAAGTGCCTGTCAATTAAAGCCACGAATTATTTTGCTTCCACCTATTATTGACAATATGCATCCTTTGGAGTTTGAGGCCACTAATTATTTTGCCTCCAAGAACCGAGCCCACATGTTATTTTGGCTCCAAGAATTAAAGAACCGAGTCTTTAGAGCGGGACATAAATCTTCTTTCCACTCGAATTAATATGACTTAAGTCAAGAAGTATGATATTACGAAATAAATGATTATGCATGATGTTTTACGAAGAAAAATCAATGATTTACATTATGATTGAATGCATGAATGAGCTCAATAAGCGGAATGAATCCTAATGTCATAAGAAATTAATATAATTTAAGACGAGAACTATGATATAACCGATTTACGTGCTAAATGGCTTACATGATGAATGATTACATGATGTATTTGTATAGAACTAATGAATAAAGTATTTATTGGTTGAATTCATGAATAGATGATGTTATGTGTCAATCTCAGCCGGTATGTTTGTTAAGCTTAGTATCTTGCGTGCCTCAAGCATGTTTACTCCGAATCACATGTTATGAGTAAATATCTAACTTACATGCTTTAGTTAATGAACTAATGTGCAATGTGAAACAAGGGGTTGGGTTTGGGTTATTCACTAGGCTCATGGAACTCATCACCTCACCAACATTTTTAGGTACCGAAGTGAGTGACTTGTGGCTTTCAAAAGAAGCGAGACTAGCGAATAGGAGATTCCAGGCTTGTTATATGTTTTATGTTTCCAAGATGTAAAGACCTGTTGTATGTTGAAATAGAAAGTTGATTATAAATATAAAAGACTCATGTGTTTAGTCTAAGCGTGGGGCTCGTTGAGTTGTGTTGTGAATACTCCAAGCGTGTGGCTCGTTGTGTTTATGAATGTGTTTTGTGTAGGGTTAAGGCTTTAAGCTTATGGAATTAGCCATATTACGGATGAAACTCTGCCGAAATTTTCAGGAAAACCTTTGAAATATAGAAACACACTTCTGTCATTTTAAGAGAAAAGTTAGTAAACCTCATTTAAAGTCCTAAGAAGCTCGAGGGGTTCCTATGGGTGAACCTTGGATACGCCGACCTGGGTCGGGGTGGGGTGTTACAGGAAGAGACCTCAATTGTACTAGGTGCATCTATAATGGCTTGTCTATGCTTTTGGGAGGCTGATATAAGTTGTCATATGGAAACATTAGCTTTGAGTTTTTGAAGTTGTCCGAGGATTGTGACTTCTTCTTTGGTAGCTTCTTTCTCTTGTGAGGCTTTCCGAGTCTATTGTGGACTCGCTGGTTCATTGTGTCATCCTGATCTATTGAGGAACTATATTTGAAGAGTGTTTGGTTCACCATAAAAGTCATCATCTTTTAAGAGTGGTATGCCCCGGATGTTGTCATCATTATCATCCTTAGTCTCATAGACGTTCTCTTCATCACTTACTCATAATCCATGGACTTTGGGGTCTAAGGGAGGCAAGCCAATTAATGGTTTGGGTTCCTCGATGTCTTGAATGAAGACATAAGGATCCCACTGACCTGGAATGGGTTTAGAAAAGATAGCTAAGGTTCTGCTGAATGGATTCTTGCTATTGTCCGGTTTTTGAGCAACCTTAGAAGAGGAAGTCGACCATTGCAAAACATGCTCTCTAATTTGTTTTTGAGAGTCCAACATTGTTCCGTATTGTGTCCTCGTGCACGATGGTACCTACATAATTTTCCTGCGTCCCGAGTTTTTGCTCGTTTCAAGGCTTCGGTTCTACTGTTACGAGCAATAACTCAATTTTTCCTTTAGGCGGTAAGAGGTCGGGGCTTGAGCATAACTACGTAGTATCTATAGGAGTGTAGTTAGTACAACTATTAAGGGCATTGACATCCGCACCCTATCGGTATTGCCCGTGTTAGTGGTTTTCTTATCTTTAGATTGGTAGTTACCTCTATAACCAGCCATGATTTTTGTGGTCACGGCAGACAACTCTTCTTCTATCAACATACATGCGTCTTTGAGGGTTGTGATGCTCATGAATGGTAGGAACTGCAAATGTTGATTACAGGCGAGGCTAAAGGTTCTTCACAAAGATTCTAACCTAGTCTTTCTAGGAGGGTCGATCTACCATGTGGGCAACCTTTGCCCTCCATCCGGCGAGGAAGTCAATGAAGATTTATTTCTCCCCTTGTTTGATCAAATCTAAATCTCGAAGGGTGATTGGTAAATTAGTGTTGTAGGAATAATGATGTAGGAACTCCTTGCACGGATCAGTCCAATTAGTGACCTTACATGGGTCGGCTACATTCTACCACTTCGTCATGTCATTATCAAACGTCCATGGGAAGATGATATAGTATGATCTTCGAGTACATTCTTAAGAGTCATTGCTCCTATGAAGTTGTGACCATGATGATGCGGATTCTTGGAACCATGAAACTTACTATCCGGCATTGTAAATTTGGGAGGTATTTTCCCTTGGGGAATAAAGTGAATCCTATGAAGTCAAAGTAGTTACTCTTGAACATGAAGGATTCTCTTAACATCCATTCTATCCGATCTATACATGGATCGAGTCTTAGGTTCGGGGTCGGTTTTGGAGGTGGTGGTAGAGCTCCTTTTTCTTTTTCTTCCTCTTCTTCTCTCTCTTTCTTTTCACTTTTCTATTTCTCTCTTTCCTTCTCTTTCTCCTCATTTTTTATAGAGTCCTTAGAATAAGGTCCGAGTTTCGGACTTGGACTATATTTTTTGATCATGGGCCTCAATCTGGGTTTCCATCTTAGTTGAGGATTCATTGAGCAGGGTGATGATCGGAGATGGCTGTGGTTCTTTATCCATTTGACATGAATTGTTTTTGGGTACTCTCCTACGGCGGAAGATTGATTGAGCTGGTGTTATGTGCACCGAAGTTTGTCGTATTCGCGACCGAGGCATAGAATGAGGAGATGCGGTACTAGACTCCTTATTTAAGGGCTCTAACCTTTTCGAACTCGATTCGATGAAACCCAATTGAGGGAGGCTTCCTTATTCTCCAGCCCAAAGGATAATTACTTAGGACCCTGCTAAGAAAACCAACTTTTGTGGAGAAGGGACTCAAGCGCTAGACCCGAACAAACTAGGAAAAGGAAAGAAAAAGAATACTCTTTATTTGGATGCACATAAAGAATGCAAAACGATCAAAAGAGATATGTAATGATGCTAATGAATTAGATTGGGATGAATTTTATTTGGCTAATGCAATAGGAAAAGAAAAGCCTTCCTTAACTAAAACCCGAATGCTACACGAACTCACTTGATTTGAGATGAATTTTATTTTTGGCTAATGGATAAAATGAACTTGCCTAATGCATAAATGGACTCACCTAATTTGAGATGAATTTAATTTGGTTAATGAAAAAATAAAATTTGAACTCACCGAAGTTGTGATGAAAAATTTTGGCTAATGAAGAAAATAAAAAATGGACTCACCTACTTTAAGATGAATTTTATTTGGCTAATGCAAAAATTAAAAAGGACTCACCTAATTTGAGATGAATTTTATTTTTGGCTAAATGTAAAAAAATGGACTCACCAAATTTGATATAAAATTTATTTTTGGCTACTGCATAAATGGACTCACCTAATTTGAGATGAAATTTATTTTCGGCTAATGCATAAAATGCAAGCATGTTGAAAAGTCAAAATGTTAACCTAAAAAACATAATAGACCTAAAACATATTGGAAAAAAAGAGAGGAAGGTCCTTTGCAAGACCCTCATTGGCTAACCGAAGGAGGCCGGCGTCAGCTATGTCCGACGGCCGGTGGCAAAAGAAAAAAACTGATACTAAAAGAGAGATTTATTAGTTTATCCCGACTAAAAATGTAATTAATGGACTGACCTAAAAATGAGAGGCAAATTTGGAGATTTGGCTAAAATGTACAAATTGGACTGATTCAAGAGGGTTAATTCTTGTATTTTATTTTGCATCCATGGTTATTCAGCACAGTCAACCTAATCTAAAGTCTCACAAGAAAAAGGTTAAATACTAAAACAACCACACTCCTTTCAAGCATGCAAATGGAGAGAAATAGACCACCTAAACAACAAAGTATCTATGGTCAAAAAGAGGGATAAATTCAGGTCAAAAAGAGGGATAAAGCCAATAACATGAGTTTATGATTGTATCTTATATAGTCTTAAGGATTTCAGCCTATGGGATTAGCCAAATTATAGGCTAACTTTGCCGAATTATCCAAAAACCTTCAAAAATATAGAAACACGCTTCTGCTATTTTAAGAGAAAAGTTAACAAACCTTATTTGAAGTCCTAGGTAGCCTTAGGGGTTCCTTTCAAGGAATCCTAGCATACAATACGCCGACCCGAGCCGGGGTGGGATGTTACAATTATGGTAACAGAGCAAAAATCCTTTGACCTATAGGCTTTCCTTGCGTCGAGTCTAGGACTTGATTGATTGCTTATGTAACTGATTGAATGATAAGTTACTGTAATATTATTTATGAACCTATGTGCCTATGTGTGACTGATTGAATCTTATATGTATTGATTTATGAACATACATGCATATGTGTGGTTCTATGAATATACACGTAAAAATGTCATAAAGAGTCAATAGTGATCCCGTAACTTAACGTTGTTAGATGGTTGATGGGGATGGAAGTGGTAGAATTGATGAGCAGAGTAATGTAACCAATCCAATGATAGGCATTAACCTTCTGAATAAGTTTTTAAAATTGCAACCTTCCAAGTTAGGGGTACTATAAATCTAAGGGAGTTAAATGAATGGATGAGGCAAATAGATGAAATATTTAAGAGTATGATGTGTCTCAAAACGTATAAGGTTGGATTAGCCACATATATTTTTATTGGAGAAGCCAATTATTTGTGGGTTGAAATTAAACCAAGCCTAGAAGAGGCATAAGTAAAGACAATAACTTGGGAGAAATTAAAGGAAAAGATGAATAGGCAATACTATCCTAGCCATGTGTAGAGAGCTAAGGAGTTGGAGTTTCTCGATTTGAAACAAGGAAAAATGAGTGTCATGGAATACGGTGTGAAGTTTATAGAACTTCGTCGATTCGGTAAGTAATTAGTAGATACGTAGCAAGAAGAAGCTGATTGGTTTGAAAATGGTCTAGCATTAGACATACGTGAAAGGATAGCAGCCCAAACCATTACCAAGTACTAAGATATGTATCGAAACGCATTTTGCGGGGATGTATGGCCGATGAAGGCTGCTACACCCGAAAAAGTTGGAGGGAAATGTGAACTATGAGAATTAGAGGAACAACCACGGGGATGTTAAGCAAGGCCAAGTTGGGTATAATGTTGGCGACATGGCAAGTAAGCCATGCAATTACTGTCATAATGTTTACGAGTGGAAAGGAATGTTAAGTGGTAGCTGGGAAATGTCCCAAATGTGTGAAAAATGGACATATTTCTAGGGCTTGTCTTGAGAAGAGCAATGAGCAAGCTGCGAAGATGGTGGGTACCTAAAGGCCACACCAAAATGAAGGAACTAGCTCGCAGCGGCAGAATAAGAGTATTGGGTACGACAAGAGTGGTGAGCCACCACTTATTGTTGGCAGAGTGATGTATAGTGGGAGGCGAAAGCAAAAAGAATGGAAAACCGCAAAGAGAGCAACCGGGCGAGAATAGGACCTGCAGGCGCACTCTTGGCAGATCGGGTGAAAGGAAGGGTAAATGTTCTTAGTTTTGGCTGAAATTAGGTGGGGAGTGAGGTAACTAGTAAAGGAAGGTTGTCACCAAATTTCGTAATTTTTGGATAAGGGAAACTCCCCGATCAACTAGCCAGAAGTTGATGTAACCGGCTGGATGAACAGATTGACACCTTTTGTTTGGTTTCTGTTGTGGAGGACGGAAGGGTTCTTGGATGCGGCTGAAATTTGGAGGAATGGTAGCAGACTTGCTGGAAGGAAGGTGGTTAAAATTTGGACTGAAATGGCTGGGTAGTTTGTGAGATATGGAGCGGAGAAGTGAGGGGATAGTTCCTAGGGTCGGGCTCGGATACGAGTAACACCACCGAGTGAACCAAGGGCGCTTTCAAATGGTCCGGATACGAAACACCACCGGGGTTTGAAAGACTCAAAGAACACCATTGTGGTGCCAAGCACGGATACAGCTTTGAGGATTTAAAAACGAGCAATCCAGCTCAAGAGTGTAAACTCATATATATTCATCAAAAGGTGTCATCACATGGAGTATGTGAGCTGAATATAGAATGCCTTTCATGGGCATTTTACAAAGCTGAAACTTAACTAAAATATTAAAGTAAAATCAAAACAAAAACCATGAAGATTCTTTCCCTCCTCCAAGTTAAGCTTAGGAGAAATTCCGGCCAAGTATTGAACATTTGGGAACATGTGGCTACGGATTATTTTCCCCTTTGCCAAGCCTTCTTCAAACTAGTTTCCACAATAGGTAGTGGTTCTAGAATGTCCTTCTCTAGGCTTCATTTGGGCTCCCCTTAAGCGTATAAGCAACAACTTTGGTCCCTTGGTCCGACCCTTGATTTATTTATGTGCCAAGGAAATACAATGGTAGCATTTGACACCATCTACGGTTGACATGGCCGAGCTTACCGTTGCTTTAACAAGGAGGATTTAGGTGGCTAATTTCAACTATCCTTCTTGACTAAATTGGCACTTAATTATTTATGAACAAAATCATGAAAATTCAATGTTTTGGACTTATCACCCTCCAGGGTCCATTAGCACCATGCGGTTGAGCTTTGAGCTTTTCCCCTTGGTCATGTAATATTCAAGCATTTTCGGTTGAACTTTAAGCATACAAGGTTGCTCAAAATGAATATCATTTAGCTCAAAACATAGGGCTGTCCATTCTCCATCATTCTCCCCTTGTAGGAAAGAATTTGCCCTCAAATTCTCAAAAGCAATATTTGCCAAGTGTAGAAAAAATTTTGGTTTGTTGAAGCTTGCGGTGAGATTGAGAATGATTGGCCTTTTGTGCTTGTACACCCGGCTGTTTACATGGAAATGTGCAGGACATTCGGCCAGAATAGATGCTTCTCTAGCATGCTCATGGTGTGGAGATAGACTTGCTCAACAAAGACTTTGTAATGAGACACACAAAACCGAATACTCTCGAGAAGATTAGCAACTTCCTTCGGTACCAAAAGATTTTGTCCAACACACCCTATGACTCCATATTCCATGTTTGGGCACAAAGGATATGTACTCAACAAAATGCAACTAAGATCAATCAATTCTTCATTGTGCTTCTTGTGTGCAAAACACTTGGATATACAAGCAATGTGAACTCTAAAGTCGGATACCCATGAGAAGGAAGGTACTCTTCCTTGGCACCAAAAAATTGAGTTTATCCATGGAGTTTCTTATTTCTCTTCTCGATCACCTTTCCTAATTCTTTACCACCTTTGGACCTCACAACACAGTCTGTCCAAATGGGGAAAATAGCTCTTGGGATGGGGTTTTTTGGAGTTGGAAGTTTTTTGTGGCGGGTAGTGAGAAGGAATTTTGGACGAGAGGACAAGGATGATTTTGGTTTGTGGAGTAGTGGCGAGGAGGTGGAGATTTTGTGGGGAACTTTTGGTTATATGTGGAGATGAGACGATGTGTTTTTGGCAAGGTCTAGGCTCACGTTGCTTGTCTTTGAGAAGAGGTTCTCCAAGCGTAAGCAAAAGGTCATTTTGAGGGGAAGAACTTTGTGGCCTTGGTTTGATGCATTGGTTAGGAGGTAAAGGAGTTAAGGTGATTTTCTTTCCATCCTTGGTGAAGGCATATGTATTTTTGAAGCCATCATGAATCATCTTCCGGTCATAAAGCCAAGGTCTCCCAAGTAATATGTGACAAGCGTCTTGATTGAGCCATTGAACATTGTAGGGATGGGGATGGACCGAAGCATGAAGTCCAAGCTTGTCTACCATCACGGAGGCTGCCACATTAGCACAACTTCCACCATCAATGATAATGGAGCATACTTTGTTTTGAACCGTGCCTCTTGTGTGAAAAATATGTTCACATTACTCCTCATTCGGATCCTTGAATCCGCTCAAGGACCTCCTTATCACCAACATTTCTCATTCATCCGCCTCTTCAACAACCTCCTCTACTTCATCTAGCAAGAGTAGCTCCTTCTCGGTTTCATTCTCCTCTATTATAGATTCTTGGTACTCAACCAAAGCCATCACCCTTCGGTTTGGACATTCGAAGCAATATGTCTAAAACCATGGCATTTGAAACATCTCCTCGGGGTCACTTGGGTTTGGTATTGGTTTGGCCGGATGTGGGGTTTGGATGGGCATGGGCTGTTTTGTGGGATTTGGGGTTGTTTGTGGCAAAGGTTGGGGACTCCCCTTGTAGAAGGGTTGGCTTCTTTAAGAGGGAAAAGTTTTGGAGCTTTTTTTGACAAGCCGATTTTTCTTTTGTTGCTCCACCTTGTGTGCCAAGTGACACACCTCATCAAATGTGGTAAAATGTTGTAGCTCCACGATTTGAGCATACTTAGTGTCCAAGTCGCCTAGGTACCTCACAATTGTTTGGTCCTCATTTTCTTGTAAGTCACACTTGATCAATAGCTTTTCAAACTCTCTAGTGTATTCTTCTACACTCATATTACCTTGTTGAAGAGTATAGAGTTGGAGAAAGCTATCTTGGACATAAGTTGGTGGTAGAAAACGTGCCTTGAGCTTGGCTCTCATTTTCCGCCAACTTTTGATTTTAGGCTTTTTGTCTCTCACACGTTTGTGCTTCAAATTTTCCCACCAAGTTGAAGCAAAGCCCCTGAGCTTGAGGGCAACAAGCTTCACCTTCTTCTCGTTTGGTACCTCTTTGTAGTAAAAAATTCTTTCCACGGTCCTCAACCAATCAAGAAACTCATCCGGATGCAATCTTCCTTCAAATTCGGAATGTCAACTTTAAAATCTTGGTAGTGTGGTTTTGAGCGCCGAGAGCTTCTCCTTGATTGCCTTTCACTATCCGTAGATGCAAAAGGGTTACTCTCCTCATCATCTTCATGTAGGCTAGGATTGGATCGATTAGGAGGTGACTCACTCCTTAGCTAGTCACGCTTAGCCTTCATGTCACGCCCAAGTTGTTTGCAGAGGTACTCATTCTCCTTCATGAGCATTTCAAACCTCTCTTCCAAAGTCATACTTCCACTCATGGTTGGGTATTTTTGTAGGTCGGCTATTTTTGGTGTTTTTGGTTTTATGGAAATGGATACAATCACCCAAGGTTCAGAACTTGCTCTGATACCAAAGTTGATGTATAGTGGGAGGCGAAAGCAAAAAGAAGGAAAACCGCAAAGAGAGCAACCTAGGCAGAATAGGACCTGCAAGCGCACTCTTGGCAGATCGGGTGAAAGGAAGGGTAAATGTTCTTGGTTTTGGATGAAATTTGGTGGGGAGTGAGGTAACTGGTAAAGGAAGGTTGTGACCAAATTTCGTAATTTTTGGATAAGGGGAACTCCCTGATCAACTAGCCAGAAGTTGATGTAACCGGCTAGATGAAAGATTGACACCCTTTGTTTGGTTTTGTCTGTGGAGGACGGAAGGGTTCTTGGATGCGGCTGAAATTTGGGGGAATGGTAGCAGACTTGCTGGAAGGAAGGTGGTTAAAATTTGGACTGAAATGGCTGGGTAGTTTGTGAGATATGGAGCGGAGAAATGAGGGGATAGTTCTTAGGGTCGGGCTCGGATACAAGCAACACCACCGAGTGAACCAAGGGCGTTTTCAAACGGTCCGGATACAGCAACACCACCGGGGTTTGAAAGACTCAAAGAACACCACTATGGTGCCAAGCACGGATACAGCTTTGAGGATTTAAAACGAGCAATCCAACTTAAGAGTGTAAACTCATATATATTCATCAAAAGGTGTCATCACATGGAGTATGTGAGTTGAATATAGAATGCTTTTCATGGGCATTTTACAAAGCTGAAACTTAACTAAAATATTAAAGTAAAATCAAAACAAAAACCATGAAGATTCTTTCCCCTCCTCCAAGTTAAGCTTAGGAGAAATTCTGGCCAAGTATTGAACATTTGGAACATGTGGCTACTGATTGTTTTCCCCTTTGCCAAGCCTTCTTCAAACTAGTTTCCACAATAGGTAGTGGTTCTAGAATTTCCTTCTCTAGGCTTCATTTGGGCTCCCCTTAAGCGTATAAGCAATAGCTTTGGTCCCTTGGTCCCACCCTTGATTTATTTATGTGCCGAGGAAATACAATGGTAGCATTTGACACCATCCACGGTTGACATGGCCGAGCTTACCGTTGGTTTAACAAGGAGGATTTAGGTGGCTAATTTCAACTATCCTTCTTGACTAAATTGGCACTTAATTATATATGAACAAAATCATGAAAATTCAATGTTGTGGACTTATCACCCTCCGAGGTCCATTAGCACCATGCGGTTGAGCTTTGAGCTTTTCCCCTTGGTCATGTAATATTCAAGCATTTCCGGTTGAACTTTAAGCATACAAAGCTGCTCAAAATGAATATCATTTAGCTCAAAACATAGGGCTATCCACTCTCCATCACAGAGTCTTTAACATCATGGAACCTTACCCATAAGACACCAAGTAAATCAACTTCTAAGTTCCGAGGATGAAATTTTTTATAAGTGTGGGAGAAATGTAACATCCGAAAATTTAAGGTGCTAGCTTAATAAGAAATTAAGTTATTAAAAGTTATGTTTAAATATGAAAATTTTGAATTAGTTAAATTATAATTTTTCGAGTCATAATTGAAAATGGATTAATGAAAATTGGCCTTGTGATATTTTTGGCCCCGATTTGTTTAACAACCCAAAATAGAAAATGAAATCAAAAAGAAAAAAAGACAACAAGTGAAATTAAAAAGGAAAAGAAAAGAAAATGGGAGGATGGCTGGCAACTTCGCTGGCAATAAGTTGTGGAAGAGAAATTGGGGTCCAATTATATTAAAACAGCAAAGTGACTTATGTGTAGTAAGGAGAGGAGGAGAGGAGGAGCCCAAACAAGGTTAAATGAGAGAGGAAAGATGAATCGACCAAAGCAAGAAAGAAAGAAGCAGAAACAGATTGAGAGGAAAGCTAGAGAAGGACTGCGAAAGAGAGACCGAGGGAACAGAGTAGAGGGACAAGAGATTCATAGAGAACGAGAACGAGAGTAAAGACGAGAAGAACAAGTAGAAACAGAGCAAAGAGAGCGAGAGATCGAGACAAATTGCAGGAGATGGCAAGGAATTGCAGGAACTAGAACCGAAACAAAAACGAGATGAGAGCCTCATACCGATGTAGCCAAAACCAGAACCTAAGGGAAAGATAGAGAAGAGGAAAATGAAACTAAGGCAGAGACAGAGAAGAAAGCGAGGGATCGAGTGAGAAAGCCAAATATTGAGTAAGAAAACTAGAGATAACGAGAGACTAAAGAAAAGAAGAAGAGTGAGAGTTACAACATGAGAAAGACTGAGACCAAGAACAAGAAGAAAGGAAGAAGAAAGAGATTCTAAAACACCCAATTCAAACCTTTGAAATTGAAATTCCAAGAACCCTAAGAATTCAAGGTGAGTAATTCAAATTGATCCTCTAAAGGTAAAACAAATTATATGGATTAAATTTGAAATTGATGCATGAATTAGAAACCCTTAGTTTAGTTAAAGAATCCAAACGCTTAATTCACTAAATTTAGCAACTCGCGAATTCTAAATCATGTTGTCTTTTATGCGAATAGTGATATTGACTTCATGAATTTAGTGAATATTTGAGTATTGTTGAACATGATTATTAACCTTTATGTTAGACATTTTTATGAATTAATCTTGAATAGAGTTAGAAGGTAAAATCCAAAAAATTGAAATAAGAAATAAGTGCAGATTTTTCAGGTGTTAATGTCTCTTGTCTAAATTTTTGTGACTTCATGAATAGCCCAAAATTTCTGAAGTTTTTATATATGACAATTTCCTACAAAGTTTGGTAAATTTTAGATGATTATATTTGAAGTAATGAACTTTTGAGTGGATTTGTCCTCTTTAGGCAAAATTGGGATTAATTGTATAATTTGGTCGAAATTGTTGTTTTAAGAACTATTTTACAATTTTAAAAATATCTAATGATTCAGGGAAAGTTGTGGAAGCACAAGCAACCCGCACTTCAAAAATATGCAGTCATTAAACCATAATTTTGCTAATTTGAAACCCTAGTTGAAACGTTTACGCAATGATTTGTTTATCTTGAGGTATACCGATTAGAAGTGATAGAATGTTTATATGAGTTACATTGATCGCAATTGAGTTGGGACATGTTTACGTGAATTGTTAGTTGTGAAGATGCTATTTAGGAAGTTGATTGAGCATGGTTTGGATGAACTAGTTGTATCATGATGGTAAATACAAAAATAAGAAGATAAAAAGTATAAAAGGCTAAAGAAGGGAAAAAGGATTGTGTTATTGATCTAGGACCTCACAAATTAAAGTTCCTCCGAATGTATAATTATAGAAGTGTCTGTCAAGCTAAAGCCAGGAATTGTTTTGTTTCCACGAATTCCTAGCGGTATCCATCCTTCAAAGTTGAGGCCATGAACTATTATGCCTCCAAGAACTGAGCCCACGAATTGTTTTGGCTCCAACAAATAAAGAACTGGGTCTCTACAAGCAGGACATAAATCTTCTTTCTGTTCGAATGAATATGACTTAAACTAAGAATTATGATATTAAGAATGAAATGGTTATGCATGATGAATAAGAATGAAAGAATAACGTATTACCTCTTGATTGAATACACGAATAAGACTTAACGGAAGAAAGATGAAAAATGTATAGTGAATATGAATAGAAAAAAACAAATGAAGTATGTGTTGGTTGAATACATAAATATGTGATATTATGTGTGCATCTTAGACGCTAAGTCTTGTAAGTTCATGTATCTTGCATATCTACATCCTGAATTGTATGTCATTCGTGAATATTGAACTTACCTGTGATTGATAATTAACTTACCTGTGATTGCTTTGTGGCTTTCGAAGAAGTGACCTAATGGATAGGAGATTGCTGGATTTACTATATGCATTATGTTTTCATGTTTGTAAGATCGATTGTAAGTTGAACTGTATTTTGACAATGTATATAAAATACCAATGTGGATACTCCGAGTGTGTGGCTTGTTGAGTTTGTGTTGTGAATACTTCGAGCGGGTGCCTCATTGAATTTATGATTGTATATTGTACATGATTAAGGCTTTTAACCTATGTTATTGACGAAACACTCGTCCAATTTTTCGAATGACCTTTAGAAATATAGAAACATGCTTCTACCCATTTAAGAGAAAATTTAACAAACCTTATGTGAAGTCCCGAGTATCCTTAGGGGTTCTTTTCAGGAAATCCTAGCATGTAATACGTCGATCCAGGCTAGGTGGGGTGTTACAACAACACCCGTGCGTAAAGCTAACATTTATAAGGAGGCGCGCTCCTATCCGCCTACGAGGTGCTGGTTATGGCTCCTATAGTGGCGACTCTACTAGGGACACTTATTACAGAGGTCAAGTTCAAAAGATGAGCTTGCGAATCCTTATCATCTTTGGATTAGGCATATTTTCATTGTCTTAGGAAACTTTGAACATAGATGTTTTTGGACCTTATATGATACAACACTTAAGAACATTTTTGTGGAGGCTGAATCATTATCTTGGTGGGTCCATTCGACTTAACACCTGTAGACACCAAAAACGTGTTGTCATTATCTCTTTATTTCGGTTAGCCTTGTGATGAAATTCCAGTCCCGTTTGTGAACTTGGATCATGAACGGATTTTAATCGGCATGACTGAAGCTAGTAAACCATAAAAATCCATGAACATTCCAAAAATTTTCCTTTACACTCGAGTTCGGGCTCCCTAACCTAGAAGCCTCAAACTGGGACTCGTGTTACTACGGACTATGAAAAAACATAACATTTTACTTTACATTCAAGCAACCAAGTGAGGCACGCAACTCGCGATGTCGATACGACGCCGTTTAAACCGGTGCCGCATTTTTGACTCTCCAACTGGTGTTGTTTGGTCTAGGTGAATATTTGATTTTTTGCCTTTATCACTTCCAACAATTCTGGGCCCAATTCGAGCCAACTCCGTAGCCAAAGTGATGTTTATGTTTAATATTTGTACCTAAAAACTGCTATAACTAAAGGGCTTCCCCCTCATTTTCGCTCCACCATTTTCAACTACTAAACCCCCTCCTCCCCCTCCCAAAAAAAACCTATTGTGCCCAAATGTTATGAAAATTTACTTGAGAGCTTCAAATATCTTTTGAAGCTAAGCAATAAAAATCTAGGGTGGATTCTTATCGGGAATAAGGTGAACTCGATGAAACATTACTCGCCGGATGTACGCATTCTCTCGAGGCTATCATTATCCAAAAAGGACGAACTATTATCACCGCTTGATCGGTGCTTTCCTGTTGGTAAGAGGCTGCGGGGACATGGCACCTGCGACACTACTAAGATTAGTTGAGCGGTTGGAGTTCGCCGACGCCGCCGATAGTTGTTAAAACTATAATAGGCCTAGACTGGTTTAAGGCCAATCCGGGAAAGAATTTGTTGGCAGCCCCTGTCGTTGCGAGTAAGCGAGATAATGGCTTGAAGACTTAGACCTTACATATACATCATTCCGAGTTCCATCAAGGAATCAGGTATAAGACTTCATCTCTTATAAGGTTTTGATTAAAAGTCATTCTATCTGTTTTAAAAGCTTTTCTAAGTGATATAGCATTTTTTCGAGTGTTACGTAAACTATCGCACATGTTCTCAATTGATTGCGACCGACTCGTAAAGAATAGTCTTGCTTATCATTTCACACACGGTTATGAGTCAATCGGACAACACTCGGATATGTTGCATGTTCAAACACTCACTTATATGTGCATAAACTCATATCCGACTTCATGATCTAAGCTTGATTGAATTGTTGTGTTAATTCAACTTTCTAAGTCAGCATGTTTGGTTTGAACATTGGCAGTCTAGATCAAGTCTTTCTACTCGATGTTCTTTATCCGACTTGCTTTACCTCTAGACTAACTCGGATGGAATTTGAGTATAATGGATATTAAACTTAGACAATTCCACTCTTTTAAGACTCGAGATAATTATGCACTTAATTATCTTAATTAAATTACTATCTGTGTCTAACCTTGGACCAAAGTATTTTAGACTTTGAGAATCAAATTGATTTACTTTTGTAGGCTATTCAAACAAGGCTATCCTATTTTTGAATTACAAAAGTAAACGGCTTCAAGATGTCAAATCACCAGCAGACAAAGCTTTTTCTACCTCTCGACTAAAGACCGGACACTATGTCGGGGTTGTCTGTTTCCAAAGCTGGAAAACCGCAACGGTAAGCTCAACGGTGGTTTCCACCCTACTTTTCGGACACCACCGAGTGGATTGGGACTTCCAAAGGAGTCAAGAACCGTTGCCCAACGTTCGCACATTAACGGATATTTTTGAATGACTCGGAAAAACCATTGCAACGATCATAAAGGACTTCCAGTCGGAAGATAGTCACAACGGCTAATTTGCATGGTTATCTATAAATAGAAGCCAACTCTTAAGACTTGAAGATCGCTGGAAAAGCTGTCAATACACGCGCTTAAGCAAAAGTCATTGTATTTCATACACAATCTTCTACTTACAACTCTAACTCGTACTTAACATCTTTCCGAGTTGTAAGGTCTTGTAATCTATGACAAACACTCTTTCTTACTTTCCGAGTAAGGTCCCTTGACTGAGCTGTAATTGTTAACTTAACTCGGTTGTCCCTAACCTGTAAAGGTTACCTCGGTTATGAAGTACTAGATCTAATAAGGGAATTTCGAGTCTAGGAAAATCTTGTAAGGAATTGTCTAAGGGAGCAATTCTGGTTAACTCTTTCTACTCGTATTTTGTGGATTCAAAATAGTGGATTTGACTTGGTGCTCGGATTAGCACTAATAGTGGTTTTCTACCCTAGTGGGGTTACTATGTAACTTTCCGAGTTAGTGCTTTTCCGAGTTCAATCTAAACTTAGACTTTCCTCAAAGTCATTTCTAGTTTTATTCTTCCATTACTTGTTTAAATTTCCTCATTACCCTATTCACCCCCTCTAGGGTGACTTAGTCTCTCTAAGAGGAAACCTTCAATTGGTATCGAGCCTAGCCTTTTAGAAAGCATCTAACCATCCAAAGTTTTAAAGATCAAATGGCTCGGAACAATGGAGAGTTCGATGATGGAAGATCTTCCAAGCAAACCACCAAAGTTCAAAGGATCTAATTTCTTGCACTTGGAAGAAGCTTATTGAATGTTTCCTATTGGATCACGATGAAGATGTATGGAACATCATACAAGTAAGGAACTACATTCTAATGAAGATGGAAGAAACAAGACTCGTGCCCAAAACAAAGTCCGAGTATACCATTGATGAACCGGAGAAGTTCGAAAGAACTTCAAGGCGATGAACATTCCGATGTGCGCCATCGCCTTAAAAGAATACAACCGAGTGTCTGCCTCGTGACACGGCCAAAGAAGCGTGGGACACGCTTGTCAACACTTATGAAGGCACAAGCCAGGTCGGACAAGCGAAGATAAGCCAATATCTTCACAAGTATGAGCTATTCAAGATGGAGCCGAAGAGAACATCACTCGGATGTTCATCCGTTTCACCGAGATTACCAATAATCTCAAATCTCCGGGTAGAAAGATTTCCCAAGAGAAAATGTGTAGAAAGATACTCGAAGTCTACCCAAGAGAAGATAGGGTCCTAAAGTGCCGACCATTGAAGAGGCACAAAATCTGTCCTTATTGAAGCCGGACGAACTAATTGGGAAGCTACTCACCCATGAGATCCACCTAGAAGAGGAGGATGCAGAGGTCAGCACTAAGAGGACCATTGCACTCGAAGGCTCGAGAAAATAGAGAAGCAAATCTCAGCTCATCCGACTCGAAGAGGATCCCATGGCACTTATCGCCGGAGGCTTCAAAAGAATGATGAAACACAAAAGATGGGATAAGAAGCCAAGAGAAGAGTTCTACAAGAAAGACAAGAAGGATAGAAAAGGTAAACATTCCTCTCCTTCAAAGATATCTTTAACTAAGAACTCGGTCGTTTTGAATGTGGCGATAAGAAACACATAGTTAAAGACTCTCCCGGAAGAAAGAGAGATAGAAAGAAGAAAAAGACTATGATGGCCACTTGGAGTGATGAAGATTCATTAGAAGAATTGATGGAAAGTGGACCACCTTTGTCTTTGAGCTGAAAGCTAATCATTTTGAAGGGTCAAGCATACCCGAGAATCAACCAAAATTACTTGAATTTGTTTTGATCATTTTTTATCCCGGAGGATGCAAAGCCATGATGTTGATCTTCATGACTATATGTTCATAAATAAAAGCTTGTCCAAAGAGCCAAGAAGGTTAGGAAATCAGAATCAAAGCTAGCCAAAGCTAGCCATCACAAATCCTCCATGTTAGCGCAAGGTGAAATCAGTCAAGTTAAACCAGTGGAGCATTGCCATTTTAATGCTTTTAAGTACATAAATAAAATGGTGCTTAAATATGGTCGGTCCATATTTACATGTGAAAAGACCTTGGCCGGGAATAGAGCAACAAGGAAAGGATGACAAGGAGGCCTAGAAGCATCAAGGATTGAAAAGCTTGGGAAAGGGGAAAACAAGCCACAACCACATGTTCCCAATTTTGAAATACTTGGCTAGAATTCACTCTAGCTTAACTTGGAGGAGGGAAAGAATCTTGTTAGTTTTATTATCTTTTTACTTTATTTTTAGCTTTGTTTTCAGCTTTGTAAATGCCATTATGAGGCATTATAAATTCAGCTAGCTTAGCTATGTAAAAAGAAGACTTGATGAATATATGAACTTTGAGCTTTGCTCTTTTGAGATGGATTTCTCAACCCTTTGAATTCTCATTGCTGTATCCGAGCCTTGGCAAGCTTGGTGGTGTCCTTTGAGTCTTTACAATCCCCGGTGGTGTTTCTATATCCGGCCAGATTGCAAAGTGCCCCTTGATTCAGCTTGGTGGTGTTTCGTATCCAAGCCAGAATCCAGGTTCTATCCAGCGACTTCCATCAACCATATCTCCCAATCCACAAATCATCTCTTTCCCAAATTTCACACACTTCATCTTACATGAGTTGAGACCATCTCCACCAAATCTCAGCTTAAACCAAGAAGAACTCCATCCCCAGCACCAAAAACAAACAAAGAACCTCATTCTGGACAGCCGCCCAGCGAGGCCTTCTGTTTGCCTTTGGTTCAAGGTCATCCCGACCTTAGATGCTGCTCAAATTTTACCACAACCTTCCCTGACCAGTTAACTACCTCGCCACCAAATTTCGTCCAAAACCAAGAACATTTGCCCCTCCTTTCACCTTTTTCCCCAGAACCGCGTCTGCAGGTCCTGTTCGGCCAGGCCGCTTCTTCACGGTTTTCCCTTCTCTTTGCTTCCGCCTCCCACTACACGTCAAGAATATAAGGACCCAGATGATTCAAAATGTCTGATGGCATTCTCGGACTCGGAGGCGGAATCGAGTCGGACTTAGATCACTCGAGACAGTAAGGAAACAAATCCTCAAGAGGTAATTGAATACTTCCTCAAATTCTCCAAAGTTGATTCAGCAAAATATATTTTACTTTGGAAGAAAAGTGCAATTCTGATTCTTCTTAGTTTAAAGAACAACTTGAGTCAATTACTTCTAAGAGCATCTCATTGAAAAATGAATTGGAAAAACTGAGACTTACTCTAAGAGAACTCAAGGCTAGTGCTCAATCCAATAAGACCGAGTCCGAGTCACTCGGAAGAAAAATGAGCAATCGAAGCAAAAGCTCAAGGAGTCTCAAGAGCTTGTTTTAAAATTTACTCAAGGTCGAAAAACCTTGATATGCTCTTAGGATCTCAATGTGTCTGCCTTGAAAAGAAGGACTTGGTTTTAACGAAGAGGAGGAATCCAATTCCTACTCGTAGCTTTTCAAAAGGATTCCGGAACTATGAAGTTCGGGAAGGCTGAGCTCGGTTCCATTCATAAGAATGAAAGGAGGACTGAGCCTAGGCCAGCTTACAAGAGAAAACCTCCTCCACCTATTTATAAAAGAAAAGCTCTTCAAAAGAAAGAGACACAGACTCAGTTCTCTAAAAGAAAAACTCGGAATCCGACCAAACCTAAAGTTATTCAAATCTTGGTTCCCAAGAGTCTACTTCCTCGAAAAGGACCACAGTAAAGGGAGTTACTGGGTTCATTAGAGGAAGTGAGAAAGGTTAGTTTGTTTCTGACTTGTAAGTAGCTTAGAAAAGAACAAGAGGGCATTGGTACCTAGACAGTGGATGCTCACGCCACATGTCGGGAGATTCAAGACTCTTTTCCGAGTTGGAAGATTGCAAGGGAGGAAAAGTCATATTTGGAGATGACAGCAAGGGTAAGATAATTGGGATACGCAAGATTGGAAAAGAAAGCAATCTGGTCAGCCAAGTATACCTTGTCAAAGGGTTAAAGTACAATCTGCTCAAGCATCTCTCAACCGTGTGACAAGTGGTGAAGAGGTAAGATTCACTCGGACCAACTGCTATATCTCCGATGATGCTACAAAGGAAACCAAGCTCTCGGGTAAGAGATCGAGTAACACTTACACTATTCATCTTTCGACCCGAGTAAGAATTTATCTTGTTTAAAAGCATCTCTTCATGATGATTCATGGACATGGCATTGTAGACTAGGTCATGTTAGCATGCATACCATCAAGAAACTTGCATCTCATGGTCTAGTCGGAGGATTGCCTAACTGTGTATTTAAGAGAGATAAAATTTGTGAAGCATGCACAAAGGGGAAATAAGTCGGATCATCTTTTAAATCTCTGAAAAACTGTTTCCACATCTAAGGTGCTTGAAATGTTGCATATGGATTTATGTGGTGAAATCCCTATCAAGAGTCTCGGAGGTAAATCATACGTGCTTGTTATTGTTGATGACTACTCACGATTTACATGGGTGTGTTTTCTTAAGCACAAAAATGAAGCATTCAAAGAGTTCAGCGAGCTCTGCAGGAAAATCCAAGTTGAGTCTCGGACTCGGATCCGGAGGATTTGAACCGAGCATGGAAGAGAGTTCGACTACTCGGAATTTGCAGATTTCTATTACAAGAATGGCATCTCTCGCAACTTTTCAGCGCCAAGAACTCCTCAACAAAATGGAGTGGTGGAGAGGTAGAACCGAACTCTTGAATAAATAGCTAGGACAATGATGATTGAACATAATCTACCCTACTATTTCTGGGCCGAGGCAATCAACACAACAAACTACATGTTGAACAGATGACTCATCGGACCCATCCCGAAGAAAACTCCATACGAGCTCTACAAAGGGAAGAAACCCAACATTTCATACTTCGAACCCTTTGGATGTAAGTGCTTTGTTCACAACAATGGTAAGGATCACTCGACCAAGTTTGATGCTCTGTCGGATGAAGGTATCTTTCTTGGTTATTCATCTCATAGCAAAGCATATCGTATTTTCAATAAAAGAACTAACAAAGTGGAAGAAAGCATCCACGTTGTGTTTGATGTGATTGAACAGGAGAAACCAAGTGAGTCAACATTCTCGGATCCGAAGCTCAACAGAGATGAGGATCTTGATGAAAATGAGCTCATCAAGAATCAAATCAATGTCACTCATAATGAAGTGACTCGAACAAGGTGACTTAGAATGAGACGAGTCAAGAGCCAGCTCGGAATGTTGAAGGTCAATTAGAGGAAGAAGCTCACTCGTAACAGTACTATTGAAGATCAACCAATTCAACCTACAAATCTGGTGAACCAAAGAATAGGTAGAGCATTTAAGAATGCTTCTAATCACCCACTAGTAAACATCTTATCCGATATCAACAGTGGGGTAAGAACTCATTCCTTTCTTCAAAATCTATGTGCATTTACTGCATTCATTTCATTAACTCGAACCCATAAATGCTCTAGAGGCCCTAAATGAACCTGAATGGGTAGAGGCCATGGAAGAGGAACTCAATCAATTCGAAAGAAATCAAGTCCGGACTCGACCAAACGACCTTCCGACCACCCAATCATAGGAGCCAAATGGGTTTTCAAGAACAAACTAGATGAAGGTGGATTGGTAGTCGAAATAAGGCTAGACTTGTAGTTCAAGGTTACAATCAGGAAGAAGGGATTTATTGTGGGGAAACCTTTGCACCTATAGCTAGAATTGAAGCTATTAGAATCTTATTGGCATTTGCATCTAGCATGAATATCAAGTTATATCAAATGGATGTTAAATGTGCTTTTCTCAATGGTTTCATTGAAGAGGAAGTCTTTGTTGAGCAACCCCTAGATTTAAAAACTCATAATTTCGAAATCATGTTTTCAAATTGCAAAAAGCTCTCTATGGTCTTAAACAAGCTCCCGGAGCTTGGTATGAATGATCGAGCAATTTCTTGGTTGAAAATGATTTTAGAAGAGGTCAGATTGACAAAACTCTTTTTATAAAAACCAAGGGGAAAGACCTTTTTATTGCTCGGATCTATGTAGATGACATAATTTTTGGAGCTACTAATGAAATTCTATGTCAAGATTTTTCAGAGTTAATGAGACAGGAATTTCAAATGAGTATGAAAGGAGAACTCAATTTCTACCTTGAGTCTACAAATCAAGCAAGACAAAGATGACATCTATCTCCATCAATCAAAGTATACAGAGGAGCTGCTGAAGAACTACAAACTCCAAGATGCGAAACATGCAAGCAACACCTATGACCATCATCGAAAACTGGACTCGGACGAGAAAGGTAAAGCAAGAGATCGAAACTCTACCGAGGTATGATTGGATCTTTGCTATATCTCACTTCCAAGTAGGCCGGACATAATGTTTAGTGTCTGTTTGTGTGCAAGATTTCAAGCTAATCCAAAAGAATCACATCTCACTGCGGTGAAGAGAATATTCGAGATATCTTGCATGGACTCGGAATTTGGGTCTATGGTACTCTAGAGACTCGTAACCGACTCTCACTGGATACTCGGATGCTGACTATGCTGGATACAAAGTAGATAGAAAAAGCACTTCAAGAGCCCGCCAGTTTCGGGTCAATCCTTGATATCTTGGCACTCAAAGAAGCAAAACTCAATAGACAGAAAATACAATGAAAATACAAATATGCATTTTTAAAGCTTTAATAAAAGCGAGACAAAACCAAAATGCCTCTCCCAACTGCTCGCTTCCTTTCTATCAGGGTAGTAGACCTAAAAAAAGGCTTTTAAGTCACATATCCATGAAAGAGAGATGAATCCGATACAAGAATAAAGGTTAGACTTGGGCCAATTCTGAAAATTTTTGTAGTTTTTAGTCTATAAAGTGTCCATTTCAATAGCCACGTTAAAGGGTCGCATCTAAAATGAAGAGACCAGTGGCCATTTTCACTCAATTATAATGAAAGGTCAAGTTGCCATTTTACGGTTCCAATGTGAAGTAGTAAACAGTTAATTTCCAATTAAAGATCCCATGGAAATAGACTCTATATGCTCTTGTTATATGCTAAAATTGCAACAAAAAAAAAAGGTTGTAAATATTTGAACCGTTCTCTAAACCTCGTCTTAGGTAGGTACCTCATGAATTATAAAAGGTATTAGGACACTCATCCGGTGCAAGTATGGTGAAATTTGCTCTAGTGCGGACCACAGCTCAAACAACAAACTAAAGCTCCTTCACTTGGAACTTTTGGCCAAAAAGAATTATGTAAACAAAACTGTTGAATAAAAGTGAATGAGATGAAATTCGCAATCGCCCCAACAGGGGCCACTAGCACCCATTATGAGAAAGCCTCTAACACTTTAAGAGGTCAAGATTTAGACAGAATCAAATTTCTTATGTTGTTAATCCAGTTAGAACTCTAAAGTACACATCAAATTTCTTATGATATTGGATTTTTCCTCATACTCAATCCATATGAAGCCATCCAAATTTATGGCTATACATCCTTGCTTGCCCACATATATAGAATGTAATGATTCACTAGTCAAAAGGCTATTGAGAAAGCATTTGCTCATCACACATGACAGAAAGATGAATTGGTAGATAAAAGAGAAGGAAGGGGAAATGCACATTCTAGCTAAACCATTTCAGTTGTCTACAACTCATTTGAGAAATACCTAATCTGCCCCTCTTCATTCCACAGGAAAAATGTGTGAATTATCTCGCTTCGCACAACACTTTGATCGTAGTTCTCATAAACAGTTTGCAACTTTGCACAATTAAAAAGTGCAATTTTTAGTAAACTGTTTTCACATGACAGAACGTAAGACTTCGTACAATAGATGAGCTTATACTTTCTAAAGCAATTGTTATCGTTTTTATAAGCGAGACTTTGACATAATTGGTACATTCAATAAACAGGACCCCATTCAGAGACTAATAAAACAAAAATAGTGCACTCGTGTGACATCCCGAATAAGAAAGTCTTTCAAGTTAGGAAGCATATTTCCCAGGTTGGGATAGATGCACTCGAAATAGTCTCGGACAAACTTTATTATGAGAGATCAAAGATGAATCTAAAAGATATCACATGCTTAAGATGAATTTTTCCTGCGAAGGATAGGCATAGATTTAACAAACCAACATGCCATAGAACTTCCTATACAATGCCAAAAAAGCTAAAATGTTGAATTGAACAACTGCAACAATCAATATAATAGCCGGATCCAGAGTGTGAACCATTATACAATGCCATAAAACTCTCCGGGTGCGACATTGCTTGAGGTAGTAGTCTAATGGAATTCTTATCTAGGCTCTTCTCCTGTTCGAATAGTAGACCAAAGATGTTATTCCCAGCCAAGTTGTCCCTCTTTAAGGAGGTAGGGTGCCTCCTTTTTAGTATATAACAGTCATTAAAGATCTCCAAGCTGGGTACCACAATACATATATCTTTGAGGTAGTAAGGTTCAGGAAAACCGTTGTACGGGAAGTCATCCGCTTCTTTCGAAATTGCCCATTTAGAGTGTAAAGAAAAGGCTTGATGGAACGAACTATGTGTGGTGCAGTCCTCCTAGTTTAAACATCCCACTTAGCTTGGGCTATTTCCTTAGTAGTAGGTTGATAGCCTAGCCTAAATTTATAATTGTTAGTGGGTTCAAGGGGTGGAAAGATAAGGTGGTATGCCCTTCGCTTGCAGCTAGGCCCGTAAAATACCCCTTCTTCCTAAGCATCGAGTGGACGCTAGGGTTTTCATAAGGATTAAAGTTTAGAGGTGCTTCATGCTTGTCTAAGGCAGCAATAGTCTCAAATCTATAAAGTTCTTTGTCATCGGCATCGTGCTCAATTTCTACAAACGATTTCTTAGAAGTGATAGTAGCACAAAGATTTTCCCCGTTGATTGTTACAACCCGACCTTTAATGATCATCTTAACTTTGAGGTGCAGTATAGAGGGAACTGCTTGGTGGTCATGCAACCAAGGGCATCCTAGAAGCGCATTGAATATAGCCGGGATGTCTAGGGCTTAGAAGTTAATGTTCTTCACCACGATATCTATATTGATTGGTGAGGTCAACGTTCCCAACACTATTCCGGACTTTCGAGTTCTCCCCAAAAGTCTTCTTCTTCTAAGGGTGGTGTGCCCCGAAGTCATCATCGTTGTCGCTATTGTCTTTAGTTTCGTGGACGTCGTCCTCATCACTTACCCACGACTCATGGACTTCTAGATCTAAAGGAGGCAAGCTAAGAAGTGGTTTGAACTCATCAATGTCTTGAATGCGGACATATGGGTCCCACTGACCTGGAATGGGTTAAAAAATAGTTAAGGTACTACTCGAAAGGATTCTTGTTGTTGCTTGGTTTTTGAGCTACCTTAAGAAGAGAGAGTTGACCATTGCGGAATATACTTTCCAATTTGTTCTTGAACTTCCAACATTGCTTGGTGTCATGTCCTCCTGCACGATGGTATTTACGGAATTTTTCCGTGTCGTAGTCAAGGGCTTGAGTGTATATGGTATCTATCGGAGTGTAGTCATTATACCTATCAAGGGCATTAACATTTGCAGCCGTGTTAGTATTGCCTTTATTAGAGGTTTTCTTATCTTTAGACTAATGATTACCTCTATATCCAGATCACGACTTTTGTGATCATGGTAGAAAGCTCTTCTTTTATCATCATGGCAGTATCTCTAAGGGTTGAGAAGCTCACAATAGGTAGGAATTGGAGATGCAGATTGTGGGCATGCTGAAGGTTCTTCACGATGATCCGCACTTGATCCTTCTCGGAAGGTCGATCTACCATGTGAGCAGACCTTTGCCCTCCATCTAGCGAAAAAGTCTATAAAGCTTTCTTTCTCACCTTGCTTGATCAACTCCAAGTCTCTAAGTGTGACATGTAGATCATTGTTATAGGAGCATTGGTGTAGGACTCCTTTTGCAGATTAGTCCAATTGGTGATCCTGCGTGGGTCGACCGCATTATAACACTTCATTACACCGATATTGAATGTCCATAGTGAAGACTCGAGTCCGACTGGCTAACCCCTTGAATGTGTTTTGATTTCATGCATTCATCTAAATTTAGGATAAAGCAAGAAGTATCCTAAAAGAAATTCATTTAACTAAGTCATATGCTTTATAATTCATTATTTCAATATGATTTATTCTTGATCGAACTCGAGCTTAAGCATATTAAGATTATTTGACTAAGTTTGACCCACTAAGTCGGACTCGGACTTAGAAAGTAGAATCCGAGTTAGTTATGACAGATCGAGTAAGTTTGAGCCACTCGGATCCGACATACTCAAAACTTAGATTCCGACCCACTCGGAACTCGGACTCGGATATGACCTACTCGGAACCGCATTCCGACCCACTCGTAACTCGGATTCCGATCCACTAAGTCAAACTCGGACATTTAGTTTGCCTACGCTATTATTTGTTTAATCATGCGTAATTGTAAAATGTCTATATAACTCATGTGCCCATTAAGATTGAATGATTTATTTATGAGTTTTGACATATCCGGAATATGAGTATATTGAATATTAGACTTGAAATATTCCAGATTAATAGATTAAGGTAATTAGTCATTAAATGCTTTATTTAGAATAATCCTTGTCTAATTATGGACCAAAGTATATTTATACTTTGAGAACCATTGTGCTTAATGTTTTTGCAGGTTTTTCTAATGTTAATTATTTGAAGAAAAAGCAAAAACAAAAGGCTTCGACCATTAAAGCACTCGCCGGACAAAAAGTCGGAATTTCTAGAAAAGCTCGGAACTTACTCGACGGCCTTGTCATTCATTGTTTTGGATAATATTTTATTTCGAGTCTAAGGATCTTTTCGTTTTGCTTTTCCAGTTTACAAAAGCTGGAAAAAGAGTTGTTGAAAGCTAGGACCAAGTCACAACGGTTATTTCTAGGTGGTCCAGAAATCTGAGTGACTCAAACTATCCATTACAACGGCTAGTTGACTCGAGACAGCTTCAACAAAAAGACGTTGGAGGCTCAACGACTATCTCTTCAAGGCGGACTATTTATAGAAGCATTAGCATAAGATTTCAACTAATGAATGGAAGAAAGAGAGAGACCATATTGAAAATCTTCTCTAGCATACAACTCCCAAACTGTAATTCTAATATTCCGAGTTGTATTTTTCCGAGTCGGTTGTATTGCAATTCTTACTACTTTTCTACTCTTTCTTTCTAACCGAGTTGTAAAGGTTACCTCAACTTAGTTATCCCAAACTGTAAAGGTTACCTCAGTTTGGAAGTACCAGGTTAGATAAGGGAACTTCTAACCTTGGGAAAAATTGGAGGATCCCAAGTTGATAAGGTAACTTCAACGAGTACTAGGTCGATCGAGATAAGGTAAATTCCGAGCACTGGGAAAATTGTAATATATTTGTTTAGGAACAAATCCGGGTAGTCATATTCATTGTAATTGAGGATTCAATTAGTGGATTTGACTTGGTGTCCGGATTGACACTGTCCGTGGTTTTCTCCCTGAAGAGGGTTTCCACGTATATCCGAGTTTACACTTTTCGAGTCCAATCTAGACTGAAAATTTGCTTCTTAATCGGTTCAGTGCAAAAAGAGTTTGATTTTCTAAAAATCTTCCATCATCCTATTTACCCCCTCTAGGGTGACTTAACTTCTCCAAGAGCAAACTTTCAATTGGTATCAAAGCCTAGCCTTTCAAGAGGATCTCACCATCAAAAGGTTTAAAGATCATGGCTCATCGTATTGGAGAATTCGAACAAGGAAGATCTCTTTTGAGGCCACCCAAGTTCAAAGGCTCAAACTTTGCACTTTGGAAGAAGCCGATGCAATGCTTTATCCAAGATCTTAATGAACAAGTGTGGAAGGTCATAACCGAGGGAATTATATTCCCATAAAGCAAGAAGGTGACCAAACAAGTGGTAAAACTAAAGTCAGAATACACCATCGAAGAGAAGGAAAGGTACAGGAAGAACTTTAGAGCTATGAACATCCTTCTATGTGTCGTAGATGCTTCGGAGTACAATAGAGTCTCGGCTTGTGACACGGATAAGGAGGTGTGGGACATCTTGGTGACAACATATGAAGGAACAAGCCAAGTGAGACAAACTAAGATTAGCCAATACCTCTACGGTATGAGCTATTCAAAATGGAAGAAGCCGAGAGCATCACCGAGATGTATATCCGATTCATAGAGATTGTTAATAATCTCAAATCTCTTAGTAAGAAGATGCCTAATGAAGAAGTTGTTAGAAAACTTCGAGGAGCCTACCAAAGAAGAAATGGGGTCCAAAAGTGACTGCAATAAAAGAAGCATAGGACCTCGATAACCGAAGTTAGATGAGCTCATAGGAAAACTTCGACCCATGAGTTACATCTCCAAGAAGAGGATTCTGAGGACAACCCAAGAAGCAACATTGCATTGAAAGCCTCGGAAGAAGCTAAACTAAGTTCAATTAGTTTCGACTCAAAAGAGGACCCAATAGAGCAAATTGCAAAAGGCGTCAAGAAGATGATGAAGCATCGGATATTGAAAAAGAACTCTAAATCTGAGGTCCTCGAGACGAGAAAAAAGGTAAACTCTCTCATCCTCTCAATTCTTTTTCTACTAATTATTCCGGGTGTTTTAAGTGTGGTAGCAAGGAACACACCATCAAATATTTCCCATAAAAGAAGAGAGATTACAAAAGAAGAAGACCATTACTTATAGTAAGGATGAGTCGGAAGAAGAAGGAGACTCATCCGACTCGGACATAGAGGATGAGTCCAAGTGTCTAATAGTAATGACTCGACTCGCATACGTAAACCGAATCGAACAATACTCATCCGATGTTGAGGAAAATGATCCTTAAGAGGTAATCAATTACTATCTTACATTTTCTAAGATAAATCTTGCAAAGTACATTTTTTCATTAGAGGAAAAGTCTAACTCGATTCTTCCCTCTTTCAAGAAAAACTTGAGTCTCTTAAAACCGAGAACAATTTTCGAAAAATGATATAGAAAACCGAGACTCGGTTTAAAGGTACTTGAGACTAGCTCGGATGATAATGAGACCGAGTCCGAGTGCCTTAGATCCGAGAATGAGCTTTTAAAGAAAAAGCTGGATGAGTCTTAGAAGTCGATTTTAGAACTCACTCAAGGTCGAGAAAACCTTGATCTCCTTCTTGGTTCTCGGTGTGTTTCTTTTCGAAAAGAAGGTTTGGGTTTTAATTATGAAAAAGAGGATAACTCCTATAAAGTTCCTTTTAAGAGGGATTCTCGAAAAATCTTTTCAAAAATTCCGAGTCCAGTTCAACTCACACGAGTGAGAAAGAGAACCGAGCTCGAAAGGTTTATCAAGAGAAGTCTGCTCGGACTTTTTACAAAAGAAAAGATTTTAACAAACTTGAAGCTCGGTTTTCAAAAAGGAAGACTCAGAATCAGACCCTTCCAAAAATTATTCAAATTTGGGTTCCAAAAGTGCCATTCCTCCAAAACTAACCTCGGTAAGAATAGTTACTGGGACTCGTTAGAGGAAGCAAGACGGGTTAGTTTGTTTTCTTTTTACAGGTACACTACAAAGCAAAGGAAGACTCAGGTCCGACCCTCGGAGAGTGCTAAGAACTTTAACTTGGTAAGTCGGAGATTTGGAAAAGCACTCGGGTAAAAGTCTAGTCATCTCCTTGATAATATCATTACGGACATCAAGTAAGGTACGATTGACCTTACTTATCATTACATTCAATTGGTATCTATATTTCTTTTGTTCAAAATCTCGTTCTCTCCTTGTTTATTTTTGATAAAATGTATTAGGGGAGGGAATAATGAACTTTGTAGATTCATCTGCTTAGGGGAAGTTCAATGATTTAGGGGAGCGAATTTTGAAATGTTTTTCAAATTTAAAATGCTCCTCGTGTCATTTTAATTACGTTCGATAATTATGATGAATTTCTTTGAGTCATTATTTAGTTGAATGCCTTTCATCAAAAAGGGGAGATTAAAGACTCGGGTATGATCTGGCTAACCCCTTGAATGCATTTTGATTTCATGCATTCGTCTAAATTTAGGATAAAGTAAGAACCATCCTAAAAGAAATTCATTTAACTAAGTCATATGCTTTATAATTCATCATTTCAATATGATTTATTATTGACTGAACTCAGGCTTAAGCATCTTAAGATTATCCGACTAAGTCTGACCCACTAAGTTAGACACGAGACTTAGAAAGTAGAATCTGAGTTAGTTATGACAGATCGAGTAAGTCCGACCCACTCGGATCCGACCTACTCGGAACTCATATTCCGACCCACTCACAACTCAAACTCGGATATGACCTACTCGGAACCAGATTCGACCCACTCGGATCTACCCACTCGGAACTCATATTCTGACCCACTAAGTCAGACTCAAACATTTAGTTTGCCTACGCTATTATTTGTTTAATCATGCGTAATTGTAAAATGTCTATATAACTCATGTGCCCATTAAGATTGAATGATTTATTTATGAGTTTTGGCATATCTCGGAATATGAGTATATTGAATATTAGACTTGAAATATTCCAAATTAATAGATTAAGGTAATTAGTCATTAAATGTTTTATTTAGACTAATCCTTATCTAATTATGGACCAAAGTATATTTATACTTTGAGAACCATTGTGCTTACTGCTTTTTTCAGGTTTTTGTAATGTCAATTATTTGAAGAAAAGAAAAAAACAAAGGGCTTCTAACCGCTAAAGTACTGCCGGACAAAAAGTTGGAATTTCTAGAAAAGCTCGGAACTTACTCGACAACCTTGTCATTCATTGTTTTGGGTAATATTTTATTTTTGAGTCTAACAGTCTTTTCGTTTTGCTTTTCCAGTTTACAAAAGCTAGAAAAAGAGTTGTTGGACACTAGGACCAAGGCACAACAGATTATTTCTAGGTGGTCCAGAAATCTGAGTGACTCGGACTATCCGTTACAACGGCTAGTTGACTCGGACAGCTTCAACGAGAAAGACGTTGGAGGCTCAACGGCTATCTCTTTAAGGCGGACTATTTATAGAAGCCTTAGCACAAGATTTCAACTAATGAATGGAAGAAAGAGAGAGACCATATTGAAAATCTTTTCTAGCATACAACTCCCAAACTGTAATTCTAATATTCCGAGTTGTATTTTTCCGAGTCGATTGTATTGCAATTCTTACTACTCTTCTACTCTTTCTTTCTGACTGAGTTGTAAAGGTTACCTCAACTTAGTTGTCCCAAACTGTAAAGGTTACCTCAATTTGGAAGTACCAGGTTAGAGAAGGGAACTTCTAACCTTGGGAAAAATTGGAGGATCCCAAGTTGATAAGGTAACTTCAACTTTGAAGTACTAGGTCGATCGGATAAGGTAAATTACGAGCACTGGGAAAATTATAATAGATTTGTTTGGGAACAAATCTGGGTAGTCATATTCATTGTAATTGAGGATTCAATTAGTGGATTTGACTTGGTGTCTTGATTGACACTGTCCGTGG